>OX596059.1:0-25000 GCA_951394065.1 Venusia cambrica | reverse complement strand
CCCCAGCTAACCCTGGCGGCTTTCGACAAGTGCTTGTATATGTTCTGGGCTTTTACGCATACATTTGCTGCATGCTGGTTATACGTCAACTTGTCGTCGATGGTAAGCCCCAAGATTTTGATGTCCCTGGACATGACAATGTCGACCCCGCCCATTCTCAGGCGTGGTGTATCAAACTTAATCTTCCGTGTCACCACCATCGCGTTCGTCTTGTGTGGTGCGAACTTCAGCTTATTTCTGATACCCCACTCCCGAACGCAGGCGAGGGCGGCATTGGCCCGTCCCTGGACCTCGGTGCCGGTGTCTCCATCGAAGACCAGGACCACGTCATCGGCAAACGCCTGGTTGTAATGGCCATTCTTCTGCAGTTCCTCGAGGAGAGGGTCAATCAGGAGGTTCCAGAGTATTGGACCACCGATCGAGCCTTGGACGCATCCTTTCGTGGTCTGTCTGGTAACCTCTTCCCCTGCGTAGCGGACGTTGACTCTTCTCTCCTCGAGATAACTATCAATGATCTTCCTGATATTGCCTGGGCAACCTTCCTCAGCCAGTCGGACTCGTATTGCGGGCCACCAAGCATTATCGAACGCTCCCTCTATGTCCAGCGAAACTATTGTAGTGATTTTCTTAAGGTCAAGTTTTGAGTTGATGTGCTTTGTTAGGTCATAGAGGGCGTCCTCAGTGCTTCTTTGTGGCATGAACCCGTACTGGCGAGTACTGAGCTTTGGCAATATGTGCCATTTGAGTCTGGCCATCACCATCTTCTCCAGAATCTTTCCCAGTATGGGGAGTAGTCCTATCGGTCTGTAAGATTTGGGGTCTAGGTAGTCCTTCTTCCCTGGTTTTCTAAGTACTACTATTGTCGCTTCCTTCCAGGGCTTCGGGAAATAACCTAGTTCCAAACACTTATTAGCTATAGAACGGAACGCTTCAGGATTGTTTTGGACAGCATGGAGGCAGATATCTGCTGTTAGTCCGTCTGGTCCAGGTGCTTTTTTAGGGTTAAAACTCTCCACCGCAGTTTTAACCTCATTGATAGTAAACGGTGGGTCATGCTCATCATGTCCCGAGACGTTTACTTGTTCAGCTAGTGCCCTGGTGTTGCGGTGGTCTGCGTTATCTTGGTCGTGTCTGTCCTCCGGGTAGAAGGTTTCTGCCAGCAGTGCTACGGATTGTTTGGGGGTTAATGATTTACCTTCTTTGACCAGGGGCAGATCTTCCTGTCTATTCGTCGTCCTCCCTATCACTCTGTAAATCCCTTCCCACATTCCCTCCCTATCCTGCCTCCCACAGAAATCCTTCCAACTGTCTATCTGTGCAGTCTTTACCTCTTTCTCATAATCTTCTTTTGATTTCAGATAGTCCCTGATGACCCTCTCCCTCCGGACTGGAGCTGCGCAGCGGATCCTCCTCTTCTTCGTGCGGACTTCCTTCTTCAGGCGGGCGAGTTTCTCCGACCACCACGGTAAGTTGTACTTGGTATTTGGTTTCTTTTTGGGGATGGTGTGGCTGCATGTTTGGGTTATGGTGGCTATGTAGTTATCTATTACTTTTTCTAATGTGCTTATTTGTGTAATTTGGTTTATTGTTTCTGTATTTACTTTATGCTCTTCTTGCAATTGGGTCAGTTTCTCATGAAACTGGGCCCAATCTGCTTTTTTGCTGTTGTATTTTCGTGTGGTTCTACTTATGTCCATGCCCTTTGCCTTACTTAGCCTCACCCTAAATGTTATTGCATTGTGGTCGGAGTTTACGAGATGCTCGTCCACCTTCCAGTCCTCCACGAAGCAGAGAAGGTCCGCCGAGCAAGCCGTGACGTCAACGAAGCTAGTAAACCGTCTGTTTCCTCTTATCGTGTCGAAGGTTGGGATTTTGCTGTTGTTGAGGATCTGCATACCCATCTCTTCAAAGGTTCCAGCTAGGTCTGCTCCTCTGTGGTCAATCTCGCTGGAGCCCCACCATGTGTTGTGCGCATTAGCATCTCCCCCGTAGACAACCTTGGCTGTTCTGATTTTCTGCTGTATTTTCTCGAGCTGGTCCAGGTACGGCTGATATGGTACTTTTGATCCTTCTGGCTCGAAGTAAAATGAGACAAATACAATTTCCCAGGCGCTGGTTCTTATTTTGACTACGGCGATGTTATGTGTAGTCAGGTCTGGGTAAAGGATGACGTCAAGGTCATTGTCAAAAACGACAATGGCCGCCTTGACGTTGACGTCGTCCTGGCCCGCGTGCTGGAAGATCCTGGTTCCTTGGCTCTGTCTCATTCTACCTGCTGCCCCTAGGTACGGTTCTTGTACTAATGCTATCGCTATTTTCTGTTTAGTCGCTTCCAGCATCAGCTCTTGTGTTGCCAGTTGTCTACGTTGGAGATTCGCCTGCACCACTCGATAAGCGTTAGAGGGAGAGTTACCCAACGTTTGTATCCCCGGGACCACCTTAGCAATAGGCTACAGTCGCCCTGGCCAAGGTGTCCCACTTCTTCCGGACCGGGCATTCGTTGCTGAACGCATTGTGTTCTCTTCGGTCTATCTTTGCTTGTGAACAGTTGCAACAGGACGGTGGAACTTCGGCGAGCCAGTCCGCGCAGTTTGCTTTGATGTGTGGTCCCCCACAGTGACTACACTTTTCCTGCTTTTCGCTACAAAAGCGTCTCCCATGTCCATATCCTAGGCAAAGTGAGCACTGGACAAGGGGGGACTGGTCTGCTACGTGCACTTTCTGGAGGTCGATTTTCACCGATCCAGCCTCTATCAGCCTACGCCAGATTTGCGGCGCCACCCTCATTATAATATGGTTGGTGTAGGGATTTCTTGTGCGCCGTTTATAGACGATCTCCATTTTGTGGTGTTTCCCGTCCAGGTCTTTAAGGATGTCCTTATTCTGATTTTTCAGTGCGCTTAGCACATCTTCATCTGAATTGTATTTGAGAACATCCTTGAAGATTACCAGCGGGTCTTTGTTTTGCACCTCTTGGACGATTAGGTGGTTCTCTGCTGCCTTTAGTCTGTCCTTCACCTGTTGCCTTTCTGCTTCCGTTTTACATCCTAGAATCACTTTTCTGTCTTTAGCTTTCCGGATCCTTTCTACTGTGACCCATCCTTCTTTTGCATTTACTGCCTTTCTTATTCTGTTTAAAACATCCTCTCCTGTTTCGCCTTCGTCTTTTGCTGACACCACGATAGAGTGCAATGCGGTCTGGTCATTTGTCTGCTTTTTGGGTTGTTCAGCTGTGACTTTGGCATATGAGGCTTTCTCGAGGATAACATTTTGCGTTCTGATCATCTCTTTTAGGCTTTCTACGCTGTCGTTATTCTTCTTCATTATTTCGCCGTACTCCCTCATTTGTTCTTTCAGTGTGTCGTTGTTTTTGCTTTGTTCTTCAATCTTACTTCTAATGTACCTTAGCTCCTCTGTGTTTTCGTTCCTCTTTTCCTTTTCTCCATCTTTGGTTTTTTCTGACTCGTCTATTTTTGTACTTGTTTCTTTTTGCTGTTTCCCTTTTTGTTGTTCTTCGTCGCTTTCCTTTACCAGCTGGTATAGTCGGTCGATTGCCAAGGTGACTTCAGTTTTTATGTCTCTTCTAATGTTGTTTCCTTGCGCAAGGTAGTGTTTGGCTTTTGCTACCGTTTTTCGTGCCTCGGCTATACGGGTTCTAACTTTTAGGGGACTTTCAAGGTTTTCGGCCGACTTCCCAGCTGGTCTGGTTGGTTTTTTGTTTTGTCTCGGTGATGGCAGTGATTCTTCCATCGATATTGGATTTGTCGCTTGTGTTGGCGTCGGCTTTGCCAGCGTTTCCACTGAGGCTTGCGGTGCATTCTGGCTTCCTGATGCACTCTCCTCTAGTGGTAGCTTTGTATCTGCTTTCACAGTGACATGGGCCGTTGTTTTGTACGTACGGGAACATTGAAGGGGGTGTTTTGCAGCAGGTTTTGTCAGTGGTGAGGTCGATTTTACCTGTAAAGGGGGCTCTACCGGGTGCTCTACCACTGACTCTGGCATCGTCCTGTTGTCCGGTGAGGCCTGCTCTACGCGTACTGGCGATTTCGTCATGCTTCTCCCCGCTATCTCCAGTCTCTCTATGCTCTTTCTGACATCCACCGAGGTTCCTGCCAGATCCACCAGGTCGTAGGTGGTGTTTCCGCTGGTAGAGGGACCTGTCTGCATTTCGGAGAAGATCCTCGGGGAGTCCGGGGATATCGGGGGGGTGCTAGCCGGTTTGTTGGTGCTTTTCGCAGGAGTCCGGAACATTATTGCGTGTTTGGTAGGTTTTTCGTGTCAATGAATGGTGTAAATTGTAAATTGTAAATAGTAAGATTGTATAAATTAGTTATAAATTAGGTTAAAATGAATTACTTATGTAAATTAGGTCGCAGGCGACCACCGTAACTATTTAGAAGATTTGTAGGGTTTTGCTCTACCTAAAATAAAATGTTTGCTCCGTATTGAGTCAGTCTTAGAATTAATTTTAAATTGTATAATATGTAAATAAATAAAACTTAGGTTTATATTGTATAGTTTTTTGGTCGCTGGTGACCACCGTAAATAGAATTTTAAAATGTAAAAAGTTGCTCTACCAACGTAATTTTTATTTCTATGTAGAGTCTGTCTTAATAGTATGTTATTGTGCCCGTTGTGCACAATATGTCATTCAAAGTCCTGTTTGATTTGGTTGAGCGGTTCGAGAGATACAACGCTTTTAATATTTACAAGATGGCGGACAAAATGGCTTCCGGATCTTTGACAGTCCACCGATCCGTCGGTTTTTGACGTGGCTGCCTGGGGTTTTGAGTCTCTCCAATGGCTCGGGTCACACGTTTCTCTCCTGTTGTTAAGGGTGATTTAAATTCGACTCTATCTAGAGTCGGTCTCCAGGTAGAGCTCGTGCGGCCGATGCCGGAGGAGAAAATCCCACCCTGATACCCCTTCGGGGTCAGAACTTATGGCCTATACAATTTTTAGTTCTACTGGGGGGGAAGTAAAAGAGGGGGGGTGGGGGGGTGTGGGGGGGGGGAAGCTTAGGTCACGAAAGTGCTATAATTACAAGATACTGCAAGTACTATTGAATATGGGGTAGGGGGTATCTTGGGGGGGGGGGAGGTTGGGGGGGGGGGGGTATATACTCTGTCTTATATTTACTTTTATTTCAGGTACCGCCGCCGCCGTGCCGCCGCCACCGGTTGATCGCTGTCGCCGCCGCCGTCCAACGACTGAGTCCCAAGGTGAGTTGCTCCAGGGGGGGGGGGGGGTCCCGTCCGGGGTGGTGATCCAGTTGTGTGAGTGTAACGAGCAGGGGGGGGGGTTTTTAGGGGGGGGGGCTGAAAATTTTGTCCTTTTTCCTCTAGGACGCTCCGTTCCAGGGTTACAGCGGTTTTATGGTCTTCGTGCGGTTTGTAAACAATTTGGGGACTTTTCAAAACCGCGTGGGGGCTCTGCCGTTCTCCCTAAAAATCCTGGAGTGGTGTCTTCGTGTCGAGGGTGCTTAGGTCCTATAGGTACCGTTTTTTCCCCGGCAGATTGATTCCCAGGGGACCCGGGATGCTCTTGTTTATCTGGTGGGGCAGATACGATTGACCGCAAATGGCTGGTTTCCCGGTTTTGGTGTTGTTTTGGGAAAAATGCTATATCTCCGGTGCTGGTTGTCGCTCTGCCTTGTTACTGGTGTCAATCTGTTGGGGCTGAAATTTACTTTCCTCTTCTTGGTTGGTATTTTTCCTATGTGGGTCTGTCTCTGGTCCAGACGTGGTCAAACCTTCCAAAGTGGCTCTTCTCCAGGGTGAGTACTTGACCAACTTTTGGTTTTCGGAATCCTGTAGAGTGGCTGGTCCTCCAACTTCTACTGTCTTCTTGCTCACCGTATCCACTTCCAGTGAGGAGATATCCACTCTGGAAGGTCAAAACTTGGAGCTGGAGAGCTGGTGGTGGCTTGGATCTGTGAGTTGACCCTGTAATTGCTTCAGGCGACCTCTGGTCGCATACTGAATTAATTTCAGCTCAGTTTTTTGATCAGACCTTCGGTTCCAGGGTTATGGTGGTACCAACTTAATTCGGTAATGGCGTCGCTCTTCCCTGGTTGGTTAGATCGTCCACCAAAGGCCCAAATATCGTCCTAAAATTAAAAGTAAAAGTATGCCGGGGTCAGTGGTATATTTCCTGTCTGTCCTTTTTGTCTTACAGGTGGTAGCTCTTCCCGTTTATTTCCTGCGATTTTTCCAGGAAATTTTTCGGTTTACAAAAACTACCAAATGCGGTTTTTTGACAGGAACCAGGTGTAAATGGTCTGATTCCTGTTTAGGTCGGTGTTGCCAGTTTAGAATTGGGAATATAGCCGCAATCTCTGTCTCTCTAGGTATCCCGGTTTGGGAATGGGGAAAATACCTATTAGGCTACCTACTTTCTTGTAGGCCTCCTATCTCCTGCGTTGTTCCACCTAAAAATCCCAGAATTTGCGAGAGCCTCGGGAGCCAGCAAGGTCACTAATTTCCGGGATAAAATTGGGGGGTCGTCGCGCGTATTCTCTCTCTGGATGTCTGGAACCGTTTCCCACCACTACAATACACGTGTTGAGTGTCGTTTTTTGAGTCTAGCTCCGTCAGTTATGGTCCGAATTCACTTCTTCAAACGGATTTGAGTGTTTCTCGTCAAGGCACGTGTTTCGACGTATTGCACGTCGTGCTAAAGTGAATTCGGGCCCCACGTGCTTTTTGTTTTTATAGCTATAACTCACGATTGCGTGGTGGGAAAAATCCTAGATTCCGCTGGGAGTAAGTCCTGGTGGGGTATTCCAAATTTCCAAAAGAAAATAAGTGGGTCACCGCTGAAAATCGTGCAGCGCACGGCCTCAAAGTTCCGTGCACGGTCAGAATATTGTTTTTTGGAGATATCTCCGTCGTTTTTTTCACTTTTTCCAAAAATTTTTTCACTTTTGTGATCCACTTCACTGCGCGCACAACACTCTGAATTTTCGTACAAATCAGAGCACTTTTCACTATTTTTAAGATTTTTCGAGCGCGGAAACACGTTAGAGAGCTGGCGTTTGGACTGCGGGCCAGGCGCAACTGGTTAGGTTAGGTTAGGTTAGGTTAGGTTAGGTTAGGTTAGGTTAGGTTAGGTTAGGTTAGGTTAGGTTAGGTTAGGTTAGGTTAGGTTAGGTTAGGTTAGGTTAGGTTAGGTTAGGTTAGGTTAGGTTAGGTTAGGTTAGGTTAGGTTAGGTTAGGTTAGGTTAGGTTAGGTTAGGTTAGGTTAGGTTAGGTTAGGTTAGGTTAGGTTAGGTTAGGTTAGGTTAGGTTAGGTTAGGTTAGGTTAGGTTAGGTTAGGTTAGGTTAGGTTAGGTTAGGTTAGGTTAGGTTAGGTTAGGTTAGGTTAGGTTAGGTTAGGTTAGGTTAGGTTAGGTTAGGTTAGGTTAGGTTAGGTTAGGTTAGGTTAGGTTAGGTTAGGTTAGGTTAGGTTAGGTTAGGTTAGGTTAGGTTAGGTTAGGTTAGGTTAGGTTAGGTTAGGTTAGGTTAGGTTAGGTTAGGTTAGGTTAGGTTAGGTTAGGTTAGGTTAGGTTAGGTTAGGTTAGGTTAGGTTAGGTTAGGTTAGGTTAGGTTAGGTTAGGTTAGGTTAGGTTAGGTTAGGTTAGGTTAGGTTAGGTTAGGTTAGGTTAGGTTAGGTTAGGTTAGGTTAGGTTAGGTTAGGTTAGGTTAGGTTAGGTTAGGTTAGGTTAGGTTAGGTTAGGTTAGGTTAGGTTAGGTTAGGTTAGGTTAGGTTAGGTTAGGTTAGGTTAGGTTAGGTTAGGTTAGGTTAGGTTAGGTTAGGTTAGGTTAGGTTAGGTTAGGTTAGGTTAGGTTAGGTTAGGTTAGGTTAGGTTAGGTTAGGTTAGGTTAGGTTAGGTTAGGTTAGGTTAGGTTAGGTTAGGTTAGGTTAGGTTAGGTTAGGTTAGGTTAGGTTAGGTTAGGTTAGGTTAGGTTAGGTTAGGTTAGGTTAGGTTAGGTTAGGTTAGGTTAGGTTAGGTTAGGTTAGGTTAGGTTAGGTTAGGTTTTTTTTTTTTTTTTTTTTTTTTTTTCCCGGCGTCATACATCCGGGAGTCAGTGACCCTCTGACGTGGTATGTCAGAGACATTTTCTACCTCATTTTTATTTACTTAATTCTACTTAATTATTACTAATACAATGCTTTTTTTTTTTTTTTTTTTTTTTTTTTTTTTTTTTTTTTTTTTTTTTTTTTTTTTTTTTTTTTTTTTTTTTTTTAAGTATATTTATCTTATCTTAAGCCAATGTTAATCTAAAATTTTAATATCTACTTATTTGATCTACTTATTTAATTTTATTACTTGTTTTACTATATCTATACAATAGCTTACAAATACATCTCTTTTTAAAACATCTTCCATCAACAAATGGGCATTTCCTACTGTAAGATCACAGTCAAGTATATGTTCTGCTTCATATCTTTTAACACAAAATACCGGGCACTCAAAGAGGACATGGGGGAGGGTTTGGTTTGGTCCTGGTTCACAGATGCATGATGGGTCCTCTTTACACTTAAAACGGAACAGGTATTCAGAGAACCCACCATGCCCCGTTAGAACTTGCGCTAGGGTTTTGCACATAGTAAGTTTTTTAACTATTTTATAGCCCGTCACTGCATCCGGGAAGAAGGTTTTTGTAACCTGAGCGGTCGATCCCGACCTGTACCTATGGTTCCATTCGTCAAGAGTGTTCAGACGGGTCTGCCTCTTGACAAATGATACCGGGCACAGGTCATAATCCGGCTTCTTTTTAGATTTCAGAGCCGCTTCCTTCGCCAATTCGTCTGCTCTCTCGTTCCCCTGCAGCCCAGCGTGAGCCTTGATCCAGTAGAGCTCAACAATTTTATTTGACGCCCTGCTGGATCTGATGTTATTACGGGCTTCGACTGCAAGGGGATTGATTGAGCAGTTGTTTATAACTGTCTGCAGTGCGGCTCTGGAGTCACTATATATACCGAAGCAGGACTCATTTCGATTGAGGATTTCCCTAGTGGCTCGACATATTGCCAAGAGTTCGGCCTGGTAGACTGTGCAGTAAGATGATAGTTTTAACTTGAGGGTTTTGGTTTCGACATCGTTATTCCAGAACGATAACGCTGCCCCAACCTTACCCTCAAGTTTACTGCCGTCGGTGTATATTCTTACCTGATGTTTGTGGTTGTCAACTTGCTGTTGGTCTGCCAGGCACATGAATTCGAGGCGAATATGTTCTGCCGGGTGCTGCGTCTCGGCATATTCAACCATCTGTTCCATCTCCATCTCTCCTTGCTCTGGCTGTGTTATTCCCCTCCTTGCTTTAAAAAGAGCGGCTGCTTCTTTGATCCTGAGATCGAGGGGCAGTAACCCAGCCAGAAGAAGTGCCGAGCTTAGAGATACCGTTCGATATGCCTTGCACAGCTTTTGGGCAAATCCTCTTTGGACCGTGTTGAGCTGCTTCTGTACTCCTTTTTTATTTGCAATTGGCGCCCATGCGCTTGCAGCATACAGGATAACTGGTTCTACAGTTGCTGTGTATATTACACGTATTACTTCTTGATGGAGTCCCCAGTTTACTTTTGCCGCTGTCGATAGCATCTTGTAGATGTTAAGCGCCTTCTGGCAGACATTCGTAATATGCTTGTTGAACGTTAGTTTATCGTCGATAGTCAGCCCTAGGAGTTTAATGTCCTTTGACATGCCAATGCTGACCCCACCCATGCTCAGTAGTGGTGTATCGTACTTAAGTTTCCGAGTAACAAGCAGCGCGTGAGTCTTGTGTGGTGCGAATCTTAGTTTGTTCCGAACCCCCCACTCAAGAACATAAGCAAGGGCAGCATTGGCCTGCCTTTGGACATCTATCGCCTCGTGTCCGTTGAAGACAAGCACAACGTCGTCCGCAAATGCTTGGCAGTAATCACCTCTCTCTTCAAGCCCTTTAAGTAAGGGATCAAGGAGAAGGTTCCAGAGTATTGGTCCCCCTATAGATCCTTGCACACATCCTTTCGAGGTGCGTTTTTCGTGTTCCTCCCCGGCGAACCTTACCTTTACCCGTCTGTCCTCCAGGTAACTGTCGACTACTTGTCTTATATTTACAGGGCATTTTTTCTCCGCCAGTCTAGTTTTTATGGCGGGCCACCAAGCACTATCGAAGGCCCCCTCTATGTCCAATGATACCACTGTTATAAGCTTTTTCTCGTCCAGCTTGCTTTTAATGTGTTGCATTAGGTCATAGAGGGAGTCTTCGGTGCTTCTTTTCGGCATAAAACCGTACTGACGGGTGCTGATTTGAGGGACTACGTGCCATTTTATGCGACTCACGACCATCTTTTCGAATATCTTCCCCAGCACCGGGAGGAGGCCTATAGGTCTATATGATTTTGGTGTGGTGTAATTTTCTTTCCCCGGTTTTCTTAGGATCACTACGGTAGCCTCTTTCCAGATGGTGGGGAAGTGTTTTAGGTCCAAGCATCTATTTAAAAGAGCCAGGAAGTCTTCGGGGTCCTGCATAATCGCCTGTTGGCATATGTCGGCAGTGAGGCCGTCTGCGCCCGGAGCCTTCTTTGGATTGAAACTTTTCACTGCATATAAGAGCTCTTCCATTGTAAAAGGTGGGTCATGGGTTTCATCTAGCTTCCATTCGTTTACATGCTTGGCCTTTTCTCTAATCTGCTGATGTTCTTCATTATCCTCCTGTTCGACGTCCTCCGGGTAGAATACTTCGGCCAGCATTTTGACCGACTCCTTGCGGTCCATTGTTTTCCCATCACTTTCCAGGGGAATGTCCTCCTGTCTCCTTACGGTCCTGCCCATCACCCTGTAGATACCTTCCCACACTCCCTCCTTATCCTGCTTTTCACAGAAGTCCTTCCAGCTCTTAATTTGTGCTCGTTTTGCCTCATCTTGGTATGCTTCTTTTGCTTTCAGGTACTCAGCGACTACTTTTCCTCTGCGGGTCGGTGCTGCACACCTGATTCTGCGCTTCAGGGTTACGGACGTTTTCTTCAGTGCTGCGAGCTCTTTGGACCACCACGGCGGCGAGGTAAGTTTTTCAGTGTTTTTCTTTTTAGGGATTTCTTGGTTACATGCCTGTAGGATTGTACTGGTATACTCTTCAATGGCTCTGTCTAAATCTATTTTGGATGCTATTTTGTTGGTTTCCGTTAGACTGGCATTTTCCACTTTTAATTGGGCCAATTTCTTACGAAATTGGTTCCAATTTGCCTTTTTTGTATTAAACAGTCTTGTGGTCCGGTTGATGGTAACTCCTACTGATTTTTTGAGCTTTAGCTTGAAGGTGATACTATTGTGGTCAGAACTTGTGACACTTTCATCCACCCTCCACTCTTCTGCCAAATCGAGTAAGTCCAGGGTACAGGCCGTTATATCTATCTGGCTGGCAAAGATCTTTCCTCCTCGGATGGTTTCGAATGTGGGGGTGTCTCCTTGGTTGAGTATGTGTAAGCTCATGTCCTCTAAAGTACCCAGCATATCTTCACCTCGTTTGTCTACCTTTCCGCTTCCCCACCAGGTACTTTTGGCGTTTGCATCACCTCCCACTAACAGTTTTCCGGGTCCAACCTCCTTTTTAATATTTCTGAGCTGTTCCAGGTATGGTTCTATGGGTTTGTCGGGTTCAAAGTAGAAGGACACTGCAGCGATCTCCCATGCACTGGTTTTTATCTTCACTACAGTGATATTATTCGTGGTGAGTTTTGGACACAGTACGACGTCTAGGCTTGGTTCGAAAACTACGATGGCTGCCTTTACCGTCCCTTCTCCTTGACCAATATTCTGGTAGATCCTTACTCCCCTCCTGTCCTTCATGGTCTTTTTCCCACCCACATATGGCTCCTGGATCAGAGCGATGGCTGTCTTCCTACTAGTTGCTTCAATCATAAGCTCTTCAGTGGCTAGTTTCATTTTTTGTAGGTTGGCTTGGATGACTTGGTACGCTTGCGTTGGTAAATTTGTTACTGCATTTACCGTTGGCACAACTTTAGCAATACGCTATTGAGGCTCGCGCCAAGGTATCCCACCTCCGCCTGACTGGACATTCTGTACTAAACGCATTATGTGCGGTTGAGTCCAGTTTTGCGCTCTTGCAGTTGCAACATGATGGTTGTATTTCGGCAAGCCAGTCCGCACACTCAGTCTTCATGTGGGGTCCCCCGCAATGACTGCACTTTGTTATGGTTTCTTTGCAGAAACGCCTGCCGTGTCCGTATCCTAGACACAGGGAACATTGCACAAGTGGCGATTGGTCTGCGACTTTCACTCGCTGAAGGTCAATGTGGACTTCTCCAGTATCTAGAATCCGATTCCACAGCTTGGGGGAGACCTTTACGATTACGTGACTTACGTATGGGTTCCTGGTCTTCCGTCTGTAACGCACTTCAATCCTGTCGTCCTGCTCGTCGAGATTTTTGAATAAGTCCACATTTTGTCTCCTCAGGGCCTTTACGATGTCCTCGTCGGTGTTATACTGAAGCACATCTTTAAAGACTAAGAGGGGATCTTTGTTCTGGATCTCCTCGACGTGCAGGTGTTTTTCCGCTTTTTTCAACCTCTCTTTTATTTTGTTTCTATCTTCTTCATTTCGACAGCCTACTATCACTTTCTTGTCCTTTGCTTTCCTCACTCTGTCCACTTTTATTCCCCCTTCCTTAGCATTTACTACTTCCCGTATTTTGTTTAGAACATCTTCTCCTGTCTCTCCTTCATCTGTTGAGGAAATAACTACGGAGTGAAGAGCGGTGTATTCGCTTGGCTGCCTTCTAGGCTGCCCAGATGTAACACTCGCGTAGGTGGTCTTCTCGAGGATCATCTTCTGCTGTTCCAGGGCATCCTGCAGAGACTCCATCCTCTTAGTATTTTCGAGGAGTAGGCTACTGTGTTGGGCCATTCTCTTTATTAGGTCTTCCTCTTCTTCTCTTTTTCCGGCCTTTTTTGGTGTTACCTCCGGCTCCAAGATGATTTCCCCTTCCTTAACTTGCATTTTGCACTTGCATTTTTTGTCTTCGGCTTCCTTCACCAATTCATACAGTCTTTCAATCGACGTGGTGACTTCGAGCTTGATCACCGTGCTTATGTTTCTGGAGTTCCCGAGGTTAATTTTTGCCTTGGAGAGGCATTGCTTAGCCTCCGCAACTCGACTTGCATACCGTTTTTGGCTTGCCGGTGCCGCCGCCGCCGCCTGACTAGAGGACTTTAGTCTTAATTTTGTTTCCTGCTCAGGAGACTTGAGCTGCTTCGTTGGCAGTGTTGGCTGTACGTCAGATTTTGATTTTTGCATCAGTTTCCCGGTTTGCGGTGCTAGTTTAACCTCAAGGGTTGTCGGTATGACAGTCTTTTTCGGCGAGTGTTTTGGTTGAGACGAAATACCTGCCATCTCCTCAATTTCAATGCTTTTACGGACTTCTTCCGAGGTTTGTGCTTGCGCCATGTCAATAATGTCGTATGTTACATCTGCCGATCGGATGGGACCTGCAGTTCCGACTGGAGAGGTTGGGGAGCCGGCCTCCGCCTTCTTTCTAGTTTTTTCTGGTGTGCGAAGCAT
The DNA here is from genome assembly GCA_951394065.1 of Venusia cambrica. Classification (NCBI taxonomy): domain Eukaryota; kingdom Metazoa; phylum Arthropoda; class Insecta; order Lepidoptera; family Geometridae; genus Venusia; species Venusia cambrica. The sequence goes on along the minus strand of OX596059.1, from coordinate 11,456 downwards.
GTCAGAGGGTCAAGTTTAATGGGTCAGTCAATAAAGGTAAATTTGTAAAAGTTGTAAAAAGATCGAATATTTTTGACTCTATGTAGAGTCTGTGTCCGTCAACGACGGTATAGCAGTACTCTTTACCTTTATACTAAACCACGGCTAGAGTCTAGGAAGATAAACCAAAACAACTTAAATATTCCGTTTTCCCATTGTATGCATGAAATTCTTACTGTCGCAAATAAAGGGTGGGTTGGGTGGGCGGAAAATTTGTGTTTTCTCTGTTTTAATCGCGTTTTCTGCGCTTTTTTTGTTGCAGACACAACAGACGCCACGCGGCGGGGATGTAGCAGCCACAAAGTCAGGCGCCGAACACGAAGAAACCGAAGAATTCACCTATTGACGCTACAAATGGACCAAAATTCAATGTTTTACAAGGAAAAATGCTAAAATTTTGTGATTTTACTATGGGGGGTTCCGGACTTTGCTATTGATCCTACCTAACTGTGCGAAGAGCTATTTGCAGACGTATCACACGCTTGAATACGATCAAAATCAAAAGTTTGTCTTTCGCGGTTAGGTTAGGTTAGGTTAGGTTAGGTTAGGTTAGGTTAGGTTAGGTTAGGTTAGGTTAGGTTAGGTTAGGTTAGGTTAGGTTAGGTTAGGTTAGGTTAGGTTAGGTTAGGTTAGGTTAGGTTAGGTTAGGTTAGGTTAGGTTAGGTTAGGTTAGGTTAGGTTAGGTTAGGTTAGGTTAGGTTAGGTTAGGTTAGGTTAGGTTAGGTTAGGTTAGGTTAGGTTAGGTTAGGTTAGGTTAGGTTAGGTTAGGTTAGGTTAGGTTAGGTTAGGTTAGGTTAGGTTAGGTTAGGTTAGGTTAGGTTAGGTTAGGTTAGGTTAGGTTAGGTTAGGTTAGGTTAGGTTAGGTTAGGTTAGGTTAGGTTAGGTTAGGTTAGGTTAGGTTAGGTTAGGTTAGGTTAGGTTAGGTTAGGTTAGGTTAGGTTAGGTTAGGTTAGGTTAGGTTAGGTTAGGTTAGGTTAGGTTAGGTTAGGTTAGGTTAGGTTAGGTTAGGTTAGGTTAGGTTAGGTTAGGTTAGGTTAGGTTAGGTTAGGTTAGGTTAGGTTAGGTTAGGTTAGGTTAGGTTAGGTTAGGTTAGGTTAGGTTAGGTTAGGTTAGGTTAGGTTAGGTTAGGTTAGGTTAGGTTAGGTTAGGTTAGGTTAGGTTAGGTTAGGTTAGGTTAGGTTAGGTTAGGTTAGGTTAGGTTAGGTTAGGTTAGGTTAGGTTAGGTTAGGTTAGGTTAGGTTAGGTTAGGTTAGGTTAGGTTAGGTTAGGTTAGGTTAGGTTAGGTTAGGTTAGGTTAGGTTAGGTTAGGTTAGGTTAGGTTAGGTTAGGTTAGGTTAGGTTAGGTTAGGTTAGGTTAGGTTAGGTTAGGTTAGGTTAGGTTAGGTTAGGTTAGGTTAGGTTAGGTTAGGTTAGGTTAGGTTAGGTTAGGTTAGGTTAGGTTAGGTTAGGTTAGGTTAGGTTAGGTTAGGTTAGGTTAGGTTAGGTTAGGTTAGGTTAGGTTAGGTTAGGTTAGGTTAGGTTAGGTTAGGTTAGGTTAGGTTAGGTTAGGTTAGGTTAGGTTAGGTTAGGTTAGGTTAGGTTAGGTTAGGTTAGGTTAGGTTAGGTTAGGTTAGGTTAGGTTAGGTTAGGTTAGGTTAGGTTAGGTTAGGTTAGGTTAGGTTAGGTTAGGTTAGGTTAGGTTAGGTTAGGTTAGGTTAGGTTAGGTTAGGTTAGGTTAGGTTAGGTTAGGTTAGGTTAGGTTAGGTTAGGTTAGGTTAGGTTAGGTTAGGTTAGGTTAGGTTAGGTTAGGTTAGGTTAGGTTAGGTTAGGTTAGGTTAGGTTAGGTTAGGTTAGGTTAGGTTAGGTTAGGTTAGGTTAGGTTAGGTTAGGTTAGGTTAGGTTAGGTTAGGTTAGGTTAGGTTAGGTTAGGTTAGGTTAGGTTAGGTTAGGTTAGGTTAGGTTAGGTTAGGTTAGGTTAGGTTAGGTTAGGTTAGGTTAGGTTAGGTTAGGTTAGGTTAGGTTAGGTTAGGTTAGGTTAGGTTAGGTTAGGTTAGGTTAGGTTAGGTTAGGTTAGGTTAGGTTAGGTTAGGTTAGGTTAGGTTAGGTTAGGTTAGGTTAGGTTAGGTTAGGTTAGGTTAGGTTAGGTTAGGTTAGGTTAGGTTAGGTTAGGTTAGGTTAGGTTAGGTTAGGTTAGGTTAGGTTAGGTTAGGTTAGGTTAGGTTAGGTTAGGTTAGGTTAGGTTAGGTTAGGTTAGGTTAGGTTAGGTTAGGTTAGGTTAGGTTAGGTTAGGTTAGGTTAGGTTAGGTTAGGTTAGGTTAGGTTAGGTTAGGTTAGGTTAGGTTAGGTTAGGTTAGGTTAGGTTAGGTTAGGTTAGGTTAGGTTAGGTTAGGTTAGGTTAGGTTAGGTTAGGTTAGGTTAGGTTAGGTTAGGTTAGGTTAGGTTAGGTTAGGTTAGGTTAGGTTAGGTTAGGTTAGGTTAGGTTAGGTTAGGTTAGGTTAGGTTAGGTTAGGTTAGGTTAGGTTAGGTTAGGTTAGGTTAGGTTAGGTTAGGTTAGGTTAGGTTAGGTTAGGTTAGGTTAGGTTAGGTTAGGTTAGGTTAGGTTAGGTTAGGTTAGGTTAGGTTAGGTTAGGTTAGGTTAGGTTAGGTTAGGTTAGGTTAGGTTAGGTTAGGTTAGGTTAGGTTAGGTTAGGTTAGGTTAGGTTAGGTTAGGTTAGGTTAGGTTAGGTTAGGTTAGGTTAGGTTAGGTTAGGTTAGGTTAGGTTAGGTTAGGTTAGGTTAGGTTAGGTTAGGTTAGGTTAGGTTAGGTTAGGTTAGGTTAGGTTAGGTTAGGTTAGGTTAGGTTAGGTTAGGTTAGGTTAGGTTAGGTTAGGTTAGGTTAGGTTAGGTTAGGTTAGGTTAGGTTAGGTTAGGTTAGGTTAGGTTAGGTTAGGTTAGGTTAGGTTAGGTTAGGTTAGGTTAGGTTAGGTTAGGTTAGGTTAGGTTAGGTTAGGTTAGGTTAGGTTAGGTTAGGTTAGGTTAGGTTAGGTTAGGTTAGGTTAGGTTAGGTTAGGTTAGGTTAGGTTAGGTTAGGTTAGGTTAGGTTAGGTTAGGTTAGGTTAGGTTAGGTTAGGTTAGGTTAGGTTAGGTTAGGTTAGGTTAGGTTAGGTTAGGTTAGGTTAGGTTAGGTTAGGTTAGGTTAGGTTAGGTTAGGTTAGGTTAGGTTAGGTTAGGTTAGGTTAGGTTAGGTTAGGTTAGGTTAGGTTAGGTTAGGTTAGGTTAGGTTAGGTTAGGTTAGGTTAGGTTAGGTTAGGTTAGGTTAGGTTAGGTTAGGTTAGGTTAGGTTAGGTTAGGTTAGGTTAGGTTAGGTTAGGTTAGGTTAGGTTAGGTTAGGTTAGGTTAGGTTAGGTTAGGTTAGGTTAGGTTAGGTTAGGTTAGGTTAGGTTAGGTTAGGTTAGGTTAGGTTAGGTTAGGTTAGGTTAGGTTAGGTTAGGTTAGGTTAGGTTAGGTTAGGTTAGGTTAGGTTAGGTTAGGTTAGGTTAGGTTAGGTTAGGTTAGGTTAGGTTAGGTTAGGTTAGGTTAGGTTAGGTTAGGTTAGGTTAGGTTAGGTTAGGTTAGGTTAGGTTAGGTTAGGTTAGGTTAGGTTAGGTTAGGTTAGGTTAGGTTAGGTTAGGTTAGGTTAGGTTAGGTTAGGTTAGGTTAGGTTAGGTTAGGTTAGGTTAGGTTAGGTTAGGTTAGGTTAGGTTAGGTTAGGTTAGGTTAGGTTAGGTTAGGTTAGGTTAGGTTAGGTTAGGTTAGGTTAGGTTAGGTTAGGTTAGGTTAGGTTAGGTTAGGTTAGGTTAGGTTAGGTTAGGTTAGGTTAGGTTAGGTTAGGTTAGGTTAGGTTAGGTTAGGTTAGGTTAGGTTAGGTTAGGTTAGGTTAGGTTAGGTTAGGTTAGGTTAGGTTAGGTTAGGTTAGGTTAGGTTAGGTTAGGTTAGGTTAGGTTAGGTTAGGTTAGGTTAGGTTAGGTTAGGTTAGGTTAGGTTAGGTTAGGTTAGGTTAGGTTAGGTTAGGTTAGGTTAGGTTAGGTTAGGTTAGGTTAGGTTAGGTTAGGTTAGGTTAGGTTAGGTTAGGTTAGGTTAGGTTAGGTTAGGTTAGGTTAGGTTAGGTTAGGTTAGGTTAGGTTAGGTTAGGTTAGGTTAGGTTAGGTTAGGTTAGGTTAGGTTAGGTTAGGTTAGGTTAGGTTAGGTTAGGTTAGGTTAGGTTAGGTTAGGTTAGGTTAGGTTAGGTTAGGTTAGGTTAGGTTAGGTTAGGTTAGGTTAGGTTAGGTTAGGTTAGGTTAGGTTAGGTTAGGTTAGGTTAGGTTAGGTTAGGTTAGGTTAGGTTAGGTTAGGTTAGGTTAGGTTAGGTTAGGTTAGGTTAGGTTAGGTTAGGTTAGGTTAGGTTAGGTTAGGTTAGGTTAGGTTAGGTTAGGTTAGGTTAGGTTAGGTTAGGTTAGGTTAGGTTAGGTTAGGTTAGGTTAGGTTAGGTTAGGTTAGGTTAGGTTAGGTTAGGTTAGGTTAGGTTAGGTTAGGTTAGGTTAGGTTAGGTTAGGTTAGGTTAGGTTAGGTTAGGTTAGGTTAGGTTAGGTTAGGTTAGGTTAGGTTAGGTTAGGTTAGGTTAGGTTAGGTTAGGTTAGGTTAGGTTAGGTTAGGTTAGGTTAGGTTAGGTTAGGTTAGGTTAGGTTAGGTTAGGTTAGGTTAGGTTAGGTTAGGTTAGGTTAGGTTAGGTTAGGTTAGGTTAGGTTAGGTTAGGTTAGGTTAGGTTAGGTTAGGTTAGGTTAGGTTAGGTTAGGTTAGGTTAGGTTAGGTTAGGTTAGGTTAGGTTAGGTTAGGTTAGGTTAGGTTAGGTTAGGTTAGGTTAGGTTAGGTTAGGTTAGGTTAGGTTAGGTTAGGTTAGGTTAGGTTAGGTTAGGTTAGGTTAGGTTAGGTTAGGTTAGGTTAGGTTAGGTTAGGTTAGGTTAGGTTAGGTTAGGTTAGGTTAGGTTAGGTTAGGTTAGGTTAGGTTAGGTTAGGTTAGGTTAGGTTAGGTTAGGTTAGGTTAGGTTAGGTTAGGTTAGGTTAGGTTAGGTTAGGTTAGGTTAGGTTAGGTTAGGTTAGGTTAGGTTAGGTTAGGTTAGGTTAGGTTAGGTTAGGTTAGGTTAGGTTAGGTTAGGTTAGGTTAGGTTAGGTTAGGTTAGGTTAGGTTAGGTTAGGTTAGGTTAGGTTAGGTTAGGTTAGGTTAGGTTAGGTTAGGTTAGGTTAGGTTAGGTTAGGTTAGGTTAGGTTAGGTTAGGTTAGGTTAGGTTAGGTTAGGTTAGGTTAGGTTAGGTTAGGTTAGGTTAGGTTAGGTTAGGTTAGGTTAGGTTAGGTTAGGTTAGGTTAGGTTAGGTTAGGTTAGGTTAGGTTAGGTTAGGTTAGGTTAGGTTAGGTTAGGTTAGGTTAGGTTAGGTTAGGTTAGGTTAGGTTAGGTTAGGTTAGGTTAGGTTAGGTTAGGTTAGGTTAGGTTAGGTTAGGTTAGGTTAGGTTAGGTTAGGTTAGGTTAGGTTAGGTTAGGTTAGGTTAGGTTAGGTTAGGTTAGGTTAGGTTAGGTTAGGTTAGGTTAGGTTAGGTTAGGTTAGGTTAGGTTAGGTTAGGTTAGGTTAGGTTAGGTTAGGTTAGGTTAGGTTAGGTTAGGTTAGGTTAGGTTAGGTTAGGTTAGGTTAGGTTAGGTTAGGTTAGGTTAGGTTAGGTTAGGTTAGGTTAGGTTAGGTTAGGTTAGGTTAGGTTAGGTTAGGTTAGGTTAGGTTAGGTTAGGTTAGGTTAGGTTAGGTTAGGTTAGGTTAGGTTAGGTTAGGTTAGGTTAGGTTAGGTTAGGTTAGGTTAGGTTAGGTTAGGTTAGGTTAGGTTAGGTTAGGTTAGGTTAGGTTAGGTTAGGTTAGGTTAGGTTAGGTTAGGTTAGGTTAGGTTAGGTTAGGTTAGGTTAGGTTAGGTTAGGTTAGGTTAGGTTAGGTTAGGTTAGGTTAGGTTAGGTTAGGTTAGGTTAGGTTAGGTTAGGTTAGGTTAGGTTAGGTTAGGTTAGGTTAGGTTAGGTTAGGTTAGGTTAGGTTAGGTTAGGTTAGGTTAGGTTAGGTTAGGTTAGGTTAGGTTAGGTTAGGTTAGGTTAGGTTAGGTTAGGTTAGGTTAGGTTAGGTTAGGTTAGGTTAGGTTAGGTTAGGTTAGGTTAGGTTAGGTTAGGTTAGGTTAGGTTAGGTTAGGTTAGGTTAGGTTAGGTTAGGTTAGGTTAGGTTAGGTTAGGTTAGGTTAGGTTAGGTTAGGTTAGGTTAGGTTAGGTTAGGTTAGGTTAGGTTAGGTTAGGTTAGGTTAGGTTAGGTTAGGTTAGGTTAGGTTAGGTTAGGTTAGGTTAGGTTAGGTTAGGTTAGGTTAGGTTAGGTTAGGTTAGGTTAGGTTAGGTTAGGTTAGGTTAGGTTAGGTTAGGTTAGGTTAGGTTAGGTTAGGTTAGGTTAGGTTAGGTTAGGTTAGGTTAGGTTAGGTTAGGTTAGGTTAGGTTAGGTTAGGTTAGGTTAGGTTAGGTTAGGTTAGGTTAGGTTAGGTTAGGTTAGGTTAGGTTAGGTTAGGTTAGGTTAGGTTAGGTTAGGTTAGGTTAGGTTAGGTTAGGTTAGGTTAGGTTAGGTTAGGTTAGGTTAGGTTAGGTTAGGTTAGGTTAGGTTAGGTTAGGTTAGGTTAGGTTAGGTTAGGTTAGGTTAGGTTAGGTTAGGTTAGGTTAGGTTAGGTTAGGTTAGGTTAGGTTAGGTTAGGTTAGGTTAGGTTAGGTTAGGTTAGGTTAGGTTAGGTTAGGTTAGGTTAGGTTAGGTTAGGTTAGGTTAGGTTAGGTTAGGTTAGGTTAGGTTAGGTTAGGTTAGGTTAGGTTAGGTTAGGTTAGGTTAGGTTAGGTTAGGTTAGGTTAGGTTAGGTTAGGTTAGGTTAGGTTAGGTTAGGTTAGGTTAGGTTAGGTTAGGTTAGGTTAGGTTAGGTTAGGTTAGGTTAGGTTAGGTTAGGTTAGGTTAGGTTAGGTTAGGTTAGGTTAGGTTAGGTTAGGTTAGGTTAGGTTAGGTTAGGTTAGGTTAGGTTAGGTTAGGTTAGGTTAGGTTAGGTTAGGTTAGGTTAGGTTAGGTTAGGTTAGGTTAGGTTAGGTTAGGTTAGGTTAGGTTAGGTTAGGTTAGGTTAGGTTAGGTTAGGTTAGGTTAGGTTAGGTTAGGTTAGGTTAGGTTAGGTTAGGTTAGGTTAGGTTAGGTTAGGTTAGGTTAGGTTAGGTTAGGTTAGGTTAGGTTAGGTTAGGTTAGGTTAGGTTAGGTTAGGTTAGGTTAGGTTAGGTTAGGTTAGGTTAGGTTAGGTTAGGTTAGGTTAGGTTAGGTTAGGTTAGGTTAGGTTAGGTTAGGTTAGGTTAGGTTAGGTTAGGTTAGGTTAGGTTAGGTTAGGTTAGGTTAGGTTAGGTTAGGTTAGGTTAGGTTAGGTTAGGTTAGGTTAGGTTAGGTTAGGTTAGGTTAGGTTAGGTTAGGTTAGGTTAGGTTAGGTTAGGTTAGGTTAGGTTAGGTTAGGTTAGGTTAGGTTAGGTTAGGTTAGGTTAGGTTAGGTTAGGTTAGGTTAGGTTAGGTTAGGTTAGGTTAGGTTAGGTTAGGTTAGGTTAGGTTAGGTTAGGTTAGGTTAGGTTAGGTTAGGTTAGGTTAGGTTAGGTTAGGTTAGGTTAGGTTAGGTTAGGTTAGGTTAGGTTAGGTTAGGTTAGGTTAGGTTAGGTTAGGTTAGGTTAGGTTAGGTTAGGTTAGGTTAGGTTAGGTTAGGTTAGGTTAGGTTAGGTTAGGTTAGGTTAGGTTAGGTTAGGTTAGGTTAGGTTAGGTTAGGTTAGGTTAGGTTAGGTTAGGTTAGGTTAGGTTAGGTTAGGTTAGGTTAGGTTAGGTTAGGTTAGGTTAGGTTAGGTTAGGTTAGGTTAGGTTAGGTTAGGTTAGGTTAGGTTAGGTTAGGTTAGGTTAGGTTAGGTTAGGTTAGGTTAGGTTAGGTTAGGTTAGGTTAGGTTAGGTTAGGTTAGGTTAGGTTAGGTTAGGTTAGGTTAGGTTAGGTTAGGTTAGGTTAGGTTAGGTTAGGTTAGGTTAGGTTAGGTTAGGTTAGGTTAGGTTAGGTTAGGTTAGGTTAGGTTAGGTTAGGTTAGGTTAGGTTAGGTTAGGTTAGGTTAGGTTAGGTTAGGTTAGGTTAGGTTAGGTTAGGTTAGGTTAGGTTAGGTTAGGTTAGGTTAGGTTAGGTTAGGTTAGGTTAGGTTAGGTTAGGTTAGGTTAGGTTAGGTTAGGTTAGGTTAGGTTAGGTTAGGTTAGGTTAGGTTAGGTTAGGTTAGGTTAGGTTAGGTTAGGTTAGGTTAGGTTAGGTTAGGTTAGGTTAGGTTAGGTTAGGTTAGGTTAGGTTAGGTTAGGTTAGGTTAGGTTAGGTTAGGTTAGGTTAGGTTAGGTTAGGTTAGGTTAGGTTAGGTTAGGTTAGGTTAGGTTAGGTTAGGTTAGGTTAGGTTAGGTTAGGTTAGGTTAGGTTAGGTTAGGTTAGGTTAGGTTAGGTTAGGTTAGGTTAGGTTAGGTTAGGTTAGGTTAGGTTAGGTTAGGTTAGGTTAGGTTAGGTTAGGTTAGGTTAGGTTAGGTTAGGTTAGGTTAGGTTAGGTTAGGTTAGGTTAGGTTAGGTTAGGTTAGGTTAGGTTAGGTTAGGTTAGGTTAGGTTAGGTTAGGTTAGGTTAGGTTAGGTTAGGTTAGGTTAGGTTAGGTTAGGTTAGGTTAGGTTAGGTTAGGTTAGGTTAGGTTAGGTTAGGTTAGGTTAGGTTAGGTTAGGTTAGGTTAGGTTAGGTTAGGTTAGGTTAGGTTAGGTTAGGTTAGGTTAGGTTAGGTTAGGTTAGGTTAGGTTAGGTTAGGTTAGGTTAGGTTAGGTTAGGTTAGGTTAGGTTAGGTTAGGTTAGGTTAGGTTAGGTTAGGTTAGGTTAGGTTAGGTTAGGTTAGGTTAGGTTAGGTTAGGTTAGGTTAGGTTAGGTTAGGTTAGGTTAGGTTAGGTTAGGTTAGGTTAGGTTAGGTTAGGTTAGGTTAGGTTAGGTTAGGTTAGGTTAGGTTAGGTTAGGTTAGGTTAGGTTAGGTTAGGTTAGGTTAGGTTAGGTTAGGTTAGGTTAGGTTAGGTTAGGTTAGGTTAGGTTAGGTTAGGTTAGGTTAGGTTAGGTTAGGTTAGGTTAGGTTAGGTTAGGTTAGGTTAGGTTAGGTTAGGTTAGGTTAGGTTAGGTTAGGTTAGGTTAGGTTAGGTTAGGTTAGGTTAGGTTAGGTTAGGTTAGGTTAGGTTAGGTTAGGTTAGGTTAGGTTAGGTTAGGTTAGGTTAGGTTAGGTTAGGTTAGGTTAGGTTAGGTTAGGTTAGGTTAGGTTAGGTTAGGTTAGGTTAGGTTAGGTTAGGTTAGGTTAGGTTAGGTTAGGTTAGGTTAGGTTAGGTTAGGTTAGGTTAGGTTAGGTTAGGTTAGGTTAGGTTAGGTTAGGTTAGGTTAGGTTAGGTTAGGTTAGGTTAGGTTAGGTTAGGTTAGGTTAGGTTAGGTTAGGTTAGGTTAGGTTAGGTTAGGTTAGGTTAGGTTAGGTTAGGTTAGGTTAGGTTAGGTTAGGTTAGGTTAGGTTAGGTTAGGTTAGGTTAGGTTAGGTTAGGTTAGGTTAGGTTAGGTTAGGTTAGGTTAGGTTAGGTTAGGTTAGGTTAGGTTAGGTTAGGTTAGGTTAGGTTAGGTTAGGTTAGGTTAGGTTAGGTTAGGTTAGGTTAGGTTAGGTTAGGTTAGGTTAGGTTAGGTTAGGTTAGGTTAGGTTAGGTTAGGTTAGGTTAGGTTAGGTTAGGTTAGGTTAGGTTAGGTTAGGTTAGGTTAGGTTAGGTTAGGTTAGGTTAGGTTAGGTTAGGTTAGGTTAGGTTAGGTTAGGTTAGGTTAGGTTAGGTTAGGTTAGGTTAGGTTAGGTTAGGTTAGGTTAGGTTAGGTTAGGTTAGGTTAGGTTAGGTTAGGTTAGGTTAGGTTAGGTTAGGTTAGGTTAGGTTAGGTTAGGTTAGGTTAGGTTAGGTTAGGTTAGGTTAGGTTAGGTTAGGTTAGGTTAGGTTAGGTTAGGTTAGGTTAGGTTAGGTTAGGTTAGGTTAGGTTAGGTTAGGTTAGGTTAGGTTAGGTTAGGTTAGGTTAGGTTAGGTTAGGTTAGGTTAGGTTAGGTTAGGTTAGGTTAGGTTAGGTTAGGTTAGGTTAGGTTAGGTTAGGTTAGGTTAGGTTAGGTTAGGTTAGGTTAGGTTAGGTTAGGTTAGGTTAGGTTAGGTTAGGTTAGGTTAGGTTAGGTTAGGTTAGGTTAGGTTAGGTTAGGTTAGGTTAGGTTAGGTTAGGTTAGGTTAGGTTAGGTTAGGTTAGGTTAGGTTAGGTTAGGTTAGGTTAGGTTAGGTTAGGTTAGGTTAGGTTAGGTTAGGTTAGGTTAGGTTAGGTTAGGTTAGGTTAGGTTAGGTTAGGTTAGGTTAGGTTAGGTTAGGTTAGGTTAGGTTAGGTTAGGTTAGGTTAGGTTAGGTTAGGTTAGGTTAGGTTAGGTTAGGTTAGGTTAGGTTAGGTTAGGTTAGGTTAGGTTAGGTTAGGTTAGGTTAGGTTAGGTTAGGTTAGGTTAGGTTAGGTTAGGTTAGGTTAGGTTAGGTTAGGTTAGGTTAGGTTAGGTTAGGTTAGGTTAGGTTAGGTTAGGTTAGGTTAGGTTAGGTTAGGTTAGGTTAGGTTAGGTTAGGTTAGGTTAGGTTAGGTTAGGTTAGGTTAGGTTAGGTTAGGTTAGGTTAGGTTAGGTTAGGTTAGGTTAGGTTAGGTTAGGTTAGGTTAGGTTAGGTTAGGTTAGGTTAGGTTAGGTTAGGTTAGGTTAGGTTAGGTTAGGTTAGGTTAGGTTAGGTTAGGTTAGGTTAGGTTAGGTTAGGTTAGGTTAGGTTAGGTTAGGTTAGGTTAGGTTAGGTTAGGTTAGGTTAGGTTAGGTTAGGTTAGGTTAGGTTAGGTTAGGTTAGGTTAGGTTAGGTTAGGTTAGGTTAGGTTAGGTTAGGTTAGGTTAGGTTAGGTTAGGTTAGGTTAGGTTAGGTTAGGTTAGGTTAGGTTAGGTTAGGTTAGGTTAGGTTAGGATAGGTTAGGTTAGGTTAGGTTAGGTTAGGTTAGGTTAGGTTAGGTTAGGTTAGGTTAGGTTAGGTTAGGTTAGGTTAGGTTAGGTTAGGTTAGGTTAGGTTAGGTTAGGTTAGGTTAGGTTAGGTTAGGTTAGGTTAGGTTAGGTTAGGTTAGGTTAGGTTAGGTTAGGTTAGGTTAGGTTAGGTTAGGTTAGGTTAGGTTAGGTTAGGTTAGGTTAGGTTAGGTTAGGTTAGGTTAGGTTAGGTTAGGTTAGGTTAGGTTAGGTTAGGTTAGGTTAGGTTAGGTTAGGTTAGGTTAGGTTAGGTTAGGTTAGGTTAGGTTAGGTTAGGTTAGGTTAGGTTAGGTTAGGTTA
>OX596058.1:9581576-10004724 GCA_951394065.1 Venusia cambrica | reverse complement strand
ACAAGATGCTATCGACAGCGGCAAAAGTAAACTGGGGACTCCATCAAGAAGTAATACGTGTAATATACACAGCAACTGTAGAACCAGTTATCCTGTATGCTGCAAGCGCATGGGCGCCAATTGCAAATAAAAAAGGAGTACAGAAGCAGCTCAACACGGTCCAAAGAGGATTTGCCCAAAAGCTGTGCAAGGCATATCGAACGGTATCTCTAAGCTCGGCACTTCTTCTGGCTGGGTTACTGCCCCTCGATCTCAGGATCAAAGAAGCAGCCGCTCTTTTTAAAGCAAGGAGGGGAATAACACAGCCAGAGCAAGGAGAGATGGAGATGGAACAGATGGTTGAATATGCCGAGACGCAGCACCCGGCAGAACATATTCGCCTCGAATTCATGTGCCTGGCAGACCAACAGCAAGTTGACAACCACAAACATCAGGTAAGAATATACACCGACGGCAGTAAACTTGAGGGTAAGGTTGGGGCAGCGTTATCGTTCTGGAATAACGATGTCGAAACCAAAACCCTCAAGTTAAAACTATCATCTTACTGCACAGTCTACCAGGCCGAACTCTTGGCAATATGTCGAGCCACTAGGGAAATCCTCAATCGAAATGAGTCCTGCTTCGGTATATATAGTGACTCCAGAGCCGCACTGCAGACAGTTATAAACAACTGCTCAATCAATCCCCTTGCAGTCGAAGCCCGTAATAACATCAGATCCAGCAGGGCGTCAAATAAAATTGTTGAGCTCTACTGGATCAAGGCTCACGCTGGGCTGCAGGGGAACGAGAGAGCAGACGAATTGGCGAAGGAAGCGGCTCTGAAATCTAAAAAGAAGCCGGATTATGACCTGTGCCCGGTATCATTTGTCAAGAGGCAGACCCGTCTGAACACTCTTGACGAATGGAACCATAGGTACAGGTCGGGATCGACCGCTCAGGTTACAAAAACCTTCTTCCCGGATGCAGTGACGGGCTATAAAATAGTTAAAAAACTTACTATGTGCAAAACCCTAGCGCAAGTTCTAACGGGGCATGGTGGGTTCTCTGAATACCTGTTCCGTTTTAAGTGTAAAGAGGACCCATCATGCATCTGTGAACCAGGACCAAACCAAACCCTCCCCCATGTCCTCTTTGAGTGCCCGGTATTTTGTGTTAAAAGATATGAAGCAGAACATATACTTGACTGTGATCTTACAGTAGGAAATGCCCATTTGTTGATGGAAGATGTTTTAAAAAGAGATGTATTTGTAAGCTATTGTATAGATATAGTAAAACAAGTAATAAAATTAAATAAGTAGATCAAATAAGTAGATATTAAAATTTTAGATTAACATTGGCTTAAGATAAGATAAATATACTTAAAAAAAAAAAAAAAAAAAAAAAAAAAAAAATAAAAAAAAAAAAAAAAAAAAAAAAAAAAAAAAAAAAAAAAAAAAAAAAAAAAAAAAAAAAAAAAAAAAAAAAAAAAAAAAAAAAAAAAAAAAAAAAAAAAAAAAAAAAAAAAAAAAAAAAAAAAAAAAAAAAAAAAAAAAAAATTGTATTAGTAATAATTAAGTAGAATTAAGTAAATAAAAATGAGGTAGAAAATGTCTCTGACATACCACGTCAGAGGGTCACTGACTCCCGGATGTATGACGCCGGAAAAAAAAAAAAAAAAAAAAAAAAAAAAAAAAAAAAACTAACTCTAACCTAACCTAACCTAACCTAACCTAACCTAACCTAACCTAACCTAACCTAACCTAACCTAACCTAACCTAACCTAACCTAACCTAACCTAACCTAACCTAACCTAACCTAACCTAACCTAACCTAACCTAACCTAACCTAACCTAACTAACCTAACCTAACCTAACCTAACCTAACCTAACCTAACCTAACCTAACCTAACCTAACCTAACCTAACCTAACCTAACCTAACCTAACCTAACCTAACCTAACCTAACCTAACCTAACCTAACCTAACCTAACCTAACCTAACCTAACCTAACCTAACCTAACCTAACCTAACCTAACCTAACCTAACCTAACCTAACCTAACCTAACCTAACCTAACCTAACCTAACCTAACCTAACCTAACCTAACCTAACCTAACCTAACCTAACCTAACCTAACCTAACCTAACCTAACCTAACCTAACCTAACCTAACCTAACCTAACCTAACCTAACCTAACCTAACCTAACCTAACCTAACCTAACCTAACCTAACCTAACCTAACCTAACCTAACCTAACCTAACCTAACCTAACCTAACCTAACCTAACCTAACCTAACCTAACCTAACCTAACCTAACTCTAACCTAACCTAACCTAACCTAACCTAACCTAACCTAACCTAACCTAACCTAACCTAACCTAACCTAACCTAACCTAACCTAACCTAACCTAACCTAACCTAACCTAACCTAACCTAACCTAACCTAACCTAACCTAACCTAACCTAACCTAACCTAACCTAACCTAACCTAACCTAACCTAACCTAACCTAACCTAACCTAACCTAACCTAACCTAACCTAACCTAACCTAACCTAACCTAACCTAACCTAACCTAACCTAACCTAACCTAACCTAACCTAACCTAACCTAACCTAACCTAACCTAACCTAACCTAACCTAACCTAACCTAACCTAACCTAACCTAACCTAACCTAACCTAACCTAACCTAACCTAACCTAACCTAACCTAACCTAACCTAACCTAACCTAACCTAACCTAACCTAACCTAACCTAACCTAACCTAACCTAACCTAACCTAACCTAACCTAACCTAACCTAACCTAACCTAACCTAACCTAACCTAACCTAACCTAACCTAACCTAACCTAACCTAACCTAACCTAACCTAACCTAACCTAACCTAACCTAACCTAACCTAACCTAACCTAACCTAACCTAACCTAACCTAACCTAACCTAACCTAACCTAACCTAACCTAACCTAACCTAACCTAACCTAACCTAACCTAACCTAACCTAACCTAACCTAACCTAACCTAACCTAACCTAACCTAACCTAACCTAACCTAACCTAACCTAACCTAACCTAACCTAACCTAACCTAACCTAACCTAACCTAACCTAACCTAACCTAACCTAACCTAACCTAACCTAACCTAACCTAACCTAACCTAACCTAACCTAACCTAACCTAACCTAACCTAACCTAACCTAACCTAACCTAACCTAACCTAACCTAACCTAACCTAACCTAACCTAACCTAACCTAACCTAACCTAACCTAACCTAACCTAACCTAACCTAACCTAACCTAACCTAACCTAACCTAACCTAACCTAACCTAACCTAACCTAACCTAACCTAACCTAACCTAACCTAACCTAACCTAACCTAACCTAACCTAACCTAACCTAACCTAACCTAACCTAACCTAACCTAACCTAACCTAACCTAACCTAACCTAACCTAACCTAACCTAACCTAACCTAACCTAACCTAACCTAACCTAACCTAACCTAACCTAACCTAACCTAACCTAACCTAACCTAACCTAACCTAACCTAACCTAACCTAACCTAACCTAACCTAACCTAACCTAACCTAACCTAACCTAACCTAACCTAACCTAACCTAACCTAACCTAACCTAACCTAACCTAACCTAACCTAACCTAACCTAACCTAACCTAACCTAACCTAACCTAACCTAACCTAACCTAACCTAACCTAACCTAACCTAACCTAACCTAACCTAACCTAACCTAACCTAACCTAACCTAACCTAACCTAACCTAACCTAACCTAACCTAACCTAACCTAACCTAACCTAACCTAACCTAACCTAACCTAACCTAACCTAACCTAACCTAACCTAACCTAACCTAACCTAACCTAACCTAACCTAACCTAACCTAACCTAACCTAACCTAACCTAACCTAACCTAACCTAACCTAACCTAACCTAACCTAACCTAACCTAACCTAACCTAACCTAACCTAACCTAACCTAACCTAACCTAACCTAACCTAACCTAACCTAACCTAACCTAACCTAACCTAACCTAACCTAACCTAACCTAACCTAACCTAACCTAACCTAACCTAACCTAACCTAACCTAACCTAACCTAACCTAACCTAACCTAACCTAACCTAACCTAACCTAACCTAACCTAACCTAACCTAACCTAACCTAACCTAACCTAACCTAACCTAACCTAACCTAACCTAACCTAACCTAACCTAACCTAACCTAACCTAACCTAACCTAACCTAACCTAACCTAACCTAACCTAACCTAACCTAACCTAACCTAACCTAACCTAACCTAACCTAACCTAACCTAACCTAACCTAACCTAACCTAACCTAACCTAACCTAACCTAACCTAACCTAACCTAACCTAACCTAACCTAACCTAACCTAACCTAACCTAACCTAACCTAACCTAACCTAACCTAACCTAACCTAACCTAACCTAACCTAACCTAACCTAACCTAACCTAACCTAACCTAACCTAACCTAACCTAACCTAACCTAACCTAACCTAACCTAACCTAACCTAACCTAACCTAACCTAACCTAACCTAACCTAACCTAACCTAACCTAACCTAACCTAACCTAACCTAACCTAACCTAACCTAACCTAACCTAACCTAACCTAACCTAACCTAACCTAACCTAACCTAACCTAACCTAACCTAACCTAACCTAACCTAACCTAACCTAACCTAACCTAACCTAACCTAACCTAACCTAACCTAACCTAACCTAACCTAACCTAACCTAACCTAACCTAACCTAACCTAACCTAACCTAACCTAACCTAACCTAACCTAACCTAACCTAACCTAACCTAACCTAACCTAACCTAACCTAACCTAACCTAACCTAACCTAACCTAACCTAACCTAACCTAACCTAACCTAACCTAACCTAACCTAACCTAACCTAACCTAACCTAACCTAACCTAACCTAACCTAACCTAACCTAACCTAACCTAACCTAACCTAACCTAACCTAACCTAACCTAACCTAACCTAACCTAACCTAACCTAACCTAACCTAACCTAACCTAACCTAACCTAACCTAACCTAACCTAACCTAACCTAACCTAACCTAACCTAACCTAACCTAACCTAACCTAACCTAACCTAACCTAACCTAACCTAACCTAACCTAACCTAACCTAACCTAACCTAACCTAACCTAACCTAACCTAACCTAACCTAACCTAACCTAACCTAACCTAACCTAACCTAACCTAACCTAACCTAACCTAACCTAACCTAACCTAACCTAACCTAACCTAACCTAACCTAACCTAACCTAACCTAACCTAACCTAACCTAACCTAACCTAACCTAACCTAACCTAACCTAACCTAACCTAACCTAACCTAACCTAACCTAACCTAACCTAACCTAACCTAACCTAACCTAACCTAACCTAACCTAACCTAACCTAACCTAACCTAACCTAACCTAACCTAACCTAACCTAACCTAACCTAACCTAACCTAACCTAACCTAACCTAACCTAACCTAACCTAACCTAACCTAACCTAACCTAACCTAACCTAACCTAACCTAACCTAACCTAACCTAACCTAACCTAACCTAACCTAACCTAACCTAACCTAACCTAACCTAACCTAACCTAACCTAACCTAACCTAACCTAACCTAACCTAACCTAACCTAACCTAACCTAACCTAACCTAACCTAACCTAACCTAACCTAACCTAACCTAACCTAACCTAACCTAACCTAACCTAACCTAACCTAACCTAACCTAACCTAACCTAACCTAACCTAACCTAACCTAACCTAACCTAACCTAACCTAACCTAACCTAACCTAACCTAACCTAACCTAACCTAACCTAACCTAACCTAACCTAACCTAACCTAACCTAACCTAACCTAACCTAACCTAACCTAACCTAACCTAACCTAACCTAACCTAACCTAACCTAACCTAACCTAACCTAACCTAACCTAACCTAACCTAACCTAACCTAACCTAACCTAACCTAACCTAACCT
The DNA here is from genome assembly GCA_951394065.1 of Venusia cambrica. Classification (NCBI taxonomy): domain Eukaryota; kingdom Metazoa; phylum Arthropoda; class Insecta; order Lepidoptera; family Geometridae; genus Venusia; species Venusia cambrica. The sequence goes on along the minus strand of OX596058.1, from coordinate 9,998,718 downwards.
AACCTAACCTAACCTAACCTAACCTAACCTAACCTAACCTAACCTAACCTAACCTAACCTAACCTAACCTAACCTAACCTAACCTAACCTAACCTAACCTAACCTAACCTAACCTAACCTAACCTAACCTAACCTAACCTAACCTAACCTAACCTAACCTAACCTAACCTAACCTAACCTAACCTAACCTAACCTAACCTAACCTAACCTAACCTAACCTAACCTAACCTAACCTAACCTAACCTAACCTAACCTAACCTAACCTAACCTAACCTAACCTAACCTAACCTAACCTAACCTAACCTAACCTAACCTAACCTAACCTAACCTAACCTAACCTAACCTAACCTAACCTAACCTAACCTAACCTAACCTAACCTAACCTAACCTAACCTAACCTAACCTAACCTAACCTAACCTAACCTAACCTAACCTAACCTAACCTAACCTAACCTAACCTAACCTAACCTAACCTAACCTAACCTAACCTAACCTAACCTAACCTAACCTAACCTAACCTAACCTAACCTAACCTAACCTAACCTAACCTAACCTAACCTAACCTAACCTAACCTAACCTAACCTAACCTAACCTAACCTAACCTAACCTAACCTAACCTAACCTAACCTAACCTAACCTAACCTAACCTAACCTAACCTAACCTAACCTAACCTAACCTAACCTAACCTAACCTAACCTAACCTAACCTAACCTAACCTAACCTAACCTAACCTAACCTAACCTAACCTAACCTAACCTAACCTAACCTAACCTAACCTAACCTAACCTAACCTAACCTAACCTAACCTAACCTAACCTAACCTAACCTAACCTAACCTAACCTAACCTAACCTAACCTAACCTAACCTAACCTAACCTAACCTAACCTAACCTAACCTAACCTAACCTAACCTAACCTAACCTAACCTAACCTAACCTAACCTAACCTAACCTAACCTAACCTAACCTAACCTAACCTAACCTAACCTAACCTAACCTAACCTAACCTAACCTAACCTAACCTAACCTAACCTAACCTAACCTAACCTAACCTAACCTAACCTAACCTAACCTAACCTAACCTAACCTAACCTAACCTAACCTAACCTAACCTAACCTAACCTAACCTAACCTAACCTAACCTAACCTAACCTAACCTAACCTAACCTAACCTAACCTAACCTAACCTAACCTAACCTAACCTAACCTAACCTAACCTAACCTAACCTAACCTAACCTAACCTAACCTAACCTAACCTAACCTAACCTAACCTAACCTAACCTAACCTAACCTAACCTAACCTAACCTAACCTAACCTAACCTAACCTAACCTAACCTAACCTAACCTAACCTAACCTAACCTAACCTAACCTAACCTAACCTAACCTAACCTAACCTAACCTAACCTAACCTAACCTAACCTAACCTAACCTAACCTAACCTAACCTAACCTAACCTAACCTAACCTAACCTAACCTAACCTAACCTAACCTAACCTAACCTAACCTAACCTAACCTAACCTAACCTAACCTAACCTAACCTAACCTAACCTAACCTAACCTAACCTAACCTAACCTAACCTAACCTAACCTAACCTAACCTAACCTAACCTAACCTAACCTAACCTAACCTAACCTAACCTAACCTAACCTAACCTAACCTAACCTAACCTAACCTAACCTAACCTAACCTAACCTAACCTAACCTAACCTAACCTAACCTAACCTAACCTAACCTAACCTAACCTAACCTAACCTAACCTAACCTAACCTAACCTAACCTAACCTAACCTAACCTAACCTAACCTAACCTAACCTAACCTAACCTAACCTAACCTAACCTAACCTAACCTAACCTAACCTAACCTAACCTAACCTAACCTAACCTAACCTAACCTAACCTAACCTAACCTAACCTAACCTAACCTAACCTAACCTAACCTAACCTAACCTAACCTAACCTAACCTAACCTAACCTAACCTAACCTAACCTAACCTAACCTAACCTAACCTAACCTAACCTAACCTAACCTAACCTAACCTAACCTAACCTAACCTAACCTAACCTAACCTAACCTAACCTAACCTAACCTAACCTAACCTAACCTAACCTAACCTAACCTAACCTAACCTAACCTAACCTAACCTAACCTAACCTAACCTAACCTAACCTAACCTAACCTAACCTAACCTAACCTAACCTAACCTAACCTAACCTAACCTAACCTAACCTAACCTAACCTAACCTAACCTAACCTAACCTAACCTAACCTAACCTAACCTAACCTAACCTAACCTAACCTAACCTAACCTAACCTAACCTAACCTAACCTAACCTAACCTAACCTAACCTAACCTAACCTAACCTAACCTAACCTAACCTAACCTAACCTAACCTAACCTAACCTAACCTAACCTAACCTAACCTAACCTAACCTAACCTAACCTAACCTAACCTAACCTAACCTAACCTAACCTAACCTAACCTAACCTAACCTAACCTAACCTAACCTAACCTAACCTAACCTAACCTAACCTAACCTAACCTAACCTAACCTAACCTAACCTAACCTAACCTAACCTAACCTAACCTAACCTAACCTAACCTAACCTAACCTAACCTAACCTAACCTAACCTAACCTAACCTAACCTAACCTAACCTAACCTAACCTAACCTAACCTAACCTAACCTAACCTAACCTAACCTAACCTAACCTAACCTAACCTAACCTAACCTAACCTAACCTAACCTAACCTAACCTAACCTAACCTAACCTAACCTAACCTAACCTAACCTAACCTAACCTAACCTAACCTAACCTAACCTAACCTAACCTAACCTAACCTAACCTAACCTAACCTAACCTAACCTAACCTAACCTAACCTAACCTAACCTAACCTAACCTAACCTAACCTAACCTAACCTAACCTAACCTAACCTAACCTAACCTAACCTAACCTAACCTAACCTAACCTAACCTAACCTAACCTAACCTAACCTAACCTAACCTAACCTAACCTAACCGGACGAACGGAAAAAGGTAAAGGAAAGGCTAAAGAAAGTAGAATCGCACCTCTGTGTTGAGGAGGTCAAGAACAAAGACCCACTTCTGGTTTTAAAGGACGTGCTCCAATATAATAAAGACGAAGACGTCCTGAGTGCCCTGAGAAACCAAAACGGACACATCCTTGGAAACCTCAGCACAGAGGACGACAGAATAGAGGTGAGATACCGGAGGAGAGCCAGAAACCCACACGCATGCCACATCGTGCTTCGTGTCTCTCCGAAGGTATGGAACCTGCTGATCGAAGCTGGCGAAGCCCATATTGACCTCCAAAGAGTACGCGTGACAGACCAGTCTCCCCTAGTGCAGTGCACGCAGTGTCTGGGATACGGGCACGGCAGGCGCTACTGTAAAGTGGAAATCGCGAAGTGCAGCCACTGCGGTGGGCCGCACATGAAGGCTGACTGCGCGGATTGGCTCGCCGGAGCGGCCCCATCATGTTGCAACTGTAGGCATGCGAAGCTCGACGCATCGGAGCACAACGCGTTCAGCCAAGAATGCGCAGTAAGGCGGAAGTGGGACGCTCTGGCGCGAGCCACAGTAGCATACTGCTAAGGGCGTCGATACGGAACACACAACCAGCACCACCAAAAAACCCTACCTAGTGGCCCAGGCAAACCTTCAGAGAAAAGAACTCGCAACCTATGAGCTCATGATGAAAGCGAGTGAAAGGAAGATGACTTTTGCGCTGATCCAGGAACCGTATGTGGGCGGGGTTGGAAGTATGAAGAGCTACAGAGGAGTCAGGATCTTCCAGAGCACTGAAAAAAGAGAAGGGAACGTCAAGGCAGCGATAGCTGTCTTTGACAGCGAAATTGACGTACTACAGTTCCCAGAACTCACCACAAACAACGTCGTGGTGGTGAGGATCCGTACCAGTGCCTGGGAGATCACGGCAGTCTCTTACTACTTCGAACCAGACCAGCCCATAGAGCCGTACCTGGATCATCTCAAGAGTATTGAAGAAAAGCTTGGGTCAACAAGACTGATAATAGGAGGAGATACAAACGCAAAAAATCTTTGGTGGGGCAGTAAAACAGTGGACACTAGGGGAGAGGAAATGGCTGGGGCTTTGGAGGAAATGAGGCTTCACGTACTAAATGAAGGTGACACTCCCACCTTTGATACAGTCAGGGGAAATAAGACCTACACAAGCCATGTCGACGTGACGGCCTGCACAGAAGATCTGCTCAGTCTGGTGGAGGACTGGAGAGTGGATGAAGATCTCGTCAGCTCGGACCACAACGGCATCACCTTCAAAATTAATCTTATAAAATCAGTAGGAATAAACGTTGAAAGAACAACTAGGACATATAACACCAAAAAAGCAAATTGGGCTCAGTTTACTGAAAAACTGAACCAATTTAAAATAGAGAAAGAAATAAATAGACTAGCAATAGAGAAAATCCAAAATAAGGAAGAATTAGAAGAAACAGTTAATAAATACATGAACATAATTAAGCAAGCGTGCAAAGAAGCGATTCCCCTAAAGAAAGTAAAAGAAAAACTTACCCTGCCGTGGTGGTCCGAAGAGCTTGCAGACATGAAGAAGAAGGTCACCACTATGAGACGCAGAATCCGATGTGCAGCGCCGGTCCGAAGGGCAAAGGTCATCCGGGAGTACCTGGAACAAAAGGAAAAATATGAGAGTGAAGCTAAAAAGGCCCAAATCAGGAGTTGGAAGGGGTTCTGCGAGAAACAGGATAGGGAAGGACTTTGGGAAGGGATCTACAGGGTCATTGGGAAAACGACAAGGAGACAGGAGGACCTGCCTCTGGAAAAGGATGGACGAATGATGGACCCTAAAGGTTCTGTCAGGTTGCTGGCCGAAACCTTCTACCCCGAGGACACGGTTTTGGGGGAAAGCAAAACTCATAGGCAGACCAGAGAAACAGCTGACCAAGTAAACGTGTGGAAGCATGATGAAAAACATGATCCACCGTTTACCGAGGCAGAGCTCCGAGCTGCCACCGAAAGCTTTAACCCAAAAAAAGCCCCAGGTTCAGACGGCTTCACGGCTGATATATGCCGCCAGGTCATCCTGTGTGACCTTGAATTAAACCTCGCGATGATCAACAAGTGCCTGGAACAAAGTCATTTCCCCGACATCTGGAAGGAGGCCACGGTAGTAGCGCTCAGGAAGCCGGGTAAAGACACATATACAAACCCCAAGTCCTATAGACCAATAGGCCTCCTTCCAGTGATGGGTAAGATCCTGGAGAAGGTGGTGGTGCGAAGGTTGAAGTGGCACCTGCTCCCGAAAATGAACCCACGCCAGTACGGCTTTATGCCCCAGAAGAGCACCGAAGACTCCCTCTATGACTTGATGAAATACATACGCGGAAAACTGAATGCCAAAAAACTGGTCACGATGATATCACTAGACATAGAGGGAGCCTTCGACAGCGCATGGTGGCCCGCTATTAGGGTACGACTGGCTGAAGAGGAATGTCCAGTAAACCTTAGAAGGATAGTTGATAGTTACCTACAAAACAGGACGGTAAGAGTGAGGTACGCAGGGGAAGAGCATGTGAGGAGCACAAATAAGGGTTGCGTGCAGGGATCTATCGGCGGTCCAATCCTTTGGAATCTTCTGTTGGACCCACTTCTGAAGGAGCTGGACGCGCGGGGGGATTACTGCCAGGCCTTTGCTGACGACGTGGTGTTGGTATTTGAAGGAGATACGGCACTGGAAGTTCAGGGACGTGCAAATGCCGCCCTCGCCCATGTCCAGGAGTGGGGTGTCAAAAACAAGCTTAAATTTGCCCCGCATAAGACCAAAGCCATGCTTTTAACAAGGAAGCTGAAACATGACACACCACTACTGCACATGGCCGGGGTAGACATAGGCATGTCCCCTGAAATTAAGATCTTGGGACTAACAATAGACCACAAGCTTACCTTCAACACCCACGTCGCGGAAACATGCAGAAGAGCCCTAAACATGTATAAATCTCTCTCAAGAGCCGCAAAAGTTAGCTGGGGTCTCCACCCGGAAATAGTCCGTACCATTTACACAGCGACAGTGGAGCCAGTGGTAATGTACGCGGCCAGTGCATGGGCACAAGCAACTGACAAACTGGGGGTACAGAGGAAACTCAATGCTGTCCAAAGAGGCTTCGCACAAAAGCTGTGCAGTGCATACCGCACCGTCTCCTTGAACTCGGCACTGGTGCTGGCCGGGATACTTCCGCTAGACCTGAGGATAAAGGAGGCAGCTGCCCTTTATGAAGCAAAGAGAGGTGTACCCCGGCCAGCACTGGGAGACAGGGAGGTGGAGCGTGTGGTGAAATATGCCATGACGGAGCACCCGGCAGAACATATGAGCCTCGAGTTCATGAGCCTGGTAGACCGAGAACAGGTGGAAAGCCACAACAACCAAGCAGTTCGAATTTTCACCGATGGTAGCAAGATTGATGGTGAGGTTGGGGCAGCGCTTTCCTTCTGGGATGGTGCTGCTGAAACCAAAGCCATCAAACTTAAGCTACCATCATACTGCACGGTCTACCAGGCGGAACTCTTGGCCATATGCAAGGCCACAAGGGTCATACTGAAGCGCAAAGAGAGCTCCTTTGGAATCTACAGTGATTCAAGGTCATCACTTGAGACTATCACCAATCCCTGTTCCCCCCACCCCCTGGCAGTCGAGACCAGGAGAAATGTTAAAGAGGCCCAACTCCAGAATAAGCGGATAACACTATTCTGGATCAGAGCACACGCGGGTCTTGACGGAAACGAGCGTGCTGACCAGCTGGCCAAGGACGCGGCGCACAACAGCAAACGGAAACCAGACTATGATAGTGTCCCTGTTTCATTCGTCAAGCGACAAATCCGTGCGGACTCGCTTGACGAATGGAACAAAAGATACGTATCGGGTCAAACAGGCTCGGTAACAAAACTATTTTTCCCTAATGCCATCGAAGCCTACCGAATAGTTAGGAAACTGCAACCAACTGGCGTCATAACACAGGTGATGACAGGGCACGGTGGGTTCTCCGAATACTTGAACCGGTTCAAGCGTAAAGAGAACCCATCGTGCGTATGCGAAAATGGGAAAGACGAGACTGTGGCGCATATTTTGCTGGAGTGCCCGGCGTACGGTTATCGTAGGTATGAGGCAGAACAGATATTGAATGTCAAATTAACAATAGATAGTATACAAACAATCATAAGGGATAAGTACAACCGTCCCAAATTCTTAAAATATTGTACAGATATAGCAAATAAAGCAATACAAAGGAATAAATAGTTAAAGTAAAATATGATGACTATGTATAATAATTATACATATAAGCATAATATAATATAATTGTTTAGAAATAATACATAAGATTAAGTACATAATTACATAAGACCTGTTAAATTGTTGTTAAATTAGATATGCTAAATTTAAAAAGCTGTAGTTAAGAAATATGTTCATAATGTTAAAGCTCTTAGACCTAAGAAACCACATCCTGATGTGCTAAATTTAAGATGCTGTAGTTAAGAATATGTTCATAATGTTAATGTTGTTAGACCTAAGAAACCATATCCTGATGTGTTAGATTAAGATTAATGTCATAAAGTAAGAAAAAAGCATAAGTAGATCAAGACAGATAGAATACATGTAGGATATAAGAAAGAAGGAAATGTAAAGAGAAAATTAATTGTAAAATGTACATATACGATTGTAAAACCCCCACACCCATCCTCCTGTAGATGTTAAGTAAATTCGAAAAAATACGAAAAAAGAATAGGAAAAGACTCTGACTCTTGCTCAGAGGGATTCGCCTACGACCGGATATTTAACGCCGGAAAAAAAAAAAAAAAAAAAAAAAAAAAAAAAAAAAAAAAACCTAACCTAACCTAACCTAACCTAACCTAACCTAACCTAACCTAACCTAACCTAACCTAACCTAACCTAACCTAACCTAACCTAACCTAACCTAACCTAACCTAACCTAACCTAACCTAACCTAACCTAACCTAACCTAACCTAACCTAACCTAACCTAACCTAACCTAACCTAACCTAACCTAACCTAACCTAACCTTTTTTTTTTTTTTTTTTTTTTTTTAAGTGGGAAAATGCCCTCGCATTTCCCTTCCACCATGGGGGTGGTGGAAGGGGGTATGTGGGACTCGAACCCACTAAAAACCCACTATGAGCAGTCGCCCGCCTTCGTGGGGCCGAGATGGGGTCGCGTTAGCATTCACCATCTGGCCCCGGCGGTTGGCCTGGAACCCGTGTCCAGGCCCCGGCCAAGGAGGGGTGGTCACTGCTCACCAGGACCACCCCACAGACGAGTGGAGCCGTGCAAGCCGGCGGAGAGTCCCCCGACTCTCCACCAGGTGGCTCCACTACAGGGGAAGTCGAAGAAGGCGGGCAAACCGCCCCCTCCTACCCCCCCTTCGCCTCCGGCGGATCGGGTCAGAGCGGGCATCGTCCTCTCTGACCCTCTCCGCGGCCTCCTTCTGCGACATCACCTGTTCGCAGAAGGAGACCATCGCCTGCCACTCCCTGTCGCCGTCGAGCATGGCGTTGACCACGCTCGGCAGCGAGAGGTCCCCTCCCAGGGTGGCTGAAAGTGTGTGTCGCATGGGACCCCACGCGGCACACACCTCCAGCGTGTGGTGCGCCGTATCCTCCGGCGCACCACATTCGTGGCAGGCCGGGGTCGCCTCCCGTCTCGCGATCTGGTACAGGTACTTTCCGAAACATCCATGTCCGGAAAGCACCTGCACCAGTCGGAACGTAAGCGACCCGAATCGCCGCCGCACCCAGTCACGGAGGACCGGGCGAATGGCCTCCACCGTCCACTGACCAGGGACCGGTGGAGCCAGGTCCTCCGCCCACCGCCTCAACATGGCGGCCCGCGCCTGTCGCCGTAGGCCCTCCACCCGATCCCACTCCAGGTGCTCCCCGTTGGATCTCCTCGCCGCCACGAAGTGGTAAACTTCGGCGAGGATCTCCGCTTGGAGAGCCCAGGGGGGATCGCCGGCCAGCACGCATGCTGCCGTCCAGGACACCGTCCGGTACCCGCGGATCACCCTCGTCGCAATGACCCGCTGCGGTTGTCGCAGCAGGGTCATGTTACTGCGACCGAGGGCATCCACCCAGACCGGTGCCCCGTAGGTGGCCATACTCCGGATTACTCCGGAGTATAAACGGCGACACGTGGCGCTCGGGCCGCCCACGTTGGGCAGCAGCCTCCCCAGTGCGGCGGCGGCTCCCAGGACTCTCGGGGCCAGCTGGGTAAAGTGGGCCCCGAAAGTCCACCGTCCGTCCAGGATGAGACCCAGATATTTCATCTGGGTCCCAACCCGGACCGGGACTCCGTCCAGGACCACTCTGGTCCCTGGCGGGGGTCCCCCCCGAGGCCCGTGGAACAACAGGGCCTCGGTCTTGGAGAGGGCCACTCCCAGCCCGAGGGAGCGGATGCGGTCGATCACGTGGGCCGTGCCCACCTCGGCCAACCGCACCGTCTCCCTCAGGTCCCTCCCCCTGACTACGACCAGGGTGTCGTCCGCGTAGCACGCAACCCGCATGTTTGCGGGCAGCGTGCCACGGAGGACCCAGTCGTAGCCGATGTTCCACAGGAGCGGTCCCAGCACCGACCCCTGCGGAACCCCGCGGACGACGCGACGGCGTCTCAGACCGTCGCGTCCCTCCACCAGGACTTCGCGGTCCTGGAGGTAGTCCGCCAACAGCCTCCGCAGATACAGGGGCACCCCGTGGTAACGGAGCGCCTCCTGTATTGTTCCGTGCGGCAGACTGTTGAAGGCGTTGGCAATGTCCAGCGAGACAGCCAACGCCTTATCCCCCTCCCGGACCGCCTCCTGCGTCCACCCCTTGAGCCAGAGCAAGGCGTCGATCGTTGACCGCCTCGCTCTGAACCCAAACTGGGCCTCCGACAACTGAGGCCCAGTGCCGCCTAGGTGCCGGACGACGCGGGAAGCCACCACTCTTTCCAGCAGCTTCCCCGCGTCGTCGAGCAGCACTATTGGCCTGTATGCGGAAGGCGAGTCTACGGCACGACCCTCCTTCCGCAACAGGCACAGCCGGCCGTCCTTCCACAGCTTCGGGAACCGTCCGGACGTGATGCACACGTCGAACAGCTCCCGAAGCCGATCGCCCATCTCCCTGAGGGCGATCCTCAGGACCCTCTTCGGGATCCCGTCCGGACCCGGCGCCGTCCGTTTGCCGCTCAGGCGGCCGACGGCCAACTCCATCTCCACCTCTGAGACAGGTGGGATGGAGTCCGGGTCCACCTCCTCGACCGGCGAGGAGGGCGCCGCCATCGCGGGCGGGGTGTGGTGGGGGTCGATGGCGGGGAAAAGCCCCTCCAACACCCCGCCCAGGATCTCCGGCTCCAGGGACTCCGCAACCGGGGGTGCCTGGCCCCGGAATTTCTTCCGGGCCGCTCTATACGGGCGCCCCCACGGATCCCTATCGAGGCCCTCCAGGGCCTCGCGCCAGGACCGCTCCTTGGCCCGACCGATGGCCAGCTGCAGCTCCCGCTTCGCCTCGCGGTAGGAGCTGTACAGCTGCGCCTCGGCTGTCAGCTCCTCGGCTGACAGCTCGCCATCGGTCCGCCCGTGGCGCCGCCTCCTACGATGAGCGTAGGAGCGGCGCGCCGCCGAGCAGGCGGCTCGGAGATCCGCTATCTCCGAGCTCCACCAATAGACCTCCCGGCGGCCCGGGAGGCGTCTGCACCTCGGCATGGCGGCGTCGCACACCGCGGTCACCGCCTCCCGGAAGCGGCTCGCTGCGACTTCCGCCTCCGGGTGTGTGGGCGCGGCGAACCACGACTGGACGATCGCCGCCTCGGACGCCACCTCGGCGTCGAGGCGAGAGATCGCCCAGCGCGGGAAGTCCGCTCGCGCCACTTGCCCCCCTTGGATGTCGGTGGTGGAGGAGATCTCGAACCATATGTATTTATGGTCCGAGAGAGTCTCCACCTCCGACATCACCCTCCACGACTGGACACGTGCTGCGACAGCGGGGGTGGCGAACGATACGTCCACCACGGACCCCCCTCGCTGTCGCACGCACGTGTGGGCCGACCCTCTATTCAAGAGGGTCAGTCCCGTGGCAACCCCCCACTCCCTGACAATCTCCCCACGAGTGTCGGTAGAGGGGTTGCCCCAGTCCCGGGCCTTGGCGTTCAGGTCCCCCATAAAGAGGACCTGACGTGGCACCTGCCTTCTAACCGCCGCGGCTAGGAGGTCCATAAAGACCTCCAGCTCCGCAGCGGTTCTATTGGGGGAGAAGTATGCGCCAACTGCCACATACTCCCCCCACTTGGCCACCACGTACCCCGCACCTCTCTCTACTACCGAGAGGGGGGGACCGCCATGCGCCCTTCCCAGGATGGCCACGGAGTCGTCCAGGTCCCCAGCCCAGCAAGCATGCTGAGAGGGGACAAAGTACGGCTCCGCAGCGACCGCCAAGTCGACGTTCCACTGCGCCAGGGACTGCATAAGCAGATCTTGAGCCCTGGCGCAGTGGTTGAGGTTCGTCTGTAGGAGGTTGAGTTGGCCGACTTGATCCATATTAGTCAGCCATCTCAACCTCCTCGCAAGTCGCTTGGCTCGCTCCCGTCACGGGAGCGACCAGTGGAGTCACTGGGGTGGTCCGGACCCCAGCGGTTCTCCCCTTCGTCTTGGGGGGAGCGCAACTTCGCGTCCCCATTGTGTGCCCGGCCGGCCTCCCCGACTCTGCGCATATAGCGCAGTGGGGGTCGGCCCGCCCGCAGGTGGCCGCCTTGTGACCTGTGTTTCCACACCGGAAGCACAGGTCACCCCTGTCGGACGTGGAAGGGCACTGGGGGCGTGTATGCCCCAGCCCCATGCACTTGAAGCAGCGCATGGGGCGATCCCCCAACGCCACCAGCCGTGCCGCGCTCCACCCGACCAAAAGCCTGCCCTCTTTCAGCAGCACCTTGGCTGCCGAGACAGGGCAGGAGACAATGGTGGAGCCAGTGCCTCCGGGGCCGGTGCGCACCTCTCCAGCCCTCACGAGCCCGACGTCGCAGCGGCCCGCCTCGGCCACTGCAGCGGCCACCTTCTCCTTGGTGGCCGTGTCGTCCAGGCCGATGACGCGCAGGTCCGTCGTTTTGACGGGCCTGGTCACCACGGCCACCTCCGACAGGACCTCGCGGAGCTTCTCCGCGAGCCTGTCGGCTTTCTCCTCTGTTTGGGAGCCAGGAATCTCCAGCATCCTGGCTCCCGTGGCCGTCTGCCTGAATCGGACAAGATCAATTCCGATCTCGCGGAGTTTGATCCTGTCCTGGGCCAGCTGCAGGACGGCGCTGTAGGTGACTCCGGCCTCCTGGGCCGCGGGACGCAATGTCACCACGACCGCCGCGGAGTTAGGGGCCCTCGGTAGCGCCGCCATCGGCCTCGGCGCCGCCCTGACAGTGGCAGCAGCCGCAGGCGCAGAGCGGGCCGCAGCGGCGGCGGCAAAAGTCACCGGCGCTGTAGGGGGGGAGGATTTCTTCCCCCTTTTCCCACGCTTCCTCGGCCCTGGGGCAGCCACTGGGGCAGCCACTGGAGCAGGCGCTGGGGCAGCCGCTGGGGCAGCCGCTGGAGCAGGCACTGGGGCCGCTGAGGGGACGGAGGATTTCCCCCTCCCCTTCCCTTTCCTCGTCACCGTCGCCCAGCTGTCACCAGCAGGGACAACTGCCGGCATGGGCCTGGGCGGCGATGGTACGGCATCCGCTGCAGCCCTCTTTGCATCCGCCCTCAGCGGCGGACGGACCACAGGCGCTGGCAAGAGGCGCTCCTCTATTCCCGCCATTCGGGCACTCAACATGTCCCCGAATGTCAGGGAGAAGGAGCGCTTCAACTCCTCCAGCATCTCCCCCATCCCTGAGGGAGCCTGCATCGCCACGGAGGCAGAGGCAGCAGCAGCGGCGGCAGCTGAGGTGGCGACGGCGGCCTCCGTCTTGGCCTCCGAGAACCCACGACGGAGCGCCTTCACCTCTGCCTTGCAGGCCTCCACCTCCAGGCGTAGACGGCCATTGTCAGCCCTCAACAGCTGCGTCTCCCTGGCCTCACTCCGCTCGGCGAGGGCGTCGACGACCTCTCGCAGGCACCTCGCCGAAGTTTTTAAGAGGCCAGCGAGCTCCCCCTTGAGGTTCGACGACCTCTTCACGACCCCCAAGATGTTGGAGAGGCTCTCTCCTGCCCGCGCCCTCAACGATTGCGCGTCCAGCGCACTGGCGTCACTGTCCGCCAAGGAAGCGACTTCATTGCCGCTGTCCGCCCTTGGCGTCTTTTCAGAGGCCCCCCTATAACACCGTTTGTTGAGGGTATCCGCCATCGCAGGGCGGAGAAACTCCTCCCTCGACGGACCCCCAACTTTGGCAGCTCTCCCCTTGCCGCCTCCTCTCTTCGACGTTGCGACCTTTGCAGCCGCCGCACCCTCGGTCTCCGTGTCGGAGTCTAGATACCCCTGCGCGAAGAACGAGGAATACGGCCGCTTCCTGGCCGCCTCGTCTACTGACATGTCCGAGAAGTCGGACTCCGCCCCTTCCTCCGTGCCGGAGGGGCCCTGAAGAGGGCCTTTTTTGGGCGCAGCCGACGACTCGGTATCCGACCCCGATTTAACCCCCGGTGACTGGCCCTTAGAAGGGCCTTTTACGAATCGCCCGTTCGCCTTGCGTAGGGGCTTCGCAGCCTGCGACGCATAATGCGGAGTCCGCGATACCTCCAAGCAAGCCGGACCGGCTTCAGCAGCCTCCCGACGACAGGGGGGGGGTGACCCTCCCCCGCTTACAATTGAACGTTCGTCCATCCTGATATGGGAAGGCGGAACAACGCACAGGAGCCTAGCTCGACCGTGCTAATTATTCACGCCAACCCACAACAGTTGGCAACAGCTAACAACCCACAACAGTTGGCAACAACGCGAGGGAGCCTAGCTCGACCCTGCTAATTGTCACCAAAAGTTCCGAGCGTCAAGGCAAAGTTAACGAAATTGGTCAACCTAACCTAACCTAACCTAACCTAACCTAACCTAACCTAACCTAACCTAACCTAACCTAACCTAACCTAACCTAACCTAACCTAACCTAACCTAACCTAACCTAACCTAACCTAACCTAACCTAACCTAACCTAACCTAACCTAACCTAACCTAACCTAACCTAACCTAACCACTGCTAAAGTGGTCACGGGCGTTACACCTACAGAAGACAGCGCGAAGCCATACCTAGCAGCTCAAGCGAATCTGCAAAGATCCGAGTTAGCAACGCAAGAGCTGATGCTTGAAGCAAGCAAGAGAAGGATGGCCTTCGCGCTGATTCAAGAGCCGTACATTGGAGCTGTTGGGGAGATGAAATACTACAGAGGCGCAAGAATCTTCCAGTGCACAAATAAAGGTGACAAAGTAGTCAAAGCTGCAATAGCGGTATATGACAAAGACATCGACGTCATCCAATGTCCCGAACTCACGACTACCAACATTGCAGTAGTAAAGCTGCGCACAAAAGCCTGGGAGATAGCCGTAGTATCCTACTACTTCGAACCAACAGAACCAATCCAGCAGTACCTAGAAAACATCAAGAAGATAGCTCGAAAAGTAGGTGTAACAAGAATTATCATAGGAGGCGATGCAAACGCCAAAAGCACCTGGTGGGGCAGTAATAAGATAGACGATAGAGGGGAAGAACTGGCCGGAACCTTAGAAGAACTGGATTTGCAGGTACTTAACGAAGGAGACACCCCGACGTTCGCCACAGTGAGAGGAAACAGGACCTACTCTAGTCATGTAGACATCACAGCCTGCACAACGAACCTGCTAGGCATAGTCGAAGACTGGAGGGTAGACGAAGGCATGACGAGCTCCGACCACAACACAATTCTCTTTAACATTAGATTATTAAAAGCAAAAGGCATAGCAATAAACAGATCCACTAGAGTTTACAATACTAAAAAAGCTAATTGGCCCCAGTTTCATGAGAAACTGGGACAATTACAAGAAGAACACAACATAACTAAAAACGAAATAGATAAAGTAAATAGTAAAATAGAATTAGAAAATAAAATAGAACAGTACATAAACATAATAGTAGAAGCATGCAAAAATAGTATTCCAAAAATTAAAACAAACGAACAAATAAACTTACCGTGGTGGTCGGAAGAACTCGCTCTGCTGAAGAAGGAGGTCGCCAGGAGAAAACGAAGAGTCCACTGTGCTGCGCCGATCCGGAGGGAGATGGTCGTCGAAGAGTACCTGCAAATAAAACAAAATTATGAACAAAAGGTTAAAATGGCACAAGTCCAAAGCTGGAAGGAGTTTTGTGCAAAACAAGACAGGGAGAGTATGTGGGACAGCATATACCGAGTGATCAAAAGGACAACCAAGAGGCAGGAAGATCTGCCCCTGATCGAAAACGGCAAAATGCTAGACCCTAAAAAATCTGCGGAAATGCTGGCCAAAAAATTCTACCCCGAGGACAGAAAGGAGGATGATAACGAAGATCATCGGTCAATTAGAAAGGCGGCTGACCAAGTAAATGCCGGGAAGCATGCTGAAGTTCATGATCCCCCATTTACACTCAATGAAGTCAAAGCAGCAACAAATGGCTTTAACCCTAAGAAAGCTCCCGGATCCGATGGCTTTACAGCGGATATCTGTAAACACACAATTTTACAGGACCCGGGACTCTACCTATCACTGGCAAACAAATGCTTAGAGCAAGGTCACTTCCCAACGATCTGGAAAGAGGCTACCGTTGTAGTACTCCGAAAACCGGGGAGGGAGAACTACACGGAGGCCAAATCGTATAGGCCGATAGGACTGTTGCCAGTGATGGGCAAAATCTTGGAAAAAATGGTCATCAATAGAATTAAATGGCACATCCTCCCAAAACTAAACACCCGCCAGTACGGATTCATGCCCCAGAGGAGCACGGAAGACGCCCTCTATACCCTCGTACAGCACATACGCGGTAAGCTGGAACAAAAGAAACTTGTCACACTTGTATCGCTGGATATAGAGGGCGCCTTCGACAGTGCATGGTGGCCAGCAATCAGGATCCGACTGGCGGAGCTTAAATGTCCCATAAATATTAGAACACTTATAGATAGTTACCTTAGCGATAGGAGAGTGTCGGTCAGGTACGCGGGTGAAGAGGTAGTCAGACGAACGACTAAGGGCTGCGTCCAAGGGTCCATAGGAGGTCCAATCCTATGGAACATTCTTCTCGACCCGCTGCTAAACGACCTAGAACACCAGGGACACTACTGCCAAGCCTTCGCCGACGACATCGTCCTGGTATTTGCGGAGGAAACGGCACTAGAGGTAGAGCGGAAAGGCAATGCCGCTCTCGCGTATGTTCAGGAGTGGGGTGTCATGAACAAACTGAAATTCGCACCACACAAAACAAACGCGATGGTGATAACTCGGAAACTTAAACATGACACACCACGCCTGAGCATGGGCGGGACCGGCATTGCAATGTCGGAGGAGGTGAAAATCCTGGGGCTCACGATAGACAACAAGCTTACGTTCAATAAACACGCGACAAACGCCTGTAAAAAGGCCTTGAACATTTACAAGCAGTTGTCTAGAGCCGCCAGGATCAGTTGGGGCCTTCACCCGGAGGTAATCCGCACAATCTACATAGCAGTCGTTGAGCCAGTCGTCATGTATGCAGCAAGCGCTTGGGTACCGGCGGTAAGGAAGTTGGGCGTGAGGAAGCAACTTAATACTGTTCAACGTGGCTTTGCACAGAAACTGTGCAAGGCGTATCGGACTGTCTCTTTAAACTCGGCACTAGTGTTGGCCGGAATCCTGCCTCTCGACCTCAGGATACAGGAGGCAGCCGCCCTGTATGAGGCAAAGAGAGGAGTCCCCCGACCGACACTAGGAGGAAGAGAGATAGAGAAAAAGTCTGCTTTCACTGCCCAACCACACCCTGCTGAACATATGAGCCTGGAATTCACAAGCCTGGAAGACCAAGAGCAGGTGAACATTCACAGCGATTACGCAGTCCGAATGTTCACGGACGGCAGCAAGATTGAGGGCAAGGTCGGAGCTGCATTATCCGTATGGAATAATGCAGTCGAGATCAAAACCCATAAATTGAAGCTGCCGTCCTACTGCACCGTCTACCAGGCCGAATTGTTGGCCATATGTAAAGCTACACGGGAAATCCTGAAGCGCCGAGAGACCACGTTTGGTGTATACAGTGACTCTAGATCGTCTCTAGAAACTGTGACAAATCAGACGTCTTTGCACCCACTCGCAGTGGAAACACGCCAAAACTTGAGGGAGTGCAAAGAACAAGGTAAAGCTGTGTCTTTATTTTGGATCAGAGCACACGCGGGTCTAGAAGGCAATGAGAGAGCAGACGAACTGGCAAAGGATGCAGCCCTTAAAAGTAAGACCATACCTGAATATGACCTTTGCCCGACATCCTACGTAAAAAATGAACTTAGGCAAGAAACCCTTAGGGAATGGAACAACAGGTATAAGGCAGGTGGAACAGCGACCATAACCAAAACCTTCTTCCCCGACGCTATTGAAGCATATAGATTGGTTAGGAAAATCAAGCCAGCGGGTCTCTTAACTCAAGTGTTGACGGGTCATGGTGGATTCTCCGAATACTTGAATCGTTTCAAGTGTAAGGAGGATCCATCATGTATCTGCGAACCGTCCAAACCAGAAGGCATCATGCATATATTGTATGAATGCCCAGTGTTCGCTAGGGAGAGATTTGAGGCCGAGCAATACATAGATACTATAATTTGTAAAGAAACCGCGCATGAATGTATCAGAAATAAGAATATTAGAAATAGATTTTTAGAATATTGTGTAAAAGTAGCAGATAAGGTAGTAATAAGAAATAAAGATGTATAACCATTGCTATACATATATAATTGTATATATGGAAAATAGCAATATAATAACATAACAGTAGGAAATAGTGACTAAAAATAGGTTTTGTCAACGATATTAGAAAAATGTTAAAACAAATAGACTACAAATCTATTCTTCTATGGTGAAAATTAGGTTAATTAGTGAGTAAACATATGTACATCTCCATAATTACATTGTATCAACTTTACGAAACCTAAACTTACAGATAGGTACTATTTAAGTCGATCATTTGTACACATTTTTGTTTTCATACTGTTATCTAGACGTGAAAACCTGTTATAAGCTTCCTGATTCTATTGCTTTTGTTATTTTGTTTTCCAATGGACCAATATAATTTGGGTTTTTTTTTCTGGCTTCGCGCGATTTGAGCATTGCCATATACAAGTTTTTTTTTTAATTAGGGAAACAGGTTAGCAATGAGAAAGAGCCATGACACTCAGGTACCCAGGTACCTAATTAAAAAAAAAAAGTGTGATTATGGTAAGGTGAAACAAAACACAGTTTTATCGTAACTTTTTTTGTTAGAGAATTTCCGTGGTTAAATACCTGACAGAAACCAGATTTCACGAGAGCTCAGTTCGAGGCGAACTAATCGTAGGTAGTAGGTATGTACAACTTTTTTTGGGAGACAAAAAATGTATTTAAGTATAACATTTATCCGTAATGTAGTTCCCATTTAACAGGCTATGATTAGTTTGGTGAAATTAATAATATCCGTGCTTAATTAACACAAACCAGACATCACAAGATCTCAGTTCGGGGCGAACTAATATTGTCAAAAGCCACAACCACAGAACATAAAACTAAACTTAAAAATACGATTCGTTGATCAAAATACACTCCTTGTAATTTTTTTATACACTTGGAGACGGAGCGAACGAGCAAGCAGCCCACCTCATGCCAACAAACCCTTACCTACTGCGTAGGTCACAGTCACAAAGAACATGACCTCCGCGGTACTGCATTGCGCCCGTCAACTTGAGGCATAAAGGTATAAGTACGTGCCCTTTCACCAGGAACTCTTCAAATCTGAACTCTCAGATCAATTATTTTTTTAAATTTATATAAGTATTCAATTTTGATCTCAGCCGGAACACAGTACCTAATGCTGTTTGCCGGCCGAAATGGGTATTGGCGGTAGTACTTCCCCGGACAGGCCCTATTACAAGATGCTCTACTACTCATGAAACCCACCTACGACATTTTTACCCATTTTTGGGAGCTTCATAAACGGAGATTTCTTCCAAGCTTTCTAATGAGCATTGCTTTTCTGTATCAGCAAATCCTATTCATTTTGCATAGTTAGGTATCTATGTATTTAATACGCTGAATGCTAGCACTAGTAGGTTAGGTCAGTAACTACCTAGGTAGGTATAGATACTACACAAACCGTTCCTCTAATAATCTAGCTCTCCCAAAAGGCGACACAGACAGGCCGACCTAAATCGATGTTACAAATAAATAGGTCGGTCGGCACGGGAGTGCGGGGCGAAGCTCTGCTAGTTATATGGGTACCTACTGTACCTACCTATATAGCCGTCGTCCGACAGCCATACCATATAACATACATGCGATCAATCAATAAAATACATAGGTATATAAACGAACAGCGACGACGACAGCCGTTATCCGATGCTGGACCGACTAGGTGGGTGTAGGTAGTAGGAATAACTAAACGGATGGTAGCTAGGTAGGTACCTAATGTACTAAGCAATGATACCTACTCACCAACTAGGTATCCAACTTATTTAATCAATAGGTAGGATCATTTATTCAATAGAAGGATAATACATACATAGGAATCTTTTGCAAGTAGGTAGATTGTCATTTTACAGCCCCAAACAGGGTAGGATTACAATTTAGTTGGTAAATCTAAAAAGACTTATCATTTGCAGGTATATATATCTACTTGGAAGCACGTCAAACTCCTATTTAACATTAGAAAGGAAATAATTAAGTACTTATTTGTACCTCTCACATCAAGGAAATTGATCTGAGTTGTACCTATATATTAGTGGGAATCACAGAATTATCCGTGTAAAGCATTGTGAAAGAACACAAAACTATTACACTATAAACTATTATAGAGGAACCCATTTAACAAGCCTCATAGCTCAGTTGGTAGTAGCTCTACCTCCTGCGCTGTAGGCTGTGGGTTCGATTCCCACCCAGGACAAACATTTGTGTAATGAATATAGATGCTTGTTCTGTGTTTGGGTGTTGTATCATATAGTACGTATGTATTTACAAAAGTATTTAAGTATTCTATCCGTAATCTAGTTCCCATATTACAAGCTATGCTTAGTTTGGGGCTAGATGGCGTGATGGTGATGGCTGTATAAAATTTATGTCCTGTATTTTTTTTTAATACCTTAGTTGATTACAAAAAAATGACAAATAAATAATACATAGGTACCTACTTGGTAGGTGTATAGAGTTATTTACACCATAATAGATATATGACGTAGACCTATGTGTTCACAGATCAATAACTATGTATTCTATATGCATTATAATGTAGCCCGGTTACCATAAATGCTCAGTGGCCCAGTTACTAAACTAATCGTATAAGCAAGGCGTAACCTTGTATAAGTTACGGTACCTACCCTGTGTTTTGTCTTTTGCATTTACAAGTAATTTCAAATCCGATTAATAGAAACAAAACACAGTGTAGAAAAAACTACTCTAGTATTTGAAGGTAGTGAAATACCCAGAGTTGTCACTTTGACAGTGACAGCAAAAAAATCTAGCCCCAAACTAGACATTTAAATTTGCATTGCACTGTATGTAGCTTACTGAATAACTTTTTTTTTAAAGCACTATACGCTGGCCTGGTTCTAAACCGGGAGGGCGACAGCATTGCGCGGACCTAGTTTACTCATACACTATTTAATATTTAAAGAGGCTCTCATTGATTTGCAGTGCCGCCGCAGCCCGTGCCGCCGCTCAAAGCTTTCACACAAAATAAATCAAATCGATTTTCATATCGATTTGTTTCCATAGATCAAATTATGGTCTCTGTGCGCTCAGCTGTCTGCTGTCAAGTCATGTCAGTCATGTCAATGACATTTCAACGTTTGAACATTTTTTTACACGAAATGAATTTTTGCTCAATTTTATCCCAATTTTTGCTCTATTTATTATTTATTTCTGTTGTTTCTTTAAGAAGCTCTTTTGTTAATTTAGATATTATGTAGTGATAGTTGTAGTATATGTACTGTGAATAAGTTTCCCTTGGCTAGATTAGAAAATGGTATCAACATCTAATTTAGATGAAAAATTTAACAGAGGTGTGTGCGTCTGCGTCATATTTATTTTGTAACCAATTTGGGTAAACTAAACGTTGATTTTAAACGTTTTTTTAATTTTGCAGTGCGTAAGAATTTTTGTTTTTACTTGGATATTCAAGACCATGGACTTGCTAGGTCCATTTCCAGGAGAATACACGACATGGGTTTGGTAAGTTTTGTTTTGCTCAATATCAATTATTTATTTACCGCCAAAAGATGATGAAAATCTCGAATTTATCCATTTTTACTATACATTGATAGAGTTACGTTGTATGTTTTTGGTTATGTTGTAGTAAAAGTTACGAAACTAATTAAAGTTGGCCATTTTACAAGATAAAGTTTCTTTTGTCAAACTATATTTTTATTTGGCATTATTCTTGACGTTCCGTTCTAATTTTGCAAATTGATCGGTAATAGTGGTATGGCTCGGACTCCGTATTTTACTGTTGTTGGTCGACTTTAGAGATGATTTAAGTCTAATCGAAATATATTTTATACTCGACTTAGAATTATTGTCTTCCCAGCACAGTCATAATTATTAATGTATACGTGTATTGATAATTGGTTTTGTCAGTGAACCATGGCTGCGTGAAATGAAACGGAGTATTTTTTAGCCAATGAAAGCGGTTTCTCTAAATCTTCTCCTAGCACTCAGTAGCGACAACAGCGCTCCTAGCGAGCTTATCATAAACTACCGTGAAATATCTCCATTTTGTGTGTCAGATTTGTGTTTGTTGTTTCTTATACGTTATTAGCGATGTAATTGTGTGTAAATAACTCTTAAAAGTATTCATAAAGTTGCATTAACTCATAAACTTTTATTTCTTAATATGCGTCTAACTTATGAGTAAATAGCAAGTCTTCATTTGGTGTAAATCAAGCAGTGACGAAGTGTCGTCCGTCTTGGTGACTTGCCTGGTTTATAGTTACTTATTTTTGTGATAAGCGGAGCGCGGAGGCCCCACGAGCGGCTTTTATGTAAGTTTATAAGGCGTTTGTTAACCTCGCATATGAAGCTATACATAGATTTAGTCAGAATTGCCTAGAAATCTGTCCTAAAAAACACTAGTAAGCTAGTGTAGCGCATAGCTTGAGTTCAATTTTAGGTCATCTTTTGTACAGTCGCGTCGGAACCGCTGCGGCACGGCAGCGAAATGCAACGCTCCGAGGCCGCGCGCTGTGCTCTCTTGCGCTGCGGTGCACTACATCCATTTTATAAGCTGTTTGAATCGTGTTTCCTACGGGTTACGCGTGTATTCACATAATTTTTGACAGTTATTATTACTCTCTGATTCATTGAGAAATAGTTCTTAGAGGGTTGTCTTAAGGGTGAGATTTGTTTGTGTCGACGTAGTGTGTTATTTTTTGCGCGGGACGATTGGCGCGATTTGAGGAGGGCGATGTTTTGTCCGCCGGCATCGCTCGCCGTGCGGCTGTATTTCAAGGAAAACTCCATGATGTGTGGCGTGAGTCGCGCCAAGGCGTCGATAACTCGCCGCGCCATTTGCCGCCGCCTCCGCCCGCTACCTTGTGTCGTATTTGCGCTCGATATCTCATGCCGTGAATGCCCTCTGACCAAGTTGCTTTCGTTCGACATTCAAACAAACTTCGGATCTACGTTGCAAAACCACACGTATTGAATATTGGGCCAGTGCATTGCTGACTTTCACATTTCGTACATGCAAAGTCCAATTTCGCGCCTAATTTTGCTGATGATGGAATTCTTGTAAGAGCTGTCTGTGACTATATAGCAAGAGTTTTTTTTGTATGCACTTATCTAGTAAATTTAAATGACTTGTGTTCAGTATCAAGCAACAGGTAATTTAAGCAGCTTGATTTAAATTTTTGTATTGAACCACAGTATACAGTCTTATCATGTTGATGTAATGGTTCAAAATAGAACGGCAACTGTTCTACTTTGTGTTGGAAATAATATATCAATGCAACAAAGGTGTGTCAAGTCAATGTAAGCCATAAAACTACTGTTCATGACACCTAAGCGCACAATAGACAGCTTTGAGTCTCGAACTGGTTGGATATGATGGAAGCATGACCGTTTTATATTAATATATGTATATATTTTAATGCTTATAGAATCCCTTTGAAGAACAGTTCCAAGTGTTTTATAACTATTAAACATATTTACTTGATCCTTCAAACCAAAGATGCCTCATACAAACAGTGTATCACATAATATTGGTCAGCACAAATTGCTTGTTTAATATGTAGTGGGTTATTTTTCACAATTCTTAATTATTATCATAAAACACATGGTTATTATCACAAAAGCTTGGTTTTACCTATCAACTTATATAAGTTTATTTATGATTATTATTAATTATTTCTATTTATTTAAGAAATAAAGCAGTAAATTACTAAATCTGAATGCTGCCTGTACCTTATCGTCGTATCTTCAATTATCCTATTTTTGCATGATAATATGAAAGTTTAACTGGAGAAGTTATTTATCTGGCCCTACATTGAAAGGTGCAATGCAATGCTGCACAGGTCATGGTTTGTGGATACAACCTATGCGGTAATATAAGCAGCAAACATGCATAATCATGTGGTGGATCGCTTCCTTGTTTGTTCAATCTCCCTCCATGCTACATGAAAAATATTCATGTGTTGGTTTGGTAACATGTCTTCTCCACATTTAGGCAGTTATCTCCTCTGTTTTTTTTTTACTGTACAAACGGGGAATAGCTTGGCCTTCATCTCAACTGGTTATAAGTTGAGATAAGGCCGAAGGTGCAGTTGCACTTCACCCGGAATCCTCAACTAACTGAAGAACTGGCTATCTTACCTCTAAATGCTGCAACACAACAATTTTAGAATAGCTGTTATGGCAACAGAATTAGGTAAGACAAAATAAAAGAGAAGATAGTAGCTAGCCAGGGGGACCCAAACAAAGTCATACCACCAACCAAAACAAGCACAATATATTGTATTCCCCATGGGGATTGAACCCAGGACCTCTGGATCTGAAATCGGTGGGTGAACCACTAGACCACAGAGGTGATTGAATATGTTGCAATGAAGTTATTTTACTGTCTAATAGAAGTCTTTCAAATTACCACCACTAGACTTGTGTCACTGTACACCATATTTCTTAAGAAAGTAAAAAAAACCTTACACCAAAATGAATGTATTTGATCGCTGCAAATTTAAAATTTTGATTGGTTCAACCATTCAAAAGATGGGTGAAATAATCCATCCTCCAATAATTTATTTCTGCTTCCTGCGCTGAAGGCTGTGTGTTCGATTACCACCCAGGACAAACTTTTTTGTGATGAATATAGATGTTTGTTCTGTGTTTGGGTGTTGTATCATATAGTGCATATGTATTTTCAAAAGTATTTAAGTATTCTATCCGTAATCTAGTTCCCATATTACAAGCTATGCTTAGTTTGGGGCTAGATGGCTCTATGTAAAATTAATGTCCTGTAACATTTATTTATTTTATATTTCATGAAAACTGAATAACCCATTGGAGAGTTTGCCTTCACAAACAGTCTCATACATACATACATACTCACAATACATTATTTATTGTTAATTCATTATCTACCTTTTGTGCACAATAAATAATATTGTATTTAATAAGTGCCAGGTTACCCAATGTTACTGTAAGATCTTGCTCGCTTTGCTGGCTCTATTAATAAGAATGCCTACTACAAGTGCGCCATGTTCCTTTCAGCAACAGGAAGTCTTCCTGACGTCACGTGTGACCCACGTGATAAGGTCGGGCGCCGCCCCTGCGCCCGCGCCGGCGCAATGCGCGCGCCGTGACGGGCGCCGCGCGGATGCCATGCTGCAGCGAGTCAAACCAGAGCCCCTAACCACTGCACCACCTCATCGATACTGCACCCTCACAATACAGAAGGTACCTCAGAATGCAAATTGACATATTTATTTATTGTACCTCTCCTGGTAGCACACAATCCAACAGACACACAGACTTACCTTTAATCACTCATGATTCCATCACCAAACATTCCATAACTATACACTCATTGCTTTTAACATCCATAATCATGACCAAAAAAGCTTATTACATTATTGTGTTCAAGTCACTCAGTTTGTTGAAGTAGATGTGTGCCTCCATCTTCTGCCTTATCATAAGTTGACACCAGGGGAGATGAAGGATATACAAAAGATTTTTTTATGAATGCACAAAACTCTTTAAGCCTCTCGGCTAAATTGTTTGTGAGGTTGGAGGTTCTACCCCAAATGGTTGAAATGTACCCCTTATCCAGGAGCACATATTTATTTAGATGTTGTTAGTAGTTGTGATGTGATAAACTATGCTATAAAATGCGAAGAAAAAGTTTTTATCAACATATATATTCTACAGATTTGCTGAATATATAGTATGCTACTCGGCTAAATCATTAGATAATACAGAATGCATAACACTTATCCTGAACATGAACTATTGAAAACAATAAATATTTTTATACACTACCTACTTCTTACAGTAAGTGTTTATATGTGTAGAGCCTAGAAGGCTGTATGTATGTAATGTAGGCTAGCTTATAAAACTGAGTTGTAATTAAATTGATATTACAACTGCATACCTATATTACCTTCTATTAAAGTGGCAATGGCAAGCTCTCATGAAGTATATGATATGTTCATATACTTTTTTAAATGTTGCGACCAAGTGCATTGTAGTATATGAAATACAAATATATATATTCATATTTACATACCAACATGTTCCACCACTATGTAGGTTATTATACTGGCATTGTTGCTCAGTTGGTAGTAGCCTGCCTTCTGCACTGCAGTTTGAGGGTTCAATTGAACACTAAGTACTTGCAATAATCAACAGAAATTATGTGGAAATTAATGTTTAGATTTAGTATTAGGCAGAAGCATAGGTAATTTGTTTCATAAGCAAATATAGCCATTCTTTCTATATAAAATCTGGTCTTTTGTTATGTCTTAACTAAAGTAAATTCATAAAGGCTATGAATTCTTCTTGATTCTCGATTCTTGATGAGCGTACCGGTTTCCACACCTATGCCTCTTTTGGGTCCCGGGTGGGTTTCTGCTAGTGTAGCCACCCGATGCCCTCCAAATTGGCCAGCAGCTCGCCGATGCCGGCGCAGGCCTCATTGGGTGTCCCAGGCGTCAGGCAATCATTAAGACGTTACACTTCGGCACTCCAAGAGCACGGCTGTCTTCTGTGCTGCGATGCATCTTCTGTACCGAGGGCTGTCTGTACAAATTCTTATTGAGTGAGCAGTGCCTTGTGACAATACCGATAATTCGTGGAGTTGTCACGTTTCAGGATGAGTAGTGTTGGTGATCCCGTACTTACTAGCGGTATTGAACCCTTGAAACATCAAGAGAGCCTTTTCTTGTCTGTGTGAGGCTGAAGAAGTGTTCCACTCGTCATTAGAGGTTCCTTTTCGAGCTAATCGGACTAGCTCATACGGTCTTACGCTCAAGATTTGGAATGATCTCCCTGACGATGCATAACCCTGAGACTACAGTATGGGTGGGTGTATTAAAAAAAAGGGGTTTTGGTAACCACTTCATCAAAAAATCAGGTTATGCTTGCGTGCTATCTTTGTTGTATAAAAAATACTTTTTTTTTCATACTGAACTCTTTACAGCACACCATAAATCAGATAATGTATATTACTATGGTTTTGAATTTAAATTTATTTTGTGTCATGTTTAACTATATATTTTGTAAAATGAAAACCACACCCTTGTATCATAAAAAAACTAGCTGAATTAAACTGAAATGCATATAACTTTCCTTTCTATACTAACTGCTCTATTCCTGCTGCACTCATTCATTGTCATTTTCTTTTCTAAGTGTAGTTTAAAATTATGTAAATCTCAATATCAAATCACAATTCAAAATATATGACTATAATTTCTATAAGCTATGTACATTATAAATGTACCCATATATGTAGTATTTACATTTATAATTGAGCGACACTTCAATAATTTTGTTTTGTTTGAGTGTGGTAGTTTTAATACTGCTTCTATTTATTGACATGGTATTTAATCTTTCAGGCTATAAGTCTTTTGGATAAACTGTATGACACATTCTTCGCGGCCCGCAAATCGCATGTCAGGCTCTTCACTAAAAACTTTATCAAGATTGAATTTTTGGACAAGTATGAATTTATTTTAATACAAGCTTGTATTATTTCCGCTGAAATACAGAAGTTTTGATAACTTTTTATTATTCCAGGTTGTGCCGGCCAGTGTACAAGGAATTCGACGAATGGCCGACAATATCGTTCGAGCCCGACCCGCCTAGAGAGAAACGGGACAAGGACGAATCTCTAGAAAACTTCACTAACAACAACCTGATACGCAAAAGTGTGCAGAAGTGAGTGCCCCCACTACTGACGTGTTGTTTGAACAAAGACATAAGTCGTATAATAGTGCCCCTTCCATTACAGAATGACGAGAAAGACTCGCCCGCGGATCAAAGAAAAGGAAGAGAAGGAAGCTAAAGGAGGGTACTGTGAGATGTGCAACGCTGACTACGTGGACGCCGTGCTGCATCGCCGGTCGCCGCACCATCTTTCCTTCGTGCGCGACCACGCCAACTTCATCTCTCTCGACAGTCTCATCTCGGCCGGCGCGGATGTCACCACATTCCTAGATAAAGCCACGCCGATTAACGGCGAGCGCAGATCTCAGCGCAAAATGTGCAACGGGGATCTTGAAACCCCCCGTAGCAAACGCTCCAAGCGTTCCCAGTCCCCCGATTCCACAGTCAACGGCAGTCCGCGACGGAACGGCATCGATGACGAGAGGAAACACAACACCAGGTGCAGCAAAAAAACCAGCGAATCGGATGATAGACAGTACTACAAGGTCGTCGGAGTCAGCACCAAGCTGCGCTCGAGCGGGGGATTCAACACGGCGAAACGCAAAGAGTCTCCTCCTACGGTGAACGGCGCCAAACCTCTAGTCGTGAAGTTTAGAAAAGTGCGTCGCTCGGAGCTTTCAGTACTTAGCGACGAGGCGGAGCAATTCATGTTCCCGAAACGAGCGAGCTCGACGAGCTCCACCTCGTCAGACGACACCGACGACGACAAGGTCCTCAGCCCGCGTAAAACGACACCGCAACCGCCCCCACCGTCTAACGAAAGGCGGCGACTAGCCCGCCCCATCGCTCTAAAAGAAGAATCCTCCGAAGAAGACAGTTGGTTCGAAGACAAAAAACGGCGGAAGCGTCGCGCGCCTATCGTCGCTAAACGCCCCAGACGCGTACCTTCCAAAACCCTAGAACCAGATATAGATATATCTGGTTCTAGTGTTATAGAAACTGTCAACCCACCGGAACCAACGCCCATCGAGATTGAAACACCGCAGGAAGTAGAAATAGCCATAACAGAGGAGCCAGAAGTCAGTCCGTTGCGGGAATCGGTGGAGAAGTGTATGAAATGGGAGGATGGCAAGTTAAAGTACACACCGGCAGTGGAGCAGCTTGAGTTCGCGTTTGAGTCGGTGCCAGCGCGGGAGCCTTGGTTCGAGGCCTTCCAGCGGCAGGACCAGGATAAGGTCCTCACTAGAAATGTTCCACAGTATTTTGGTAAGTTACCTGAAACTTGATAATCCGTTATTCAATAGGCCCGCTTCCAAAATGCAACAAAGGCATGAGTTTATCTTGTTATATTATAAGTAACTATGTTTTCTTTGTTTCAGCCTTATACTCCGCCAAATCGCCTAAGTTACCGTACGAAATTGGTCAGCTGCCACCACTGAAACCTAATTGCTGCCCTCTCAGTGATCTCGTGAAGCAACGAGAGGAAAAACCTGGTCCCTCCCGCTCCTACGGTACTCGCGGCATGAAGAAACAGAACATACGAAAACGCACAGCTGTCATCCAAGCAATAGAAAGTCACCCTCGAAAATCACCACGAGAGCATGCCTCTACTTTAGCAATACTAGGCTCAGCAGGTTTGCTTCACAGACGAAAACTTGCCGATGATACCAAATCAACGGCCTCGGAAGACACAATAAGTGATACCCAAAGCAATCTCAGAGTTGAACCTGTCTTATCAGAAACGCAAGAAGCGTCGGAAAGACTACAGCAATTTATGTCTGAAGTATTCGAAGATGCGGGTGAATTTGAACTATCGGAAGACGCGATCAAAGACGGCGCCGCTGTCACAACGTCCACAAATCTCCCCGACGTGTCCAGCTTAGTTTCAGAGTGTGAAGACTGTGATTTCATCAGGAATGAGTTAAAAGAAGCGATACAAAGGCCGATAGGGCGGCGAGGGAAGTTCAAGAAGAAGAACAGAACCGGATGGCCAAACAAAAAGACTAAAACAACTTCTCGAACCAGCAGTGTTGAATCACAAAAAACTGAGAGCATGGATCGATCGTCTGCCGAGCCGCCAGATGACGAAACGACGCAGGATATGATTAGCGAAGAGGATATTAACATATCTGAGACTGATGAGAAAACTTTCATAGAAAAGTCAGATGAAGATTCACAGGACAAGAATGAAAAAACTCTAACTATGGACACTATCTCTCAAGAAGACATGGATGTTGATTCTTCTGATAAGTTACTCATTGATTTGAAAGTACTCGTCGATGAAGAAAAGGCAAGGGTTATTGATGAGAAATCAGAAAGAAAATCCCGATCTTCATCTGAAAATGAAGACAAAGAGTTAAGGAAGAAAAAGCGAGTGCTTGCAAGCTTGTGTGATTTGAAGCAGCCAGTAGTAAGGGTGGCCCGAGTGGATGCAACGGCGCGGTGGTTGCGCTCCGCCGGCCGAGGCCGTACGCGCTATAAGTTATAGCAACAAAACCTAGCAGAAAGAACATTAGCAAAAGCTCTGTGAAGTGTCATAAAACTCCGAAGACTATACATAGTGAATTATCTTTTTCTCTCGAACAATATCATAGTTGTGCTCTGTAGTTTTCAATACATAAATGGTTTATGTTGTAGTTGAAAGTTGACTATTTATTATGTAAATAGGTTGTTGAATGAAGTTTTGGTTGACTTGTTCTCTGAGGATCAGTATTTTGTTACTTATTTGTGTCTTGAGGCTAACCTCTGGATATCGTAAGGTGTATATTATTGTATAAAAGTAGCATGTGTTTGAGAAAGTGCAGTGCATTTAGTTTGTGCGAGTTTAGTCTGTACTGTATAAAATGTTATGTATGTGTAAAGTGTCCATTTTTTCAAATTATGGATGGAGATAGAGTGGTCTGTACTTTATCATTTTTAGGTTCTTTTTAGACTGAAATGTTTGGTAGTTGTATAAGATTTTATAATTTATTTCATATTTACATGAAAGTTATATTGGTTTTGTGTCTGTAGCAAACATTTTCAATAGTACCTACATGAAACAACATACATAAGAACCTACGTAAATAAACCTCTCTCATACTGTTAACAAAATCTGGTAAAATAATTCAAATTTTTTGTCCCTCCATGGCAGCTACCTTTTCTTTGGAGTTTTGGAAGTTAGTTTAATTTTGAAAATAAAAAAAATGCAGATTGTTTTATAAAACATTCGTTACTTATTGATTTAGTTTTAAAAAACATGCTCGTCTGCAACTCTAAATCCTACCAAGAATACTTTTTCCTAAGTTAGGTACCTACTTACTAAATCAAAACGTCTTCAGGTTGCATGCATAGCTTCAACAATGCAGCGGATAGACAGACATCGACAGCTTTTGTTGAAAATCTTACGAAAAAGAATTGTTCCTGGTCTAAAACTTTTTAACTCCAAAAGAAAAGGTTGCTGCCCTAAAAGGTACCATTTTTTTTCCAGCCTGTATATATTTATGGATTATGGATAATAGTTGATCCACAGAACGTTATAAGATACAAGGTAAATAAAACCTACTCTAACTACTAAAAGCTACAGTACAGCTCCAGTCTCCTTTATCTTTTGTAAAGTTTCAATAAAGTTGTAAAAATATCAATTTATAAAAGCTGGTTTTATTACATAATATCCGTTATTCATTGATCGAGTGAGAGGTATCCGAGTAAGTTCGGAAATCTAGCACTGTTGTGGAAATGTTTGTGACGGCAAAACGCGACCGGATTATAAGATTTTCATGAAATTTAAACTGAATAGAAAAACGTAAATGTGATTGGATGTGTTTGATTTAATCCAAGATTACTGCATGAGTATCTCTTCAGGAAAATATTTGAACAAGTACCTAGTTCACAATGAACCGACACGTTTAGCTCAGTGGATAAATACTTTTTCATCCCACCATCTCGGAAAGAGTATTTTTACTATTCGATGTCTGAGTGCAAAAGCCGTTTTTATCCACTAGAGGTTAAAGTAACATTGAATTTAGAACATCGTGTGCACTAAGTTTGTGAATTCAAAACATCAATAAACCTATTTACTTCTACCTCCATGGTGCCGAATTCATCATACAACCTTTTCTAATTTGTTAAAAACTCGAAATCGGAACCTTCTTGGTGTATTACTTGTAAAGGCATCGTAGGAGCCATTACACTGAAAGAGGCTCAGTCAGATCCTTGGACTGGCCCTTCTACATCAAAAATGAGCCATTACTAAACACCTAACCATCGCTCTCTCATGCCAACATTTACTTCAAGGGAACCCGATGAATCGGTACAACTATTAAGTATGACAGATAGTTTACCGAAAAACAGTACACAAGTGACTAACACCAATATTACTGTACCAAACAAAAATATTACACTCAATTTAAATAACTGTAGCAACGTTACTTTCAAATTTTCTTAATTATACCTTAGTATTATTTTGTTATAATTTAAAGATTATTCTGTAATACTTACCTGTCATAATGTAGTAGTTAAAACCTAAACTGAAATAAAAGTAGGTAGGTACCTATCTTGTGATTGTAAACGTTTTTTTTTGCATTTAGTCATTTCCTCGCTGGAATGAAAAGTTACGTGTTGCACTCTTGTATAAAAAATAACTATTGTATAATGTTAATTTGGTGGATGAAAATTACATAGGTACGAAAATATAATATAAACATTGACATAAATCAACAAAAACTTGTGAATGCTTTGCTTAATAAGTAGCTAAATATGAGTAAAAGTACTCACGAAAGCTCATGTTCTCTTCAAGCAAGTTCAGTTTTTATTTTCACTAACAAATTATTTTTTGTGTGGGACTGTAGGTACCACAATTCATACTTCACATAGACTTTTTTATATTGTTCCACTACGAAATTGTATAAAGTATGACTACTGGCAGAGGCAGTATTTCATACTATTTATACGTATAGCACTTATAATAAGAAAAGCTCGTTTTCTATATGAACTATTAGGTACGGTCATGTGTACGCTAGCTTGATCGTTATGCTGGCGTACACACTAAGAATGGTCAATATTTCTTAATCCAATGAGGCACTAATTATTCTCTATTTACGCAGAGTTTATTTGGCATAACAACGAACGTGAATTCGATTATGTGTACGCTACCATAACGGACACTACAGCCTCTCCTTCTTCTGGAGCAGTATGAAAGCTTTCGAAGCATGGTATGGCACATTGCAGACATCGCAAATGATCCTTGACCGTTTTTGAGTATTTTTCGTGCTTCAAATTGGCTAGTTTTGTGTGGGTAGTGCGGCACAGAGGCGCGTCTGATTTCAGCGGGTACTCCGAAATTTCCGCCTTGTTTGTTCTTGAAAATAATACTAGTTGTTCGTTTTTTTCTCGTCTCGCCTCCAACTCAGAATCTTCACCAAATATTCTTGAAAGGTCTCGAAATCCAGTATACAATCGGCCAGAAGTGGTTCTTCTCGACACTTTCGTCGCCACTTTCAATAGCAGAGAGATCATCTTCTAGAATACTGGCGATAATATTGTCTATATCTTCTTTTTCTTTGACATTCTCTTGTAATAACAAGTAACGCAATAAGTATGGATAAAGATCCTAATAAGTTGATCTAACCAGGCAATGGTAAGAGTGCTACCACCGAGTTCACGCCCATTTTCCAATAAGAACTAGTTTCATGTCAAAACTAGTTCTATGAGACATGCAGGTTAATATTATCAATTATCCTACCAAATATCACAAAACCACTTACCGGAACCTTTTTAGAACAAAGTTTCAGTTTTTTTGCGCAAAACATCTTCGATTTTCAAGATTGATCTTTTTTTTTTATAATCACGGTAGTTCGTAAACTTTTGCAGTAGCATAATTTGCCAGTCTATTAACAATGCTTAAAGGGTCTCGGCGCACTATAAACATGAGCAGATGTTAAGAGATCGTCTATGATCTATAGTCATAAAACTGAGGTGGCAAGCATTTGTCCCGTGCCCTATTAGGTAACGGTTAAGAGAGGGTATTCGAAATTTCAATTAAAACTGGTCTATTTTATCTATTGTTATTCACACAATACGGTACGGTACGGTCATTATCGCCACGCTAAGCAGACAGATTGGCGCTCACAGGTTAAAGTTTTGTTTACACAAAGAAAAAATCTGCTGCCTTTTCACAAATTCTGATTCTAACTTTCACAATTCTTTGGGAATCTTCTCTAAATCCTAAGCACATTTTCAAAGAGTTTTAACAAAGTGTCAGTTAATGTTTTTGTTTTAATAAAGTCACACCACACGCACATGACTTTACGACATCCGTGGGCTGGGGGGGTAGATTTTTTAACCACAACTACTAAGGCAAGTTTTGAGAGCACTTTTCAAAACGACATCAACCTTTGTTTCATGTTAGTAAGGATACCTACATTATGTTAGCAACAAGAGAGCCTCGAACACTGAGGTGAATAGAGTTCGAGAAAAAAGTGCTTAAGTGAGGTGAGAAAGTTGTAATGAAAGCACACTTTTATCGTTTGTTAATTACGTTCTATTTGAGGAATAATCTCCGTCACAAACCAGACATCACAAGATCTCAGTTCGGGGTGAACTACTAGTTTTATATTAATATACCATAACGATGGGACAGGTTGTCACCGAATTGATTAGGTCATACAGGAATTAACTTAATTAATGGACATTATAATTCATACATACTATAAACTATTATTATTACTTTAAAAAATTGCTAAATTTATTTAATTTTCTTTGTTGGTATTAGGTACATAATCGCAGAAAGCTTAAAAACTGATCCAAAAAATATTTGTCTGATATAATCCAGAGTCAATATCTCAGGTTAGAATCTGACCAGTTGCAACGGAGGGTTTTAATTTATCCCACTAAAAGCTCCACATGGGACTAGACTAGACCAATGGGATAGACATACCTCTTGTAAATGTTACTATTTTGCAGAAAATGTATTATTAATTAAAAAGACTATGAACATAGTGTATATTTATTCTACCTATGTACAAGGGAAACAAGAACTTCAGACCAGAGGCTGAAGCATACTGCCTGTATTGCCATACTGAGAATATATAATATGCTAGTTCGCTGGCCAAAATGAAAGCCAAGCAAACTAATTGGGATGTATGTAGGCTAGGTGAATATGCTATTAGGTTTATATGAGACTGCCATGTATTAAGATATAAGTAATATATACTGTTTCAAACAGTTCACCAAATTGTTTACTACACTCCTGTCACTCCCATTTAAAACTGCCACCTTTGTACCAGCTGCCTCACCTTGTATGATAACCGTGAGTGAAAAGGGTTGGTACTACCTTGCTCTACACCCCAAATAATTGTACTGTGCTGCATCAACCTGGTTCATGATTTATTTTAATGTTGTCCACCATTAGTTTGCTTCAACCAAAAACA
This sequence comes from Venusia cambrica, assembly GCA_951394065.1. Classification (NCBI taxonomy): domain Eukaryota; kingdom Metazoa; phylum Arthropoda; class Insecta; order Lepidoptera; family Geometridae; genus Venusia; species Venusia cambrica. The sequence goes on along the minus strand of OX596058.1, from coordinate 9,963,766 downwards.
TTTAGTATATCTTGGAATAGATACAATTTATTGATAAATTCAGGTTACAGAGCCAAACAAAAACAAAGTGATCTACTCTAACAGGCTTGTAATAACAGAATTTACACTTTGTACATCTCCCATTCAGATGTTCTTAGTACATATTTTGTTCAACATGTAAAACCAGAACTAAATAATATAAGCTGAATGTAATCCTATGCCAGTTGTATGCAAATAAAGTAATTATCACTGGAATCTTTTATTATTTGGAGTTTGATCATACAACTGGCTTATAATTTTAGACCTAAGTTTATTCATAAATATCTTCCTTGTCTGCTATGTATTGGATGATATCTTTGGGTCTAACAAGCCTTTCCGCATCTCCGTCCGGGATTTCAAAGCCGAATTCATCTTCCATTGCCATAATGACCTCCACATGATCCAGAGAGTCAAGGCCCAGATCATTGATGAAGTGGCATTCTACATTCAACTGGAAAAGAAAAACGACATGAGCACATGATGTATTGAAATGGTTGGCAATTACAGCCTAGAACATTTTCTACTCTGATATGATTGTATTTAAAGTATTCTACCTGCTCCGGGTTAATTTTGTCATAAAGTTGGAGTACCAGGAGCACCCTGCTTTTAATAAGTTCTAATGTGAGGGGTGGGCCTGCACTGTACTGGCGTACGCCGGGTATCTGGCTCTGAAACAAAACTCAATGTAAATAATGTGTTGTGTACCTGAGCAGAACTGAGCTTGTCGTAAGCCTGGCACACTTTCAGCACACGCTCTTCAATATTTTTGATGGAGGTCTTTGCCTGCGCCGAGTACTGTTGCAATCGAGGTGACAGAACCTAAACAGTTGGACCATTTTGTACACATTTGTTATGCAATAGGATTAAGGTTATACTAAGTTTTTTCATAACAATGCATCACTAAAACACTCATAGGCTTATTTTCACACATGTAAAACTGAATATAACTTCGAATTTCACACGCTATCAGCAGAAAAACGCAATTTATAGAGTGGATGGAGATCTCACCCCATTTTGAACGGTCTGGCTTATCAGCACATTTACAGAGGCTTTGGCCGTTTGAAACTTTTGCTGTAAAATTACAGTTGATAGTCGGCATACTATCGGTGTCCTGTAGATGCTAGATTTTCGAAATAATCCACTGAAAGCACTTCGAAAAATATTCACAGCAGCCATCTTTCAGAATTCAGACTTCAAATTTCAACTCAAATAAAAAAAAAAATCGTGCCACAGCCATATAATCAAGTATTTTCCAATACTTTTTTTGTCATAACGGAAGGTGATCATACAATATACTCTGCCGCCGGGGTCTTTGATAGAATACCTAACTCATGAACCTATACTAAAACTGGACTGCGCACTTTATTCTTAAAAACGAGCCGAGCGAGAGGTTTGAGAATAGAAATTTTTCTCGTTCTAATAGGGTGTCCACACCGCCCGCTTTAATGAATGAAAATACGAATTAGTAAATACATTTATTTTATTATTCTTGTAAAAGTAATAGGTTTAAAGTGTTTTTATTAAATTAGGTTTTTCTAAACACTTGCGCCATTTCTCAAGCAGGAACCACTAAGGTAATTGACAAAAAAAATTGTGAATGCGTTAAGTTAGTACCTGAGTCTATCGTTTACCTAAACGAGTTTCTTGTTTCCGATATCATGGAAGGATATGAAACTCAAGATATCAACAACGATTATAACTACTAAATAAGTAGTAATAGGAGGCATAGCAGGGTTTTTCATACGACAAAAACGGCATTGTGTGCCTCTATAAGTCAAAGTCAAATATTTTTCATATTATATGTTTATATGTAAGATTTTTTGGCTACGGGACTTGGCCCCCCCAGTGGCTCCCTTAGGGGGGCCAAGGTGATTCGCATATGGTCTTCGCTCCCTCGAACGGGGGAGATAAAATACAACACATTTTCTGTAATTTTAGCTCCCCTATTTAGCATAAAAATATTTTTGGAATTGAATTTTTAATTTAATTGAAATAAAATATTTTTAAATTGTGTAAAATATGTGTATGTTTGTTCGATCACCAAATTTGGAATGCAGACATAGCATACAATATCCCGATATTCCCACTAGAATGGGATTATCCTCTAGTGAAACGGTTACAGATCATAACATGTAAAATCAATATATTTATCCTTGAAAAACCAAAGATTAAGGTACATAATGTTTGAAATATTTAAGGATTCCATTAAAAGCAAATAAGATTCAGATTGCAGATGTAGTTTTGACAGCTGTCATTGAAAATATAAATCTTGGTCATAACTTTCATTTGAACTAATGACGGATAGTCTAGGATAAGTAGTTTCAGAGATATGGCCGTTTGAAGTGTGACAGCTGTCATTGAAAATGTAAATCTTTGTCATTACTTTCATTTGAACTAATGACGGATATTCTAGGACAAGTAGTTTCAGAGATATGGCCGTTTGAAGTTTGACAGCTGTCATTGAAAATGTAGGTCTTAGTCATAGCTTTAATTTGAACGTAAAACGGAGAGTCTAGGACGAGTATTTTCAGATATATGGCCGTTTGAAGTTTGACAGCTGCCATTGAAAATGTAGGTCTTTTTCATAGCTTTGATTTGAACTAAGAACGGAAAATACAACCCTAATCTCTTCAAGAATAAAGATAATAAGCACCTTCTGGGTTAGCTTACTACATCATTGATGTCTACCTCATCCTTGCCTATACAAGCTTCGTAAGTAACGTAGAGTAAGTCTACTTCGAGATACTCTGTCTGACAACACCCCATACCATGGGTATCTATGAAGGTTATGAAAATCCATGAAATCCACTTTATTTGTGTTTACCCTACTGTTTCATAATTTGAAATGTTGATAATTAGCTCACCCAGCTGTGGAAAAACAGGCCACAGCCGGGATACCATTCCTTTTTACATCTATACACGCAACAAAAATACCCCATTTCCTCTATATTTAAATAATTGTATAGCGTTAAATGCTATTGAAGGTTAGCCGTTCGGCAAAGAAGCCATATTGATTTAGTAGTTTTCTGAGTAATATGGACACATATGGATGGCAAAATACTACCATTATCACTTTTACACGCCAAAATTCTGTATTTCGTAAGTCACTTTGTGGTAGAGGATTTCTTGGTTGTAAAATAAAATATATGTTAAGTTTTGTTTATGCAATGTCTATCAAATATATATGTCTAAAAAAATAAAGAAAATCAAAGAAAGCTCCCAAGGCTTACCAAAGAGGAATTCAATATGTTACGGCAACATGTAAGACAAGGAAGCATTACTTTAACTGAGCTATCTCACCTGGCTCGTTTTTCTACTTTGACATAAGACAAACAATTTTAAAACTTATTTTCAGCGCGTGGAGTGTACATTTCATGTACCTAATTTTTGAGTGCGCTGTCCAGTTTTAGTATACGTTCATGACCTAACTAACTATTGAATTGACATGCTACTGATACTGACGCATCCGGAAATAACAACAAAGACTTGCTGATAACTTAACTTTAATAGATAAATAAATAAAAAAATAAACTTTGTAAATTAGGATTATATATAAATAAAGAATTAACATTATATTAAATGTATATTTGAAACAGTATACTATTGTAAAGTTATCAGTAGAATTATTTATTCCATATTTACAATAAACTCAAAATTTACATTAGATTAGAAACAAATATTACAAATGAAATACCAAGGCCGTAGTTGGCTAGGCAGTTCACTCACAGCAGCCTCTGACAATCCTTTGGATTTAAGCTATGCTATCCTGGAAAATGTCTAAGGCAACATCCAGGTTAAATTAAACAATTGCATTAAGGTGCCGTTGGGCGCGACAGACTGGAAATTGCTGAAGAGCAATTATGCGTGTACGTGCGGTCTTAGAGCAAAATAGACAAATACACCCCTGACGAAACCTAGTAAACTTATGTGGCATATATTATATGAGTTCACAGATTTATGCGACCTTAATCGATACAACTCTGTACTAAATTGCGATGAATAAAGAATTAAGCCAAGAACTCCATTCTTGACTTAATCCTAAGTAATAAACCAATAATAAATCTTCAACGCAACGACACACCTCTCACAAAAATTGATAATTGAGGGTATTGTCGGTGCGAGGGTGGCGAGCATCGAGCGCGTGACCGTTAGTCCGGTCGCCAACCGGTCGCGCATGCAGACCCCAACTCACGTATGCATATGTTTATTTATCGCACACGAAGAAAAATATTACTGAAAACGATATTAGAGAACATGTAAAGGAAATGAACGAAATTGTTGAAATTAAATTATTAAACCAGACACGAGATACTCATTTTAATTCTTTTACCGTAAACTTTACGTGTAACTTACCGTACTTGCTTCTAAATTGACTAAATTCCTACAGCAAGAATTTTCGCCCGAGGGTTTAGTCTTCCGGTGTTATCGCTAGCCGCGTTCCATCGGGAAAGATACCGCTGAGCCTACTAATTAAATATGAATGTACAACCTAAAGGAGATTGCACATTGGTCACTTTTAACTGTTATGGAGTTAAAAAGTCCGTTCAGCACGTACGAGATCTGTGTTAGAGATCCGACGTTATTGCACTGCAAGAAACTTGGCTCATGCCACACGCCATGGGTTTTGTGAATGAAATCGATAAGGAGTTTGGGGGTTGTGCCAAGTCATCCATCGACACATCGGAAGGTGTTCTTCGTGGGTGACCTGGCCGTGGGTGGCATTGATGTGGAGATCCAGCCTCTTCATCAGCATGGAAATCATACAGTGTGAAAGTGATCGTGTAGGAGCTGTGGGATTAATGCAAGGCGATCGAAGCCTGTTGGGTTTTAGTGTTTACATGCCTACGAATGACGAAGACAATCTGCCTGAATTCACACAGTGCCTTGGGCAGATAAGTGCGGCTATCGAGAGCTCTGAGACAGAAAGTGTTTTGGTTCTAGGGGACTTTAACGCGCATCCAACCACTATTTTTGGAAAAGAGTTTTTAGGATTTCTAGTAGTGGGCAATTATTACGCTGTGTAGACCTCGAGAGACTGAAACCTGATACGTATACATATATAAGTGACATGAACGGCGCGAGCCGATGGTTGGAACATTGGTATCAAGCTAGGACGCGGCGGCTAGCTTGATAACTAGTATAGAGGTGAAATGCGGTACATTTTGGTCTGACCACTTTCCGTTTGAATTGAAATGTAATTTTAAACATGTTAGGTCAAAATTAATTTGTGATAATAACCAAAGAGTAGTAATTAACAATATGTAGGGTAATAGAGACTAATATCAGAAGCAAATATACTGCGGTTAATTAATGAGTATAATAATGACGAATTTATTCATAATTCTAAGAGTTTTACTGATTATTTGTATAGTATGTACCAGGACGTGGTCAGTTTATTACAAAAAGCGGTCGAAAAAAGCTATGAAAGCAGCTTAGTTAGTAAACGTAATAAATTATTTGGGTGGAATTTTCACGTTGGGCAAGCTCATGCTCATGCGAGGGACAACTTTTTAATTTGGGATCAGTGCGGAAGTAAAATACGTCCAAAAAAATCAGGAAAAGATCAAAATGGGTATGTTGGCCCGGCATCGCAGTGCTGGCAACTTTATAGAGTTTTGGAAAGAAGTCAAAAAAATGGATAGGAAAAATTGATTACCAATTAGTGTAGAAGGAGAGAAGATTTAAAAAAATATCGCTAACCTATTTCGTAGTCATTTTAATGTTAAGAGTCAAGACAATAGTAGAATTAGTTAAAGTAAAAATAATGTCCAGCATACACGTCCGGTTTCGGAGACAGGACATTTGATCGTGACATCGGAACAAGTCGATTTAATTTTGAGAAAGATGAATCGTGGTCGGTCTCCGCGAAACGACGGGCTAAGCATAGAGCACCTGCTGTACACTCTCTGCTTGAAAAATTGCTACCTTAAAGCGGTGATATCTCGAGCGAGGCCAACTACAGACCAATTTCCCTGGCGAATATAGTGACCAAAGTGATAGATCGCATCATACAGTCACATCTTAGCGTCTTACCGTACAACGACGGTCAGTTTGGATTTCGTTCTCAAGTTTCGACTGACATGGCCATATTCTCTTTAAAGCAGGTCGTCCGCTACTACACGCAGAGGAGAACGTCCGTGTACACCGTATTTCTCGTTCTCAGCCGCGCCTTCGACACTCTGAATCATAGCCGTCTGTGGGGAAAGCTTCGAGATAGCTCAGCGGACGTCCTGGCTGACGTTGTTGATCTTCTTGAGTTCTGGTACCAGAATAGACCAACAGCGTCAGGTGGGGCACTGAGCTGTCAGACGGCTACCAGCTTTGATGCGGTGTGAGGCTGGGTGGGCTTTCTTCTGCAGACCTTTTTAACTGGTACGGTTGGGCTCAGATTGGATGGCTTTTGATGGATGGATTGAATTTGAATTTCGAATTGTTCATGAAAATAAAAATGTATACTATTTAGAATTTTACTCATTTTTAAATATGGAGTGGACGCTTAAAGAAGACCGTGTTGCAGTTATTGCATTGCATCGTTGCGGTTACGCGCCAATTCAAATATTTGACATACTGAAAAAATTTAATATAACCAAAAGATTCGTTTATCGTACCATCAAACGATACAATGAAGACTCTAGTGTAGATGACAGGTCAAGAAGTGGTCGCCCTCGGTCTGTTAGGACTCCAGCAGTGATAAAAGCTGTGAAGGCGCAATTTCAAAGAAATCCCAAACGTAAGCAGAAACTGTTGGCCCTTCAGATGGGATTAAGCAGAACCACGGTGAAAAGGGTGTTAAATGAAGACTTAGGGCTTCGGGCATATCGAAGAAAAACAGGACATTGTTTAAATGCTCGTCTAATGGACCTGAGACTGAAGAGATGCCGCGCTTTGTTGAAGCGGTACGCGGGAAAAAAATATCGGGAAATTATTTTTTCGGATGAAAAAATTTAAACCGTAGAAGAGAGCTACAACAAACAAAATGATAAGGTGTACGCACACAGTAGTGAAGAAGCGAGCAACCGTATTCCGCGTATCCAACGAGGTCATTTTCCATCCTCGCTCATGGTATGGTTGGGAGTTTCTTATTGGGGCTTAACAGAGGTAATTTTTTGTGAGAAAGGTGTAAAAACGAATGCAGTTGTGTATCAAAATACAGTCCTGACGAACCTCGTGGAACCTGTTTCTCATACCATGTTCAATAACAGGCACTGGGTATTCCAACAAGATTCGGCGCCAGCTCATAGAGCGAAGAGCACACAAGACTGGCTGGCGGCGCGTGAAATCGACTTCATCCGGCACGAAGACTGGCCCTCCTCCAGTCCAGATTTGAGTCCGTTAGATTACAAGATATGGCAACACTTGGAGGAAAAGGCGTGCTCAAAGCCTCATCCCAATTTGGAGTCATTCAAGACATCCTTGATTAAGGCAGCCGCCGATATTGACATGGACCTCGTTCGTGCTGCGATAGACGACTGGCCGCGCAGATTGAAGGCCTGTATTCAAAATCACGGATGTCATTTTGAATAAACTTTATTGTCATAAGAATCTATGATTCGTTAAGTTCATTTTGGTATATAAATGGTTACATAATGAATAAACTTGTTTCAATTATTTTATATTAAACTTGTGACAAAATTTATGACCTGACTGTGTAGTTGTAATTGCCGTTCTTAGTTCAAATGAAAGCTATGACTAAGACCTACATTTTCAATGACAGCTGTCAAACTTCAAACGGCCATATCTCTGAAACTATTTGTCCTAGACTATCCGTTATTCGTTCAAATGAAAGCTATATATCGTTCATTATAACGTTCACAAAATATGTTAACACAATTTAACAATATTGTATTTCAATTGAACTAAAGATTCAATTCCTAATTTATACACTAAATGTGGGAGCCTAAAACACTTGGCATTTTCCCCCGTCCAGGGAAAGACCCTATGAGAATCACCTTGGCTCCCACATAATTGGCTTGACATAAGGGAGCCACCGGGGGAGCCAAGTCCCGTAGCCAAAAAGTCTTACTGAATAATATATTTAACTTTGACTTTGACCACCATCTTACCTAATTCTGTCGCCATAATAACAATTCTTAAAAAAAAATTGTGTTCTGGCATTCAGAGGTAAGATAGCCAGTTCCTCAGTTTGTTGAGAATTCCGGGTGAAGTGCGCCTCCACCTTCGGCCTTATCTTAACTTGTTACCAGGTGAGATGAAGGCCAAGCGTTTCCCCGTCGTACAAAAAAAAAAACGACTTTTAAAGGCACACAATACCGTTTTTGTCGTATGAAAAACCCTGCTATTCCTGTAACTACTTATTGAGCTTATTACTCTTATTTCTATTTATAAGTTGAAATAAATAATCTTTGTTAATATCTTTTGTTTTATATCCTTCCATGATATCGGAGACAAGAAACTACTCTAGGTAAATGATAGACTCAGGTACGTACTTAACACAGGCACATTTTTTTTTTATCAGTTACCTTAGTGGTTTCGGCTAGAGTAAATGCGGAAGTGTTTAGAAAAAACGAATATAATAAAAGCACTATAAACCTTTTATTGTTCCAATACTAAGAAATTTATCTACTAATTCGTTTTTTCATTAATTGAAGTGGGCGGTGTGGACCCCCTATTAGAACGAGATGAATTACTATTCTCAAATCTCTCGCTCGGCCCGTTTTTAAGAATACAGTGCGTAGCCCAGTTTAAGTATAGGTCCATGACTAAAACATAAGTTCATAGGTAATGTATTCACTTGACAGGTAGCGTAATTGATCTGTGGGTAACAGCAAAGCAATCAATTCCACAGATTTATAACTATATATTCTAATATATCAAAATCAAATAAATTTTTTCATTGTTGTCATTGTTGGTTGTGTATAAATTCGATGAAAATGAATTTATTTACTTAGTACGAATAATCTTAGAAAAATGGGTAACGCTGACACTAAATTAAACTTTAGAAAAGCTGTCGTTCAACTGACATCTAAAACGCAGGTACCACTGCAACAATCCACTGGATATAAAATAAAAATTGTTATTGTGAGGACTGTTCTAATATTCATAAATTTCAGCCTCTAGACGCTGCTGACGAGAGTTTCTGGGAACAGTTCTGGTCGGAGAGTGTGACGAATGTGCAGGATGTGTTTGCACTGGTACCCGGGGCCGAAATACGGGCGCTACGCGAAGAATCTCCCAACAACTTGGCTACCCTAGTATACAAGGCTGTGGAAAAACTTGTGAAGGTTGTAGACAGCAGTTGTAGAACACAGAGAGAACAACAATCAGGTACAATTTAATGATCTTTCATATAGCACTATCTTAATAAAACTAGGAGTAATTGTTTCTAATCTTTTGTGCCACCTCTACCCACTCACTTATTATCTTCTGTAATTTTAGCCTTGTTGTGTGCTTTCTTGATAATTTTCTGCAGTGAGATTCATGTAATTATTCAATGGGATGGGACTGTGTAAATCCAATAAAAACTTATTTCCTTATATTTTATTTTTTTAGCTTATCTATGTTTTACACAGCTGGGCAATGGGCGTATTATTTAAATAGTCTTCTTTTCAAGAACATAAGTGGGTACAAAAGGTCTTAGTAGATAAGGAGTAGCAATATATTCTACCTGGTCTAGGCATATTATTAATATAGGTACCTATTCAATGAAACATAAAAAAATTTTGCAGCATTAAATTGCGCACGGCTACTGACTAGAGTGCTCCCATATATGCTGGAGGAGCCGGAATGGCACAGTTTCTTCTGGTCATCGCTACCTGCGGCTGCAGAGAATGAGTCTGTGCCACTTGCACAGTCTCTCATCAATGCTATTTGTGTGAGTATATGTATACAGTAGCTATACAGAGTGTTTTCCACATGTTAATACATTTTTTTACAACCTTTTAATGATAAAGGTTTTGCAATTTTTAAGGTTTCTTTTACTCTAAGCTCAGTTGGCCCTGAAGAGACATTTAATCTTTACTGGATTTATAGGCATCAAAGAAGTTTTTGTTTTGTTTATCTATTTCTATACTGTCATATATCTGTTTCTTTTCATTCATATCAAACATTTATACATAAAATATAATACAATATTAATGCTATAAATTTATATGTTTAAAATCTGTGAATACAGATTCAAATATCCTCAAACTTATCGGTTAGCCTTCTTTTAACTTTTTAAGTAGCTTCAGCAGTTAAGAAGGCTCCCAAGTACCACTGATTTTCACTCTCCAGTACAAACATAGTTTGTATGTGAAAGTGGTACTATGAGGCCCCTTAGGGCACCTGCTGCTATAAAAATCAACATTGTATATAAAAAATAATTGTTAAAAATAACAGTAAGATTTTTTAGAATCATTTTGATAGGTCAAATCTACAGCATGTTCGGAATCAAACCAAGACAGTAGGTGAACCTCTGGACACCTAGTTTTTGGTCTCATTTCAAACCCCTTGTATGCTAGTATACCAGGGGTACCAGGGGCTTGAAATGTGGATTGTTAGTGGTTTTTTATTTTTTACAAATAATTATTTATATTTACTAACCAAATGCTATCAAATAAAAAAGAAAGATCTCAATAGTCATAGCATTTAGAATCTGTGTTTTGTTATGTTATTTGTAAATGGTGAACATTAAAGAGTTATCTATCTATCTATAAACATGTTGGTGTGAAGTTGGTTCCATTTTAATTCAAAAAAAGTTTATTTTTAGCTTTTTTTTGTTGTAAAACCTACAACACCGCGACATCTCAGACACCCTATTTAAGAGTTTTTATATTTTCAGAGTTCTGAGGTAATGCTAGTAGTCGTTAAAGAGTCATGTTAAACGTCTATAGCGGCGGCTCGTAAAGTCTGATCCCAGAACTGTTACACAGTCCACACTAAGAAAGAAATAATGAAAATATGAAATTACAAAAAATATATAAGTACCTATAATTACTGCGATCACCAACACGCCTGCCAAGCGTGGTCATTATGGCAAAAACCCTCCGTTGCTTTCTTTAGCATTGGGGGAGGCCCATGTCCTATGCAGTGGACTTTTATGAGCTGTAATGATGATGATGATACAAGTATTCAGCATTTATAGCCAGAATGCCATCATAAGACAACTCCACTAAGCCCAAACAATGCTAGGTTAAATTGTTTTTTTACGTAGTTTCGGTGAACATCGTCATTATCGTCATCTGATGATGAAGCCAAAGGCCTACCCTAGACCTACCAGAAGGCAGGCAGTTCAGAGAGGACTACTGCATATCATCATTACTGCGAAAAATAAAAAAATAAAACACGCCTGCCAAGCGTGGTGATTATGACAAAATATTAATGATAATAATGATGATGATATTGGAAGGTAAGCAGTTCAATAGGTCTACCCTAGTGACCGTAACACGTAACCGTACACATCAGGAAAGCAGAATACGCAATTGTTTACTTGGATGATATATTTTGTCCAGTTATTTTGATAATAAAAGCCAAACTACTGTTTTAATTATTTGTTAATTCTATTCAAGAATCATCAAAATCTATTTCGAATTGGCGGAGAAATCGAGTAAAAAAAAAAACAGTCGAATTGAGAACCTTCTTTTTTTGAAGTCGATTAACAAGAAAATATATTTTTTATTTTCAGGATCTTTTATTCTGCCCTGACTTCACCGTTGTTAGCACAAAGCGCGCCGGTCCAGTGAGTGAATATTGATTTTTTATATCTTATCTAAACGGCAGACACTTTAGATTGCCAATGTTCGTGTTGTGTTGTGTTAGCTTGTTCATTACTCACTGATTATTAATTTCACACAGCTCCATCTAGCCCCAAACTAAGCATAGCTTGTAATATGAGTACTTGATTACGGATTTAATACTTTTACAATAGATATTTTTTGTAAATACAATCAATCAATATTGTACTTATTATACAATACAACACCCAAGTACAGAACAAGATCTATATTCATCACACAAATGTTTGTTATAGGTGGGAATCAAACCACAATCTACAGTGCAGAAGACATTGCTACTACCTTGTTATTATCAATAACACAAGGCTAGGCATCACAGCTTAGTAGTAGTTCTGTTTCTTTGTGTGCTGTAAGGCTGTGGGTTCGATTCCCGCCCGGGACAAATACATAATTATAAAACACTTATAAATGAATACATGCAACAACAATTGAGTAATAGATAACCAGATCTTACAACAAACTTCATAGTGGGATATATAGTCTTAACCGCTTTTGTGGTCTACTGGTGAGACAGGTCAGAGGGATTGATCCCCAGTACTCCTGTGGATCGACCTCTGTCTCAACCACAATATTGTGCTTAGTTTGGTTGGTGGTAGGACTTTGTTCATGTCCGCCTGGCTAGCTACCACCATCTTACCTAATTCTGTCGTCATAACAATTCTAAATTGTTGTGTTTCGGCATTAAGAGGTAAAATAGCCAGTTCGTCAGACAGTCGAGGATTTCGAGTTCAGTGCGCTTCCACCTTCGGCCTTATCGTAACTTGAAACCAGGTGGGGTGAAGGCCAAGGTCTTCTTCGTACAGTAAAAAAAAACTGAGGTGGTTTTGAGAGCACTTTTCAAATATGAGACCTTATATCCGTGGTTGTATACCTGACATAAACCTGACATCACGAGATCTTAGTTCGTTGCGAACTACTAGTTTATTGATATAAACAAAAAGAACCAGGTACATTTGAAAATAGAAGAAACGATGCCAGATGCTGAAGTATAAAAGTGAAAACAAGGTTACAAAATATAAGCCTCGTATTACATGCTATTTTTAACAGTTTTAAAGAACAAATCATCAATACCTGCAAAAATATCCATGATACTGGAATTATGTCCAACGATTTATTATAGACGTAGTTATGTCAACTTTGTGCAGTTGGTTTTCAATCATTATCCGCCTCAGTGGTGTAGTGGTTAAACCCACCCATTTTAGATCCAAAGGGTTCGATCCGGCATTTAGAGGTAAAATAGTCAGTTTCTCAGTTTGTTGAGGATTTCGGGTGAAGTGCGCTTCCACCTTCGGCCTTATAATAACTTGAAAAGCACATCCCGTCGTTAAATAAAAAAAATACAATTATAAACACCAATTTACCAATCACCTTCACTTCAACAGCATGAATCGTACTAATATATATTTTTATGGTAAATGATAATATACCCCCATCATCAATTTCTTTAATATCTGTACCGTTGGAGTATTTACAGGGTTGCAAAGTTTTTTTTTATGCATCAAATATATTGTCGGATTGACTTGAAATTAATTAGTAATTGACATTTGTGTTACGAATTTATGAAAAGCATAATTTTAGAGACTTGAAGAAGCCAAACTATAAAAAACCTAGTATGAGCTCTTTACTCTTTACTTTTATACAAATAGTTTATTACGCAAGTGGCCTTACCAATGCTCTTTCCATACATTAAATTCAATGCAATTCAATTACAAATATTGAATGCAATTCCATTACAAGTATTAAATGCATTTAAATTACATATAAGTACTGAAGGGTTGACGAAATATAATAGTATGAATTTGGGAAATCCCCAAATGGTTTCGACAAATAATTTGCAGTGTTATACAGTGTATAAGTACACTTAGAAATAACCTATACCTAAGATTCAGTGACGAAGTGTAAAAACATTGTTTTGTTTATTAGAAATGTGTGAATTCTTAAACTTGTTACAACATACACCACACATTAGCCGAATTGGCTGCGACTTAACCGGGGACTATGTTATGGCTGGCGGTCACATGGAGCTGGTGGATAGAGGCGGGACATGGTCATATACGTGGAGTCAGCCCTAGACTCGACGCTTGCCTGGGCAAGAACGAGGTCTAATGAAGCAAGTCTTCCCAGAAAATGCAAAAATGATAGTGAACCTGGGCGCAAGTTTAACTACGCAGTCCAGCTAGTTTTTAGTAATTACAATAATGAGTCATTAAATTTAATGAAAATTTGCATGTTATCCAGTACTGAAATGAAAAGTCACCAAAATGGTTGTAGGACGGTTTGTAAATCCAAAAACAATGGGAGCGAAGCCCTGGGGTCACAGCTAATTAGATTATACAAAAAAAAACCTAGGTACTGGTATAGTGCAATTCGCTATAATTGGTTGACTATTAAATAGTATAGTAATGAGTCTTCAAGTCCAGAGTGCTCTATCTTAAGCCGCATCTTTATCTGTGTTTCAAGTTAGTTGATGGTCAAACTCTTCGCTATCATCAATAAAAATAAAAGACGTAGATATTATTTAAAGAAGTAAATTAACTATGAACTATCGTTTATAATTTAGTCGTTTACATGCAAATTAATGTTTTTTAGGAGCGGGCCGAAGAGCTATCCTCTTTGGACAGTTGCGAGTACATCTGGGCCGGTGGGGTAGGTTTCGCTCGGCCCGGGGCGCGGTGCAGCGCGCACGAGGCCGCCCGGACTGAACTTCTGCGTCTCCTGCTCACTGCCTGCAGCGAGACGGTCTACCGCCCGCCCAGGGACTCGTCGCACCCTAACAAGTGGATCGCGTGAGTTGAGTTTATATATTTACTATTTTCAAAGACTGTGTTTAGGGTTGTGTGGCCAAGTGGGTACGGGCCCGCTTTTCGATCCAGACGTTGTGGGATCAAATCCACTCAACTATGGTCTTTTCGGATATTTATGTGCATACTATTACACATACACATTATCGACGGTGAAGGTCATCAGCATGTACCTAGGGCTAAAAATCCAATCTAAAAATGGTATGTGTCATTGGCTATTCCGGTATGCAGCGATTTTACCGTCTTTGAGGTCTCGTGGTTCGGTCACCGGTGTCAGATCCAGAGGTCACCGGGTTTCGACCCACAGTGGAATACAATGTTGTGCTATGTTTGCTTGGTGGTAGGACTTTGTTACACTTGCCTTTGTGCCGCCAGGCCAGCTACCGCCATAAAAACAATTATAATTTTCTGTGTTCCGGCATTTAAGGGAAGATGGCCAGTTCCTCAGTCCGTTAAGTAGTCCCGGTGAAGTGCGCCTCCACATTCGACCTTATCTTAACCTGAAAACCAAGTGAGCTCAAGGTTGGCGCTTCCAGGGGCCATACCACATCCAGTGTAGAAAAAACGAGACAAAAGTAATATAAGATCAAAACAAGAATGCTATAAGAGGTCGTGGTCACCCCCTGGTAGTGCAATAAAAAGAAATGGGCTAGTAACTGTCGCGTATGAACTACTTGCAAACCGTGGGCATGTGCCGAACGTGGACACGGACATGCCTTCAAAGGCACGTCTGAACTATGGGGTAGTCAGTACCCACTGTGTGTGATCCTCAGTAGAGAGTCACCCAGTGAGTAGAGACAAAGTAACTGTCGTTTACTCTATTCGATTCTTATCCCTACAATCTACATACAATACAGATTGTTAACTTCGGCATCCAAGTAAATTGCTAAGCCAGTTGCCATAAACTCTGAATAAGTTTGTGTTCACAGATACCTGACAAGCCCCGAGAACCGTCACGCGCTGCCACTTTTCACCTCGTTACTGAACACGGTGTGTTCGTACGACCCTGTCGGATACGGCATGCCATACAACCATTTACTATTCACTGATACTTTGGAGCCTCTCGTCGAAGTAAGCTAATCACAATTTGGCGACGCAAAAAGCAAACATTGCTTTGCTTTTAGAATATTCAAACTGTAACAAATCGTAAAGTGGTATATATAGGTGTATTTTTTCAATTTTGAGTTATAAAAAAAACCTATATTTCAAGGTATTTAGTTATTCTAGTAGAAAATATTTTGTCAAAATCGCTTCAGATACGACCAGATGCATATAGCTCTTATCGCTAATAAAAATAAAAAATAACAAACCGGTTTTGTCAAAATGTTAGCCTGAACAATGTCTCCGATCCATAAGGGAGAAAAAATAGCGGAACAAAAAAAAAGCATTGCCTTGCTTATTTTTAACAAGCATTTATCATATTTACCCACCGATTTCAGATCCAGAGGTCCCGGGTTCGATCCCCAGGAGAAGTACAATAATGTGCTTGGTTTGGTTGGTGGTAGGATTTTCTTACCTAATTCTGCCGCCATGACAACAATTCTAACAAAAATTGTGGTGTTCCGGCATTTAGAGGTAAGACTGGCTATCTTACCTCTAAATGTTGCTCAGTTTGGTTGAGTTTTTTTCCAGGGCCACTGAGGCCAAGTCTGAAACCGTGAGAGTTACTACTACGTGCTCGATAAAAAAAAAGTTATGGTCAGCTAGCTCCAAGCCATAGAGAACCCGAGGTACGGAGTGCCGAAGGTGTGAAGAAAAGAAAATCACAAGAAAAGAAAATCTAGTGATCAAAACTACATGTTATTTTTCCAGGTAGCCCTTCAGCTACTGATTGTGACTCTAGACCATGACACCAGCAATGCGGCCACTGAGGAAACTGAAGAAGTAAGGAAACTCATACTTTTAAAGCAAACTTATGTTTTTTATTGCATCAAATGAATAGCTTTTCGCGATAGGGCCCATCATACTGTACTGTGTGTCCCCTGATGTTTGTATTGTTTGATATGTGTACAATAAAGCCAAAAGTCCATGTTCTTATTAGTATGACACACAAACGGATATTGATAAAAAACACATGATTTGGAATCATTTATAAGAACATCTTCTAGTTGAGAGAATGTGGCTTAAGATGGAGCTAGCCTAATAGAACCTATTCACTTCTGATTCCAAGATTGAATTTGTACGAAGATCTGGTAGATCTGGTATTAATGATGATCTTAGAATCATAAATATAGGTTGTACAATAGTTTAACACATTTGTACGCACAAATAATAAAAAAAAACACAAATAATAGAGGAAAAAATTTGCATGTCAAAGGTGAACCTTGATAAAATGAAAAATTGTATGTGTATACAAACAAAAAAAACATTTGTAAAATAAAAAAATGTTATGAACAAAAGACAAAAAGTACAGACACATGTCTGTATCATAACAACACTGATAAAATATATATAACTAACACAATAAATAATGTAAATATGTATTTATATTTGTGTATTATATTTGTATAGTATAGTATGTAAGTACATATTGTATAGTATGTAGGTATTTATATTTATATTATATAAGTAGTGTGTATATTTGTAGCATAGCTTTACTGTATGTATGTATGATTTACGTATAATTAATTTAGCTAGACCCTAATTAATTAATATGTGCACCACCAACCACCTCTTTAGCCATGAAATCCTCTCCATCCAAAGGTTGTCTGGAAGAAATCGCTTCTTAGCGATAAGACCGCCCATTGTACATTTATTTTAAGTTATCCAGTTTTTATTTTTGAGGTGTGCAATAAAGTATTTTTCATTCATTCATTCAATAAATTTGTCAGAACCTCCCAGACAACCTATTCATCAACTACCTGTCCCGGATCCACCGCGACGAAGACTTCCAGTTCCTCTTGCGAGGAGTGACCCGACTCCTCAACAATCCGCTGCAGCAGACGTATCTACCCAACTCGGCCAAACGGGTGAACTTGCACCAGGAGCTGTTGGTGCTGTTTTGGAAAATGTGCGACTATAACAAGGTACAACAATTACAATTAATAGTAAATACATTCTAAAACACGGGTTTTACTCACTATTTTTTACGCACCAACGGTTTCGGTTCGAGGTATACGGGAAATAACTACGCAATGATGGGAACTTTAAGCTATTTTTGAAAAAAAAAATTGAACCGACTTCACCACTAAAAACTTAAAAATAACTCTAAGGGTGAGTACTTTTTAGTGGTGTAGTCGGTTCAATTTTTTTTTATAATTTATTTATAGCTTCTCGTGGTCACCTACGACACCCTATTTGAGAGTCTTGTGAGGGTGCAATAATACGGGATTCTGGGAAATATCTACGCAATGATGGGAACTTAGTGCCGAGGTGGTTCCGGCTAACGAATAGGACCCCTCCATTGTCTCCTGAGGATGGCTTAAAAGGCGACTAAGGGAATAAAATACACCAGGGGATGGTCAGCAGCATCCGCCTGAGTACGTAACACCAATACTGCGATCACCAATCCCAGGTAGATTGAATCCAAGCGTGGTGATTATGGCAAAACCCTCTTCTCTCTTGGAGGAGGCTCATGTCTAACTGTGGACGGTTACGGGCTTATATGACGATGATCATGATGGGAAATAAAATAAATACAGATGACCTACACAAATGTTTAGAATCGGTTCATACTATGGTGCAGTGCACCCCTGGTTTTTCTATTTAAAAGCCAAACTACTAGACAGATTTTAATATAAGTTCTATGGAACCAATCTGGAATTAGATTCTTTAAAACGATAGAATATTTTTTCAAATCGGTTGAGTAATGGCGAAGTCCTGAGGTAACAAACATTTAAATAAAAAAATAATTAAGAACCTCCTCCTTTTTTTGAAGTGGGTTAATAAATAATTATCAATTATGGGTACTTGAAACCCTGAAACTTGTCCCTCGCATGTTTTAAATCCGATAGAATGGTGTGTGAGAGGTGTTTTTGTTTCAGAAATTCATGTACTACGTGTTGAAAAGTAGTGACGTGTTAGAAGTACTGGTGCCTATACTCTACCACCTCAACGACTCACGCGCAGATCAGTGTAAGTCACTCCAATTCCCACCTCAACGACTCACGTGCAGATCAGTGTAAGTCACTCCAATTCCCACCTCAACGACTCACGCGCAGATCAATGTAAGTCACTCCAATTACCACCTCAACGACTCACGCGCAGATCAGTGTAAGTCACTCCAATTACCACCTCAACGACTCACGCGCAGATCAGTGTAAGTTACTCCAATTACCACCTCAACGACTCACGCGCAGATCAGTGTAAGTCACTCCAATTCCCACCTCAACGACTCACGCGCAGATCAGTGTAAGTTACTCCAATTACCACCTCAACGACTCACGCGCAGATCAGTGTAAGTCACTCCAATTACCACCTCAACGACTCACGCGCAGATCAGTGTAAGTCACTCCAATTCATTGCCAAATATTGTTATTCCTTGTTTACATTATTAGGGTAAGCGCTTGGCCTTCATCTCACCTGGTTACAAGTTCAGATAAGGTCAAGGGTGGAAGCGCTCTTCATACGGAATCCTCAACGGTCTGAGGAACTGGCTATCTTACCTCTAAATGCCGGATCACAACAATGTAGAATTGTTGCTATGGCGACAGACTTAAGCTACCACGCCTGGCTAGCTACCACCATCTTACCTAATTCTGTCGCCATAACAACAATTCTAAAATTGTTGTGTTCCGGCAGAGGTAAGATAGCCGGTTCCTCAGTTTGTTGAGGATTCCGGGTGAAGTGCGCTTCCATACGTACATACGATGTGTAACAACAATTTAAGAATTGTTTTTATCTTTCCGAATGTTTAAAGATAGATAAAGTAAAATATAATTTAATGAATAATAATATTTTTTCATTTTGATTTTGATTTCAATTTATATAAATTTAATACTTCATCACAACAAAAATCGTTGTAATGACTTGCCTGTAACATTTAAGGTTAGTAAATGTTTCTGTTTTCTGATGTCTTGTCATCAATGTGTTGTCACAGCTCGGGTAGGGCTGATGCACATAGGAGTATTCATCCTGTTGCTGCTCTCCGGCGAGAGGAAGTAACACATTTTTTTTTTTTTTTTTATATAAATTTATATAATTTTAACACTTCATCATACTATTTCTAAGATATTTTAATTATAATGACTTGCATGTAACATTTAAGGTCAATAAATGTTTCTGTTTTGTAATTTCATGTCATCAATGTGTTGTCACAGCTCGGGTAGGGCTGATGCACATAGGAGTATTCATCCTGTTGCTGCTCTCCGGCGAGAGGAACCTCGGCGTGCGTCTGAACAAGCCGTACGCCGCCGCCGTCCCCATGGACATCCCCGTGTTCACCGGCTCACACGCGGACCTACTGGTCGTGGTTTTCCATAAGGTGCCTCATTCTTATTTTGATTCGAAAAGCGGGTATTTATCGCGTGTTTTATTTGTGTTTTGTATTTTTATAATTGTATTTTTTTCCGAGGTCCCAGGTTTCAATATTGTGCATGGTTTGGTTGGTGGTAGGCCATTGTTTATGTCCGCCTGGGTAGCTACCACCATCTTACCTAATTCTAACATAACAACAATTCTAAAGTTGTTGTGTTCCGGCATTTAGAGGTAAGATAGCCAGTTCCTCAGTTTGTTGAGGATTCCGGGTGAAATGCGTCCCCACCTTCGTCCTTATCTTAACTTGTTACCAGGTGAGATGATGGCCAAGGGCTTCCCCGTCAAACAATAAAAAAAAGTATTAAAAGAATAATAGAAAATTGGAACATAAATAACTTAATATTAACTAAAAAACGTTCTATGTGACTTCTTAGTATAAGATAGTTCCTCAGTCCGTTGAGGATTGAAGTACCCTTTCCCCTTCTTTATCATGACTTGACACTTGTTGTGAAGACCGAGCGCTACCCCGTCGTACAATAAAAATAAATCTAGTTTTATATCTGTTTAAATCCAACATTGCGTACAAAATGTATATTGAATAACATATTTTAGTCTCCTGATTCTTTCCACAATGTTCTGCAAATAGTTTGTCCTGTCACATTTATTGAGGTACTAGCTTTTGCTCGCGGCTTCAACTTCTCCATTAACGTTCAGATTTTCTTTAGCCATTTTAAAAAAGTCTTACCAAAAATCTCAAAATCCTTTCTTAGGGGATGCCTACGTCATAGTAGCTTTATGCATGCAAAGTCTCAGCACGGTTTAAAATTGACATTGATTGAAGTTTCATACAAACTTTCATCCCCTATTTTATCCCCTTGGGGGTAGAATGAATCAAAATCCTTTCTTAGCGGATGCCTACGTCATAACATCTACCTGCATGCCAAATTTCAGCCCGATCCGTCTAGTGGTTTGGGCTGTACGTTGATAGATCACTATGTCAGTCAGTCGGTCACCTTTGAGTTATATATATTTAGAAGATCGATAGATTTGGTTTTGAATATCTCGGGAAACCAGCTGTATATATAACTGTTTTTATCTAAGCTTATATGTTCAGGTGATTACGACGGGACACCAGCGACTACAGCCGTTGTTCGACTGTCTCCTTACAATTCTCGTGAACGGTAAGCCACAAAAAATAACTGATCTATAATTGCCATTACGTGATTATGTTTACATAATTTAGTATAAAAGTATATTTTTTTTACTGAGAATTAAAAAGGCCTGGGAGAACAGCAAATTTTGTCTTTCTTAGAGGTATGCCATCGTAAATTTCAAAATGTCACGTCCAATACAGAATAAATTTTGACGGTATAATTCTTTGATAAGGACTACAAACCTAGATTATTCACTTGTTTGCAAAATATCATAGTACCACCTATTGTTCCATCATAAGTAAAACTCGCATCTTATTCTGAGTTGGGCACTCTTGCACTGACGTCCCGCTATGAGGTGTACTGTGCATTGCCCCCCATGGTTTTAACCAGGCCCAGCTCCACGCAATACCGGAGCAGGATTTTGGCTGGTTTGCTGGTCGTCTTCTCAGTAGCTGATTCTGCAGCCTTACGACTCTAAGGCATTGATTAGAGCATTGAACGTGCTCTATTGTTTCCTCCTGCATGCAACCCCCGGCACAGAGCGCTGATCAAATCATGAATCAAAATAGAAAAAACTTATGTGCATTGTAATTCTGTCATTCTTTGTACACATAAAATATTTATGCAAAGAATAGTATAAAAGGCATATACAGAGGCGAGCGTAAGCCTTCGAAGAGTTTTCTTCCAGCAAACCATTGACAAAGGCGATTCATGTAACAGGTGGATAAAGTGTAAATTAAGGAATATATACCTAAATCAAATTAATAAAATAAAATGAATGAATGAATGAAAAAACTTTGCACAACTAACAATAAAACTGGATTACTTAAAAATATATATGTATATACAATGGGCGGTCTTATAGCTTAGAAGCCGCCTCTGTGGTCTAGTGGTTCAACCCACCGATTTCAGATCCAGAGGTCCCGGGCTCGATCCCCATGGGGAGTACAATATATTGTGCTGGGTACTTGCTACCACCATCTTACCTAATCCTGTCGCGATAACAACAATTATAAAATTGTTGTGTTCCGGCATTTAGAGGTAAGATAGCCAGTTCCTCAGTTTGTTGAGGATTCCGGGTGAAGTGCGCTACCACCTTCGCTACCAACTTGTAACCAATGAGATGAATGCCAAGCGCTTGCGCGTCGTACAAAAAAAAAAAGCGATTTCTGTCATACAATCTTTGGATGGAGAGGATTTTATGGTTAACGAGGTAAATGTAATAGTAATAAACGTTCGGAATGTTGGAAGTGTCGCCGTACCTGAAGACGCTGTCGATGGTGGCGTCGACCAAGTTGCTGCACCTCCTAGAGGCGTTCAGCACGCCGTGGTTCCTTTTCTCTCAGCCCCACCACCACCAGCTCGTGTTCTTCCTGCTGGAGATGTTCAACAACATGATACAGTACCAGTTCGATGGTGAGACACGCGATCACACTATATATCACCAACTTCAAAATAAAATCTGAAAACAGAAAAAATATTTAGTAATAAATCCGATAAATCTCTCTGAAAAAATCACACGTCCACAGAGGGCTAGTCAGTGAGCAGCAAGACTATATTTCCTGAGGATGCCTCGTGTAGAGGCGAAACACGTGTTGATTTGATTTTTTTCAGAGAGATTTAGCGGATTTATTACTAAACATTTTTTCTGTTTTCAGATTTTATTTTGAAATATGGATTTCCGCAAAATAACGCCTGAATCAATTAGCTATCACCAACTTATTATTTTAACATAACATTTTAGCGATCGATCTCTTTACATTGTGTGTGAACCTACTTGATAATAATAATATCCTTCGTATGTTTATACATATATCGTTCATATTATCTGTTCACATATCTATTTGCGATTGTACCTATCTGCGGAAACTATATGCAACCTTTTATTAGGCCTTTTTTTACATATATTAATTTAGGTTGACACGTGACCCAAGGGCTGGCTCTTATTTAGGCCAGCGAATTAGCAGAGCTATTCAGCGTGGCAATGCAGCCAGTGTCTTGGGCACGCTTCCGTCTGGTACTGGTCTGGAACAGTTGAGTTACCTATAGGCCGTTTGTAACGGTCCTTAGGTAATCTGACTGATTCCTTTGTACATAGTTAGTTTAGTTGTACTTTTTATTGAATAAATGATGTTTATTTAGGTTGTATATGAAATATATTGCTATTTTATATACCTAGCTGTAAGTAAATAAAAAATATTAATAGTCTCACTGCTCATTTGATAGTAACTCTGGATTTATTCCGTCCGGTCCAACATTTGTGTGATGAAATAATGTTTGTTCTGTATTGCGTGTTGTATTGTAATACGTAAGTATATTAAAGTATATGTATGAGTATTCTATCCATAATCAGTTATACACAGCGCCATCTATCCCCAAACTAACCATTGCCTATAATTATATGGGAACTAGATTTTGGATAGAGTACTTATACCTATAGATATCCTTCCTTCTTCATCACTGTTTTAAGGAACCACACACTTCTGAAAGCATTCTTGTTTTGTTATTACTTGACTTTTGTCTCGTTTTGCATAGATAGTGACAAAAGTTATGTGATAATAAAACATAAACGCTTTAAGAAGTGGTTGGTCCACCTCAGGTCTGGGGTACCACGACCTCTTAAAGCGTTCTTGTGTTGATATAACATTACTTTTGCCACTATCTATCCAGTGCAAAAAAAACGAGATTGCTATAAAACGTTGTGGTTACAAAGGAGCGCTCTCGTTTCAAATTATTACCCAAACGCTATCACTAAAGACCAATTTGAGCTGGCTCTATCTACCGACACCTATAATCACATTGATTTATCTAGTAGGTGGTCTTTAATAAATAAATATTACAGAGACATTCATTTTACACAGCGCCATCTAGCCCCAAACTAAGCATAGCTTGTAATATGGGAACCAGATTACGGATATTAAACTTAAATACTTTTTTGTTAATATATACGTACTATATGATACATCACCTCACAAATGTTTGTCCTAGGTGGGATTCAGACCCACAGCTACAGCGCAGAGCTACTACCAACTGAGCTATGAGGCTTGTATATATATATCCATACTCTGTTTCGTATATTCGTGTTCATCGCTAGAGAACTTTACCTTTTATGTTGTATATTTGTCAGGTAACTCAAACCTCGTGTACACAATAATCCGTAAGCGGTCCGTGTTCCACAATCTCGCCAACCTGCCTCACGAGCACGGCGCCATCGCACGCTCCCTCAACGCAGGCCGTGGCAAAGGTCACGTGCCAGCCAAAGTCGCTTTGCCGAGGTCAGTGTCACATTGCAATAATAAGTTTTCCCGACACAGGCTTAGCCTGGTGGGAAAACTACCTAGCTTTATTATATATATATATTTGCTGTCTGTTAAATATGTAACGTGTTATAGTGTTAATATGTTAGTACCTACGAACCTTTGTTTTCCTTGGAATTGTACAATTTTATTTACCAGTAATAAATAATTTTTACTTTTCTTTTTTTACAACTAGCCTTCTGCTGAATAATACCAATGTAAATAAAAAACAGTCAAATAAATACCTACATATTGCTATGATGATACCCATCACTATACCGCAAAACTGTATTATTAGGTCATAAATAAATACATGCACTTGGAAGAGACTAGCTACCCGCAACACAGGGTATCCTAGCGTGGGAGCTAGTCTACCTACTTACTAAGATAATGCTAGATTTGCATGCATGTTTGTTTGTTTTAAGGTTAAATATTAATTCATCGTTGGATACTAAATAAATTATTTTTTAATTATTATTAATTAACCTACCTCACGAACCATCACAGGCTCTCTGATAGCTAGTCGCGGAAAATGACTCTGTCACTTTGTCACTTTGGCGAGATAAGTGTCACAACTTGCTAACCCAACATATGAGCACGGTGCCATCATAAGCTCACTCAACGCCGGCTACGGCAAAAGTACTGCCAGGGTCGATTTGCCAAGCTTAGTGGCTAATTCCAACCCTCCTAACTGCCTTATAGGCATGGCGCCATTACCACTCCCGCTCAGCCCCAATCGGGGTAAGACACTCGCGCCTGTACAGGTCACTTTGCCGAGGTTAGTGGCATATTACAACTCGCCAACCTGTCTCATGATCACAGCGACGTGACCACAGAATGATTTTCAGGTCAACGAGTGCAGAATCCGTGTCGGAAATCCCCATGGAAGGCTCTCGTCCGGCGCAGCCCGCTGAACCAGGCACTTTGAACCCTACGCTGCCTGAAACACCTGGTAATCATATATTTAACACATATAAAACTATAAGTACCATCAATGTTTTACGTATTACTAAATGTAATTTAATAAGTTATTTAAAAAAAAAAAATCCGACTTTATCACTAAAAACTTAAAAATAACTAATATAATTTGAAGCTTTTTTTTTATTGTACGACGGGGAAGCGCTCAGCCTATATCTCACATGGTTATAAGTTGGTGCCGAATTGCCGCGCAAAACAACACCTTTATTGTATGGCACCGCCTTCAAATTATATGTTATTTTTAAGTTTTTAGTGGTGAAAACAACTCCATTTTTTTTTAAATAACTTAATATAAAAAAACCATACAACCGAATTGAGAACTCTCCCCTTTTTTCGAAGTCGGTTAGTACATAGTACGTAGAAAGTACATAAAAACTTAATAAACGGCCTGTTTTTAAATAAAATACATAATTATAAATATATTTTTTTTCCACACAGCTATAGGGGTTATGACCGAGCGCGAATCCGCCCACCCGCCAGCACAGCGCCTTGAGGGTGAATCACCTCCATCCGACTCCCGCCCCCCTACCGCCCCCCACTCCAGAGAGGGCACCCCCCGTGACGTCGGCGAGAGGCTGCTGCCGCCGCGCGCCCACCCCGACGGAGAGGACACTAAGGATGGAGACACCTCTATCGATGATGTGAAGCGAACTGTCACTCATGTGAGTATATTACCTCCCACCCCAACTCGAGTATATTACCTCCCACCCCAACTCGAGTATATTACCTCCGGCATTCAGAGGTAAGATAGACAGTTCCTCACTTTGTTGAGTATTCCGGGTGAAGTGCGCCTATATATACAGTATATTACATCGATGGCAGAGCATGAGTCTCCCCTTACTATTCCAACCAACCTCAAATTGATCCCCACTTACCCATTGAACTCCACATACACGTTACTTTTTACCTGAACCTCCAACAAGAGTAACCACAATAACGAGACCTCTGATACCTCACAGCGTGACAGCCTCCGCGTGTCCTCACAAAGTGGCGAGTGGCGACCGAGCGCGGACTGGGTGAGCAGCTGGCGCGGCAAGCTGCCTCTGCAGACCATCATGAGGCTTCTGCAGGTCCTGGTGCCGCAGGTCGAGAAGATATGCATCGACAAGTGAGTACCAGTGTCACGGGACCCGTGGTTCCATACTGTTGGTTAATGCCCGCGTGTCTATATTCTCTGGTGATGGCGACCGTGCAAGAACAGGTGAGCCACATTTGAATATTGCTTGTGTTACCGATATCGTAGCTTTTGCTTTTTTTCCAGTCATTCTTTGTTTGAAACGAATTCGGCCAAAATAAATTTTCAAAAATCTTGCGGGGCTTTTGGTTGAGGCGACACGTGACCCAAGGGCTGGCTCTTATTTAGGCCAGCGAATTAGCATAGCTATTCAGCGTGGCAATGCAGCCAGTGTTTCGGGCACGCTTCCGTCTGGTACTGGTCTGGAACAGTTGAGTTACCTATAGGCCGTTTGTAACGGTCCTAAGGTAATCTGACTGATTCCTTTGTACATACTTTAATTGTACTTTTTATTGAATAAATGGAAAAAAAATAAAAGTAATTAATAATCGCGATTATTTAAAAAACGCTTAAATAAAAAGAGCCTGTTACTTCTCATAACATCAGCTATCTGCTAGTGGAAGTCTTCAAAATCGGTCCAACCGTTTCGGAGTCGCTAATACATAATAAATAATAACACACGCACGCACATCGACTTTTATAAATTAGAAGATTATAAATAGGCTACGTTTGAGAGTTTGGAAGTAGGAGGTAATCTCACAATATAATACTCCGATTTCCGATTTGATTTGTGAAATCACCAGTATTTACATATATTTGGTGATATTTCAGGGTTGAATTGTGGTCAAGCGTACGGGACAACGTCAGCCATGTTTGTTCGTAATTTGCGACGAGTCATTGATTTGGAAGTACAAAAAGCGCATCCATCGGGCTCTAACAGAGATCCGCATACATTGCTGTGTTTGAAACACGTTTCCGCTTCCAGGGGCCTGACAGACGAGTCTGAGATCCTCCGTTTCCTCCAGCACGGGACTTTGGTCGGACTTCTGCCGGTGCCGCATCCCATCCTCATCCGCAAGTACCAGGCCAATGCCGGCACCGCCGCCTGGTTCCGGACGTATCTGTGGGGCGTCATATACATACGGTACGTACGCGCCGATCGAAGTACGCGGAACTTGCTGTCCACCTGTGGCTCAACCGTGCAACTCCTTGGCTTTACGACAACCATCAAATCAAATTCATTGATTGCCAATAAGTTTAATTTAAATTAATTATACAATTACTAGAGGACCCCACACTAGGGTTAGCCTATTTAAAGAATTACCAAAAGACTTGTGCTACTAACAGGGCAAAATCAAATTAAATTAACAACAAAAAACAGAATTACTGAGTATGACAGTGAAAAGGGGTGTGTGTGTGTGTATAAGTAGGAGTAAGGAACACGGATGGGAAACAAAGAGATACAGAGATACCATAGAGCCATAGAGATGATCCTACGTTCTTTCTTAAGGCCTAGAAGCCAAATATGGGCTTATTCTTCCATCGACGCACACGTGACGATGAAAGTATGTGGGTGAGGCGGGGGGGATAGCATTCTCGTTTTAATATTACTTTACTTTTGTCACAAGTCCAGTGTAGAAAAATCGAGACTAAAGTAATGTAGTATCAAAACGAGAATGCTTAAAAGACGGCCGATGATCGTAAAGTCTAAAAGTCTTAAAACAGAGCCATGCTGGGCGTCATATACATACGGTACGTAGGTACTGATCGAAGTACATGGAACCTTTTGCCCACTTGTGACTCAACATAATGACTCCGTGGATTTACGACATCCGTACTAGTAATAGTTGATCCTATGTTCTTTCTTAAGAGGGCGCCGGTGATTTTCGCTCTCCAGTACAAACTTAGTTCCTTTTTCATTTCGAAGTGGTAAGTCCGATTCACATGAAATTTTGCAGGTTTAATCGGATAGGGATAATCTGTGTCTGTGGTGCGCTACTTTTTATTAAAACGCAATAAAAATGTAAATATATGGGAAAGAGTGTTGGTATGGAAAAACTGTTTTCCATATATTTTGGTTTGTATAAATTTTTTAGAAAAAGTAACGCACCACATCACAGATTATCCCTATCCGATTAAACCTGCAAAAAAACTTTTGAATCAGACTTGCCATGTAGAATTGAAAATGGAACCACGTTTGTATGGGAAAGTGAGACTACTGGGCCTTCTTAAGGCCTCTTCCCTAATCGCATATGTGACAATAGAAGATTAACTGGGGGTGACAACGACCTCTTACAGCATTCTTGTTTTGATATTACTTTACTTTTGTCACTATCTGTCCCATGTAGAAAAACGAGACACAAGTAATGTAACATCAAAACGAGAATGCTTAAAAGACTGCCGATGAGAGACACAGAGCCATGCTGTGTGACCATTTCATAATTATATAAGCAGTTAAAAAGTATTACCGATGTAACCTAAATGTATTTTTTGCCCAGACATTAATTATTATTTTTTGTATTTCAGCGTCAAAATCATGCAATGTTCCTAAAAATAATATATTGTAGTGTTCAAATTAGGTAGACAATTACATGAATACTGAGTACTATTTCCGTTGCAGAAATGTGGACCCGCCGATCTGGTACGACACAGATGTGAAACTGTTCGAGATCCAACGAGTGTGATATCACACACACACACCTGCGGCGAACACACACGTACGATCTCCGCGCACACACACAAGTAAACTAGATAGCATAATTTATTTATTGTTGACGCTGCCTTAGCTCTTACCAATAATCGGGGAATAAGAGAACAGCTAGACGAAGCGATGAACTTTTTATTTTCTTTGATTGGGTCACCCCTGGAAACTTGCACAGGCAAGAATTAAGTCTACGATGAAACGAGCCTACCTAGTAGGTACCTAGTGGTATTTACTCAGAAGACTTGAGAGCCGAAAGATAGCGGAAACACAGACGCTGGAAGCTTCCATGTTCGTAACTGGTTACGAAACTCAAATACGATAGTGAATGTGCTTGGCATTCATCTCACCTGATTATTGATATGATGTTATGATAAGGCCGAAGGTGGAAGCGCACTTCACCCGGAATCCTCAACAAACTGAGGAACTGGCTATCTTACCTCTAAAATGCCTGAACACAACAATTTGAGAATTGTTGTTATGGCGAAAGACTTAGGTAAGATGGTGGTAGCTAGGTGGACTTAATCAAAATCCTACCACCAACCAAACCAAGCACAATATTGCTTCCTCTGGATCTAAAGCCGGTGGGCGAACCACTTAGACAACTTTCGCAGGCGATTCTTATTCAAAACCCAGTTACGAAAGGATGAGTAAAATTCCATTTTCGTAATTGGTTACGAAATCTCAGTTACGAAAATGGACCAAAAGGATTTTAGTTAGAGAGTGCTGTGAAAACACACCGGCCGTCACTCTCTAGACCTGTGTGCGATCGCTGGCTCTCTAGAACTATCGTTGGTGGGCTTCGCGTGTTTGACTATTTTCTATTCAGTGTGTACGATAGGTCATTTACTCTTTCCCCAAAAAAAAATCTGTATTTGGATGAAAAACAATGTACAAACACGAATGTAACGATAATGCACGTAATCGTATAAAATTCAATAAAATCAAAACAAAACTAAATACATTTTCCATTTTGCACGTGTGTCAATAGTTGATAAAAGTCGCGGTAGCAATGGTAAGCAATAGATTGTGTTAAAAAATATTTTAATGACGCTTCTGAGGAAAGTATATTGTTAGATCTTGAAATTAAGGAGATTAATCCTAGTAAATTAATTTCTATACCACCTTCCCAAGATTCATCGCTTAGTCTCCGCCGCCCCTTACGAGTGATTAGGTACCCTCTTCACATAGCAAATTCACAATGAGAATCTAATTTTATTTTTTGTTACTTGAATACACGCACTAGACTTGGGACACTGTGTAAAAATATCGCTTCTTTTACTCACAAAGCAATGTTCAGTGAAATATATTCATACATATGTATATCACATATCATATATAAAGATACTATATAATGCATAATACATAGACAGACAAACAACAATGTTATCACACAAATGTTTGTCCCGGGTGGGAATCGAACCTAAAACCTACAGCGCAGAAGGCAGAGCTATTACCAACTGAGCTGTGAGGCTTGTTTAATAAACTATTAGTACATTGAAATTAAAGTATAGAGCCTAATTTAATCTTGCTTTAAGTGTTTGTGTGTAATAATATTAATGTACTTTTTCGATCGTAAAAAATATTTTTGAAATAAGAGCAGCTGTGTATAAATAAACTCTAAAAATGAACGCCCCCTTCACTGCGGTTACGCACATGCAAAGTAGGTATATAACGCAATACACATGATATGCTTTGTCATTGGTTGTTTAGTCGCAGACCGAACGGCCGGATGGTCTTTGTCATAAGTTGTAAGTCACCATTGTGAAACGAATGCACTGTGGTCTTTATTTAATGGTGACTGGACAACCAATGACAAAATCTTCTATGGATGTGAGCGTACCAGTCGGGGGAGGGGCGAAATCAACAATAAATCTAATTTAAATCAAAATTATATGTTTGTATGTCCATCATATTCTTATATCATTTGTTAAATAATTAGGATATAATTTTGAAAACTCGGAAATATTTTTAAGATAATGATTTTAATAATAATATATTGATTTATTTTAATTATGTCAAACATTTTATGACAAAATCGAATGTATTCAAATCTTATGACCGCTTTCTGTGTTATCGTAACATTATGACAACTAGTCAGTTAAACTTTATATAGATGTCTTTGTATACGTACTGTTATTTAATATTTTTTTTCCATGACTGCAAACTGCATTTAATCTTTATGTAGCAAATTAACTGACTGACTGACAAAAAATGCAATAATGTAGTGAGGAAGAAGCCCCTGTAGTAACCGCTCTCCATACAAACATAGTTTGTCGTTAATGTTGAATGACCTTTTCTTATAACATTTTGTAGGTATAATCGAATAGGGATAATCTATGTCTATGGTGCTTTACTTTTCTGCAAAATTTCATTGGAATCAGTCATTTCAAAGTGAACGACAGACGTGAGTTTGTACTGGTACTGGTACTCGGGGGTTGTACCTTTGCGTAATGCCCACGGGATTCTAGGAATGGAGTCGCGGCCGTATATTATATAGCAGTGACCTGTATTTTACTCCCGTCCGATTTTCAGATTCAGATAAAACGTAGCCTATATTTTTAGAATAGTGAATAACTACTTCATCATTTCGGCTAGATACAAATTTGATCTCTACTGGAAATGCTTGGCCTTCATATCACCTGGTTACAAGTTGAACTAAATTATATCAAGAAAAAAATTCAGCACAATCCTTTCATTAGTAAAAGAGAGACATACATCCAGACAAACTATCTTTGCACCCATTCTAGTATACACAAAAAAAAAACAGACACTATGTCTGTTTGTTTTTCGATTACCTTTTCCGATTGTTACCTTTTCACGACCAAACACGGCTGAACGGATCTTAACGAAAATTATCATGGTGCGTAGACTATCTATGGTGTAAGTAACATGGGAAAGAACATAGGCTACTTTTTATCTAGTTTCTAACATTAGTAGGATAATTAGTTTCCATCTTGTAAAGTAACGAGGGGGCACTTTGCTACACAATTAGAGTTTTAACAATGGACATTCCCAAGATAAAAAGACGTTAACAAATGATGTATCTATTGAAATTCGAATTATTTTATTGCCTGAATAGTTATTTGAATAATGTGGAAACAATTACTTAAAGTTTAACTTTTATCGTTGACACCAATCGTTTTAGTACACGTTCGCACCATTAGATTTAAGTTTGATTTAGTATTTAAACAATTATATTTATTTTAAAATGTCTGTACTTAATGTTATGAAATGGAATAAACAAGAAATGAGCTTGTATTTTCTTTTTATTGCCAACTACTTTCAGACCCTACCTTGAATCGGATATCGCTGGGAAGAGATAGAACTAGGAAGAGAATATTACGAAGGAGTTTCTATAAGGAGTATTGCAAAGTTTCTATCACAAGTACCCACAGATCAATAACCAAGTACAAGTACCTACCTACTTCAAATTGGGTACGAGACAAGAATACTGCCCTCTACCATTGGTACTAGTGTGATAAGTGGGTGTCAGTTTTTCCATTAAAGTGGTACAAATCGGTACCTAGGTATTAATTGTACCATTGTTTAATTGCACTGGACTAGCCAGTAATCCGACAGAGAACCAAGGTGGTCGTGGCAGGCTGAAGTGGCAGTGGGCTGGCCATTTTTTTTTATTATACGACTAAGCGCGCCTCCATCTTCGGCCTTATCTCAACTTGTTACCAGGTGAGATGAAGGCCAAGCGCTTCCTCGTCGTACAATAAAAAAAAATCCTCAACAAGCTGAGGAACTGGCTAACTGGCCTCTTAATGCCGGAACACAACAATTTTTAGAATTGTTATTATGACTGTAGCTAGCCAGGCGGACTTAAATAAAGTCCTACCACCAACCAAACCAAGCAAAATATATTGTAATCCCCAAGGGGATCGAACCCGCGACCTCTGGATCAGAAATCGGTCGGTTGAACCACTAGACCACAGAGGCGGTTAAAATTTGTCGAAAGACCAACAACCGGTGGGGACGAGTCCTTCAGTGAAGACCACGTGACCAAGCGTAGTGTAGGACTTCCTCCGGCTAGATGGAGCGACGACCTCCGTACAATGGCGGGCAGTGAGTGGATGAGAAAGGCCAAAGATCGGGCTCAGTGGCGCACCTTGGGGGAGTCATACGTCCAGCAGTGGACTGCGATAGGTTGATTATGTTGTTGATGATGATGATGATGATGAGCTAGTGCCACTATATTGCTGTTTTGGGGATAATCGTAAGAATAAAACAAAAAGTATCACAGTAATACATTTTACTAAGCTATGATACAGACGAAGACTATCCCTTCTATGGAAGAAAACAATCAGAGTACAGTCACACAAATAAGATAACCTATTGACATAAATTAAAATTATTTATTGAACGGGTAGGTCCACAAGGTGCTAGTAAAACTTAAAATGGGGATATACAAAAAATAATTGGAAAAGAGATATTGTCTTCTTTCAGTTTTGTTTTTTTTTGTTTTTTATCGTCTCTTCAGCAATGAGCCAGTCTTTTTCCGCCAGATGGCGTTAAATATGTCTGAAGCGCGGGAAAAGAAAAGAAAGCTGAAAGCATTATTACACTGGACCTGGATAGCTTTCTCATTAAAAAGTACTAGAGTAATATATTTGTGCCACTGTACCCGTATAAATAATCGCAAACCGATTTATAACATGAAAATAAAATCATCACATTTACTTTACCACCGACCACACAATATACTTGACTTGATCCAATTTTTGTATTTCTAGTGATATCACTTTTGGTCACAACATTTAATGTCATTATAAAGTTTGAAAATACTTGACTTGAATTGTTATTTATTCATAACAACAATTGTGTATTGTTGTTATGGCGACAGACTTAACACGGGTAACGAAGTATGGTGGTAGCTAGCCAGGCGGACTTGAAAAAAGTCCTACCTCCATCCAAACCAAGCACAATATTGTACCCAGAACCTTAAGGACTTGAGGCCACAGAGGCGGCTTGAGGGTTAGGTACTCTTGTCAAAGTCTGTTCAGTTTGCTTTGTCCGTCGGTGCGTAGTTACACCCCAAAAGAAAAGACCTAGGTACTTGACTAAAATTCAAAGAAATAAGGGACTTTTTGATAAAGTTTTGCATTTTGTAAGGTCGATGATAAGAACAGACTAGATACAACAATATGCATAAGAATAATATGACTAGATGAGCTAACACCGTTAATTACCATTTGGACACATTGAAAAGTACTTATCAACTAAAATTCGTCAACCATACATCAATGCGTATATACCTAGGTATTTAATTGTATACCTACCCACAATTAGGCAACTTCTATATACTTAGATACAAAAAAGTACCTATATCTATATAAATCCCAACATTTTGGCGGGGTTGCACCGGCGAGTAGGTCCCATTTGTTCTATGGAACATGACGTCATCAAACAAAATGAGACATTTTCTTCCCAATTTTTTCCATAGAACTACATACTAGCTTTTCACCCGATTTTCATGCCATAGAACAAAATGCAAATCAGATTTTCCCAAAATCTTCCATGAATCTGTCTGCCTAAATGACACTGATAATGACAATTATTCTGTCATACCTGAATAAATAATAATAAATAAAAATAAAATAAATCGGAAACGTGGGGAGGACTCCAGATTATGTAGAGGATTCTCAATCTCAGAGCATTCTAGTACCACTAGTTCACAAGAAATATAATCTTAAGAGGTCTCATTTACATTGGCCTATAGAACAATTTGAGAAATAAAAGTAATACAATGTTCTATAGTACAAAATAAGAAAAAAATATCGAATTTTGTCCTATGACGTCATGTTCCATGGAACAAATGGGACCTACCGCACCAGCCGTGGTGCCGGACTGGAACATGGAAGCTGCCGTCGAGAAGCGAAGGTATTTTTACAATTACCCTCAGTTTGGCCTCTATCTCTATCATCTTTACTCTAGGAAATGCTGCTCATTCAAAAGAGAGCTTCTCTATTTCTTTATTCAACAGAATGGTATATTGAGACATGCTTTTTGATTAACCAGAATCTGTACCTACCTATCGTGTACCATCTCAATTTATAACACTGAACGAATGCATCCATACCAATATTATAACTTTGAAAGTAACTCGCTAACGGCTGAATAAATTAAATTTTGCATGGATACGGCGAATGCGGTTACATGTAGGTAGGTACTACTTTACTTTTATACGTGGATAAAGACGCGGTAAAAAGCTAGAGAATAATTATCAATATCATTTTTATGAAGATAAAATATGTGGTGACTTATTCCGTACAATAATGTTAAATTCCATTTTTGTGCGACGTTTATGCATTCCTTAATTTATACCAAGTAGTAGGTACAGCCTTGGAAGAACATGTTAATGCAAGCAAGTGTAGGTACATTTTAGCCTGTTCAAAAAGTAAGATTTGGGGCGCTCCTGTAGGTACCTAATCGACATTCGAGCGCCCTAAAGTCCTACAGCAATCATTGTAGTTCTCGTTTTAGCCACAACGGCTTGCTTTCTGAACGAACTTATATATTGTGTGCTCTATTTTTGCAAGAATACTTACAGACGATACCAGTTCTATCTATAACTTTAAATTTGTGACAGAAGATGTATAATATTACGATCATCCAACTAATCGGTTTTTTATCTGAATACAAAAACTTTTTTTGACCAACAATTCCGTACTGAAAAGAAAAACAAAAATACTTTATTAAATCTTACATGGATAACATTACAAGGTGCGGAACCTCTTATAAATTGCGAAACCTGTAGGTATTAGAAGAGTTTTTTATGCGATGGTCGAATTGAGAACTTCCTCCTTTTTGAGAAGTCGGTTGGATAAGGTATAAATATATTACAAGGTATGCTAGTTCAGTTACTTATAACGAACTCATCATCTAAAAGAACGGAATATCCCCAATTTAATTCTCTCACATTGTCTCTCACAGACATAATAATTAGGCCGTGATATTATTAAAATTAATATCGTGTTTGGCTACGAAGACATTATTGATAAATAAAAAATAATTTGGAACAGATAACAAATATTCATGATGTATAAATGGGTACCTACATATGCACCTACGCTAAATATTATTAAACTGGCCAAGAATCTCAAGAATCAAAATTCAAGACTGCACATTTATGTGTTCACATAACAGATCTTCTATCATTAGAACTTTAAAACAAAATAACCCTTGGCAATATTTAAAGTTACAAATTTACTCAGAAACTAAGAATAATTAGGTACTTAACATGAGATCTCAAATACTCAGTACTTACTTCAATATCTAGGTGAGTAGGAACTAATTAGAGTGGCATTACTTCTCACCTAAATATTGGAGTTATTTGAGTTTGGCACTTCCTAATTAATGTTTTTAAGTTATTTAAAAATAAACGATAATTGTAGTTAGCCAAAAAACTGGGGCCCAATTCTACTAAATCAATGGCCTCGTTAGGACAATGGTATCATCGAATAATGGTCACGAGAATACCAAAGGCACAGCTACAGTGACAATTCCGCGATGATACGAATATAATAGAATCGGTGACTTGGCAGGCCGTAAATTTTTACTTAAAGAAAAATTGGAAATGGCAAGCTCAAATGGGCTAAACAATACACAACTATGTTGAATTAGTGATAAGGGTGTAAATAATAGATTTAAATGCATTTTTATACCAAACTAACTTAGTTTAACGCTTAAAATAGATTATTGAACACCTTTCAATTTAATATACAACACCATTTTTTTTAAATAACTATACTTACCTACTCATACCTACTTTCTTCGTTTTTATGTTTATTAAATATTTTTTAACATAAAAACAACATACTTATTTTAAGTAGCTAACATAACAATAAGTACATTAATATATCGCTATTAAATACCATCATATAAAAATATAGGTAGTAACCTAAACAAACGCACGCGTCTTCGTTACCTTCATCTCATTGGAATTTCTTAAAATCCATTCTTAGTGCATCCCTACGCTATGAAAGGTTAAAAATAAAGACCCGAAAATAGTCTCTAGTTAATAGTCATGAGTCTCTAAGACCTATGTTGGGCTGTGCGTTGATTGTCAGTCAGTCAGTCAGTCAGCTCGACGATTTTATATATTTCGATAAATAAATACATTATAGTAACTACACAACATACTTAAAATTGATTATGCAATGCTTACCATAAAAATAGCGTCCTAAAAATGTACACCTTATGTAGGTACTTTATAACATTTACGTAAGGTTATCGTAGACATTATCTCCGCAAACCACATTTGATTTAATTTATTGAAATCACTGTATTTGTCCCCACTTTTTTTTATATATGATTTTTTTATAAAAGCACCAATTAAAGCAACCCCATTATTAATGTCTGCGGTAACCCTAATCTCTCAATTTCTTATAAATAGGTAGATACAGACGCCTGCACCAATTTACACTTCTTAATTTAAAAAAAGAAGCCATTACATTTATATTCACATCGAATAAATCATTGCTACTACCTTAAACGAATGACTACTACGTAAGTTTATGTTTAAAACGTTTACCTATTTCTAGTCGAGTTACGGTAGGTTATATGCTAAACGGTGAGTCAGGATAGCTACGGATAGGGTAAGGTTCTAACAGCGAATGTTAAGTATGAAGTATGTAATGTAATCATTCTAAAAAAAAAGGCAAAGAGATGTGAAGACAATACATAAATATACTTTGTCATTGGTTGTTCAGTCATCAATCGTGATCGTGACAGCAAATGACAAATCATATTTATGTGTATTACGTCTATACACCATCTTTGCTTGAGCGTAACTGCTGCGGGAGGGGCGTTTTTTTTTTTGGAATAGTTTATCTTCTAAGTGCAATTAAAAAAAACTTTTTTTTTCGGTAAGTACACTCGGATAGGAATAATCTATGTCTGTGATTTTTCTTGAAACACTATTTAAAATCAAAACATATGTATAATAGTGTTTGTATGTCAAAACTTTTCCTACATTTCATACATATGTATTATTTTATTTTTGGTGATAAATACAGATGTTTTGATGCCCCAAACCGTATTTTATTATCTATATCCGTAATCTAGTTCCCAAACAAGCTATGCTTAGTTTGGGAACTAGATTACGGATATTACTTAAATACTTTGTTTTGTAGTCGCGATTCAATTTTCACTCTTCCAACTGATGATGACTGATCCTAAAAAAGTCCTACTGAATAAAAACATTGCCACTTTCAAGAACCTTACCCCCCGTGTGATATCTCTATATGATAAACTCCTGACTCACCGGCTCCATCTAGCTGATTTCGCTGTAGGCCGGCGGCGGCGGGGACTCGCGGCCTGGCATGAGGACAGCTATCTTGTAGGGCGGAGGCGCCTCAGGTGAGCCGGCGCCGTTTAGTAGAGTACTGAGAGATATGTCATCGGAGGGCTCCGATGGTTGCTGAGGACAAAATGGCCAGGAATCGAAGAGCGTGACATGCATTTATTTTATTTATTTATTTAAAAACGGAACACTAACAGCTGATATATAATGTCACCATAAAACATTAAAAAAAATAAAAAAATTACAGGACATTAATTTTACACAGCGCCATCTAGCCCCAAACTAAGCATAGCTTGTAATATGGGAAATAGATTACGGATAAAATACTTAAATAGGTACTTTTTGTAAATACTTACGTACTATATGATACAACACCCAAACACAGAACAAACCTTTATATTCATCACACAAATGTTTGTCCTGGGTGGGAATCGAACCCACAGCCTACAGTGTATAAGGCAGAGTTACTACCAACTGAGCTATGAGGCTTGTCGTATAATAGAAATAGATAGCCAATTGCAGGGTTTCACTGATAGCAACAGTATAGATAAAAAAAAGTGAACTACTAATTTACCTATATTTATGTATACCTAGGATCCTCACATAGTTCTGCGTATCTACCCGCCGCGCCTGCACTGTTGTCAAGTCAGTCATAAACGTGCCCTTGTACTAGCTGGTTGTTTCACTGTTCCCCGTACATCTCAGCGACATTCAGTGGTACTCCGGGGCTCGGAGATAAGAAGATCGACTTTGCCATGTATTTAAATTTTAAGATTTTCTTTGTTATCATGTTTATGTTTGCAATA
Source organism: Venusia cambrica (assembly GCA_951394065.1). Taxonomy (NCBI): domain Eukaryota; kingdom Metazoa; phylum Arthropoda; class Insecta; order Lepidoptera; family Geometridae; genus Venusia; species Venusia cambrica. The sequence goes on along the minus strand of OX596058.1, from coordinate 9,924,537 downwards.
AAGTATAAATAAATAAATAAAAGATGTATATAATCTTATAAATAAATAAATACTTAAATAATAAATAAAATAAATATATATATCTTATAAATAGATAAGTAATAAATAAAATAAAGATATGTATCTTTATTTATTTATACTTTATTGCACACATAAAGATGATAACAAAGAAAAATTTAAAATTAAAATACATGGCAAATACGATCTTCTTCTTATCTCCGAGCCCCGGAGTTCCACTGATTGTCGCTTTCCAGTATATTGGATTGGGCATGTCCAATTCAAATGAAATCAAGTATAATTGGATAGGTATAATGTTTGTCTGTGGTGCATTGCTGTATCTAAAAAAATGCAAATCTGAGTTATAAAGAATTTTCCTATGCATTTCTAAAAACTATTTTCCTTAAATGATGTTTTTTATTGTGGTTTTTAGAAAAAGTTACGCACCTCGTATCATCACTATCCCACTAGTACACGCAGCAATATTTTTAGCTTTATTTTAGCCAGGAAGTTAATTGACTCAGAATCGGCAGTACACTGTAGTTAGTTACCTGTCTCTGAATGGGATGTATGCTGCAGGTAGTACATTGACTCTGAATCGGCAGCACGCTGTACCTACCTGACTCAGAATCGGCTGTACACTGTAGTTAGGTACCTGTCTCTGAATGGGATGTATGCTGCAGGTAGTACATTGACTCTGAATCGGCAGCACGCTGTACCTACCTGACTCAGAATCGGCTGTACACTGTAGTTAGGTACCTGTCTCTGAATGGGATGTATGCTGCAGGTAGTACATTGACTCTGAATCGGCAGCACGCTGTACCTACCTGACTCAGAATCGGCTGTACACTGTAGTTAGGTACCTGTCTCTGAATGGGATGTATGCTGCAGGTAGTACATTGACTCTGAATCGGCAGCACGCTGTACCTACCTGACTCAGAATCGGCTGTACACTGTAGTTAGGTACCTGTCTCTGAATGGGATGTATGCTGTAGGTAGTACATTGACTCTGAATCGGCAGCACGCTGTACCTACCTGACTCAGAATCGGCTGTACACTGTAGTTAGGTACCTGTCTCTGAATGGGATGTATGCTGTAGGTAGTACATTGACTCTGAATCGGCAGCACGCTGTACCTACCTGACTCAGAATCGGCTGTACACTGTAGTTAGGTACCTGTCTCTGAATGGGATGTATGCTGTAGGTAGTACATTGACTCTGAATCGGCCGTACACTGTAGTTAGGTACCTGTCTCTGAATGGGATGTATGCTGTAGGTAGTACATTGACTCTGAATCGGCAGCACGCTGTACCTACCTGACTCAGAATCGGCTGTACACTGTAGTTAGGTACCTGTCTCTGAATGGGATGTATGCTGTAGGTAGTACATTGACTCTGAATCGGCCGTACACTGTAGTTAGGTACCTGTCTCTGAATGGGATGTATGCTGTAGGTAGTACATTGACTCTGAATCGGCAGCACGCTGTACCTACCTGACTCAGAATCGGCTGTACACTGTAGTTAGGTACCTGTCTCTGAATGGGATGTATGCTGTAGGTAGTACATTGACTCTGAATCGGCCGTACACTGTAGTTAGGTACCTGTCTCTGAATGGGATGTATGCTGTAGGTAGTACATTGACTCTGAATCGGCTGTACGCTGTAGTTACCTGACTCTGTATGGATCTGACCTCCCTCCTGGCAGTGGACGAGATCCGTTCTGGCGGTAGCGGTGGCGGCGGCACCGCTCGGCACATGGAAAGAACGCAGCCCACACATAACACAGCGGCGACGGCCGCACAGATAATAGTGGACTCGATACTGGGGGAGCTGCGGGCCACCTGGAAAAGGTACCATAGCTCTGCAGAGTCACCGCATTGTAAAGTTGCAGACACTCTTGTTGTAGTAGAGCCCCTTGTGAAAGGGGCAAAAATTTCAGCAGCCAAGCAGCATTGCTGTGTTCCGGTTTGAAGGATATGGTTGCCGGTGAAATTACGAGTTCGCGAGGCTTAACATCTTTATGACTTAAGTTGACGGGCGCAATGCAAAAAAAGGCTATGTTCTTTGTGGATTTGACCCATGCAGTACGGCATTGTTATAGACGAGAGTGCACTTAACATCAGGTCGGCAACTTGCTTGTCCCGTCTCCTAGTTGTATAAAAAAAATCTAACCTTGGATGCTTTCGAAAGCGACACGACTCGAAACACGTGTTAACAATGTGGGACACAGGACGCAAGGCAAGGAGGTGGGAGACCATGTGTGTTCGCCTTCTGTGTCGATTTTTATACCTACTAAGTAGTAAGTTGGACACAGGCATAGGGTCCGCCTGATCGTAAGCGGCTATCATTCATGGAACACCAGAAGCATCACTTGCGCATCGTCCAGCCTTTCAAAGGAGTTCTGGCGACAGTGATACTTATAGTACCTACTATTTGGACGCGAAATCTGTAAGGTACTTCCCCAGACGGGCTGCGCAAATAGTGAGAGTTATTCTACTAGGTATAATTACCCTACCTCTCGAAATCTTGACTAGGTACTAACGTTTTAGGATTACTGACAAAACATTATCTTGATCAAGTATATTATAATAATATAAATATTTTTACATAAGTAACCATTTAGAATAATAACTAGTGTCACACTGATAGGTATTATAAATATGAATATTTGTGTGTGTGTACGTACTTATATACACCTAACTAGCTGCTAGGCGAATAAAGTTTACTAAGCTGTATGTATAAGTATGTTCTGCACGCCAAAACAACCGAACGGTTTGAACTGAAATTTGGCTCTTTGTAAAAAAATATATACCACATACAATCTTAAAACGTCTTAAGATAGTAGGTATATAAAGCTCCATCATATAACGTATCAGACTCGACCACGCCTTCATTCATTCTAGTCACGGAAAATACAACAAAAATTAAATTCGTGGATGGTTGGAGGAAGTTGGAGCCTTCCTCATCAAAGGGGAGACTCACTAGGGATTTTTTCGTGGAACTATCTTAAAATACGACAGTTAGTAACGGATATTTACCTGCCGATCGAAGTAATACTTGACGGTCACGAGGACCAGCGAGGCGAGCGCGAACGACACCATGATCCCGAACTTGAGATGCGGCGCCATCACCGGCGAGTGATGGTGCGCGAGCCCCAGCGCTGCCGTGCGCAGCAACGTGTCGGGGGTGACGCTGCGCGCCGCCGCCAGGCTCGCGATCGTCGGCGGCGGCTCGAGCGGGATCTCCACGTATGTAGAGTCCTCACCCTGGCGGCGGGCGTTGTGCACGGTTGGGATTGGCGCGGGCCTGGGACATTTGTCTAGGTTTTATCGTGTTTGCATTACTGGGACACTGGGAAGGCCTGTGACTATTTTGTGATACAGTATAACTCCCAAACACAGAACAAGCTACCTCTATGTTCATCACACAAATGTTTGTCCCTGCGCCAAGGCAGAAGTACTACCAACCGAGGCAATGACACTGATGTTTATTTTCAATTAGGTGTAAAGATTTTTTGTCATTGTATCGTTTGTTTTCTATGTGGTTACGGTTACCTACTATTTACTAGTATTTATTATTTTATTAAATTGCTAAAAAATTAAGTATTTTTATTTCTGTTTACTGATGTAAAATACGGTAATACCTACTAAGCACTTGGCGCCCATCATTGGTCCGAATCTAAAAACATTTTTGCCCAAGGTTTAGTATTCTGCATTTTTAACTGGAATATACGCACCCAGTTTGGGCGCAATCACACTTGGCGCCCAACATGGGGCCAAAATATAATCAGGATTAGTGATGGCGTAATGATATGAGTGAAATAGTGTTGGATAGATAACCCTGATTCATTTTTGATCCTCACTTCTATTTGGATGCGTGTACACATGTGTGACATAGGCTAATCATTTTGGAATGGGGGTTGCGACCTTGCGACTGCGAACAATAGGGGTATCAAATGAAAGATGCCGATACAATTTATGATTAAAATAGAAATATCTCAAATCATCGTGCAGCTTACTCAGTGACTTAAAAATTAAGCACAGCACAAATTTGTAGTTTATGGGCACAGTAGGAATATATTAGAAAAAGGGCTGACAAGAATGAAGCCTTTTCACTTAAAAAAATCAGGAATTTATTACTTAACTGACTTCTCAAAAGGAGGTGGTTCTGAATGCAACCGCTACTATTGTTTTTCAACTTTTTTTTTATAGTGCTACGGGGAAGCGCTTGGCCTTTACACCTGGTTACAAGTTGAGATAAGGCCGGAGATGGAGGCGCACTTCACCCGGAATCCTCAATAAACCGAGGAACTGGCTATCTTACCTCGAAAAGCCAGAACACGACAGAATTCGGTAAGACGGTGGTAGCTAGCCAGAACCAAAAACTGTACGGATGCTGCTTCATACTCACGGGTAGGTCCTGTGAGCGCGCGGCCGGCGCGGCGGGCAGTCTACTGCCGCGAACCGGTGCACAGGCGCCGCCATACCCTTCCGTGCGCCAACGCCGCCGCCGCCGCCCGCACACACTCGGCCCCGGGCCCGTCCTGACACCAAACAACATTAGGTATTATTTGGTTTATAACAGGTGGGGTTGAGCCACTAACTACGCCAGTGTCACGTAGCAACCTAACAAGAATTTCGTGTTAGTTTTTTTTTTAATTGTACGACGGTTAGGTGATTGGTCTTCATCTCACTTGATTTTTCATGTTATGATAAGGCCGAAGGTGGAAGCGCACTTCACCCGGAATCCTCAATAAACTGAGGAACTGGCTATCTTACCTCTAAATGCCGGAACACGGCGACAGAATTAGGTAAGATGGTGGTAGCTAGCCGGGACTCAAAGAAAATTCTACCACCATGCACAATATTGTAATCCCCTAAAGATCGAACCCGGGACCTCTGGATCTAACACCGGTGAGCGAACCACTAGACCACAAACGCGGAATTTGGTTTATGACAAGTGGGGTTGAGCCACTAACTTCGCCAGTGTCACGTTGCAACTAAACAAGAATGGTGACATATGATTCGGGACTTCGGGACAACAATACATACTTATATGTAGTCGAATTAATTAATGAAATAGGTACCTTATTGTGGGTAAAGATTAGGACACCTTAAAAATATGTACATTGGGCGCTATGATCGCTCAGGTGATGAAGCTTTTCAGTAGATTACATACTTTTTCCTGCACTTATATGTGAACAGATGAGGGCAAGGAAACCTAACCAAACCTAAGAAGTTACATTCCTTACCAGTATCTAACTAGTTAAAATCCTTGTTAATTAACTATATTAGTTAGTAAATTTACCAGCTGAGAGCGAGGAAGGCACCCTATGGCGGCCGGTGTATGCGCACTGGCTGCGCTTGTCTATCCAGAAATGCATCGGAGCTGCGCCGGCACGTCCGTCTGCTTACCCCGTCACTGAGTGACTGCGCCCATGACAGCGGTGCTGCGCAAGAGATTATAACTATATCTATGTATCTACCTCCTGTTTTATATCCAAATAGGGTAGGCACCCATCTCAAGAGATAAAACTTTCGAAATAAGAAGAAAGATTCGAAGAAATTCGAATAGCACCTTAATTGTCACATTTTCATGGCTAAACACTTGTCTCTCTTACTTACTTCACTCTACTTAGTAATAATTCCGTGCTTCGGACGGCACCGCGTGTGTCATACACGCGGTGCGTTCTACTAACCAATCGCTTCACTATGACAATGGAACCATTGCAGAATAGCCAAAGGCAGCTACTTATAGCAGTCATAGTGAAGTGATAGGTTTAGTAGAATCGGGACCCTGGCGTCTTACAGATGTAGGACGGGTATTTTCGTCATAACTAGGTATTAAAAACAAGTAAATTGAAAAAAGAAGAACAAAATTGTAGGATTAAAGTAAAATAGTAATTTTAGGTAGAATTAACCCAAAACGCATGGATCGGCTCGTAAAATTTTGAAGACATTCCAAAGAAAGATAATTATGTAAATGCTTTTACAAATAATTAGGTAACGACCTGACCTGTATGCCCATGTATACATAGTTATTCACAAAAACGTATATAAAAAACAAGCGTAGGGTAGGTAACTACCTACCAACTTAACTACAAATCTATTTTGAGTAGTAGGACAGTATTCGTAGGTACCTACTAGGTACTTAGCAAAGTTTACCTAGAGATTGTTCAGGATGGACTTACCATTTTCAGGATGGGCAGGATCCGCTTTGATCTTGAGTTTTTGTGTTAATAAGAATAAAAAGATAAAAAGTTACATGTCAAATAGTGCGATCCTTAGAATCAAGTAGGTACCTAGCAATAATTTTATGAATAGAGTTGAGATGATTGAATACATATTCATATGTCATTAAGAGGTGCAGGTATATGCACGCACAAGCACACATGACTAGTGTTAAGGTAATTTGGCATATCTACCGCTGTGTAATTATACTTAGGTCTATTTATTTAATTTGATTATACTTATTAGTAAAAATAGAACACCATTACAGACTACTTAATTTTCATATTTGGTCAAAATTTTTGGTTGAACTTGATTTGCACCTAATAACATTTTTTTTTATACCTAGGACCTAGTTATTTGAGCACGCCTGAGTATTGAGCACAAAATGTAGGCCGTAAATGGGATTAAGTTGAGATCTGTTAAATCGATCTAATCTCTAGATCGGCCATATATAGGTCGCAGCCTACTTTAGTTACCTATATACCTACATTACATTCACGCACGCGATAGAAAACAACGCAACCTAGTTGCTTCAAAAAGTTACATGATTTTACATGGTAAAACAATTTACACATCTAGCTATTAATTTACTATCTGATCACTCATAACATAATGTGTGAAAATAACTTACAACTCTAAATAAATTAAAAGCCTAAACGTGATATTACTATGTTGGGTACCTACTAACTACTTAGTATTCTTGTTACCAATGAATAACAAGACACATATTCATCAAATAAATACTACCTACTTACTAAAACGCACAAAAGCTATTCTAGAAAAATCAGAACACTAAATTGTAGCTTACCTCAACAGGAACACCAGTAATAGCTAATAGTTGATTTATTATTCGCGTTATTTTCAAAATAAATTTAAAACAAATTTATCGTTTCAATAATGTCTTTGCTGTGTTTTAAAAAAGAGAAAATAGGAAGAGGCAGGCATTTGCCCTGCAGTAGGCTCTTTGTGGGTAGTAGTATTTTGTGGCAGTGGACCCGAGACTAATAATAATTATAATTAGTAATATTATTATTGTTTCAACCAAAACAAATTCTACAAATACAATGTTTGCCTATGAAAAGATAAGAATATTATCATCTGAGGTTAATTGATAAAATATTCGATTTAGGCACGGAAACACAAGAAACTTAGGCATTAAATTGTAGTCAATGATTTTCATCACTCAGTAATAAAATTAAACTATTTCACTACTTATGTCGATCATGATTCTGATCCGGATTAATGACAGCCATTTGTGGGCGGGGTGAATAGTTACTCTTGGGCGGGCGGGGTTCAGACAGAACAAAAAAAAAACTACATCCGTCGGAAGTCAGGCTTACTAATCTATATTGTTTCTATCAGTCTAAAATTTAGAAATTATTCTAGAAATGAAAACTACCTAGTTAACATTTAGTTACCCATTTGAAATAACAATTTTTGGAATATCCAAACCAATTTATGTGAGTGACAATGGAAAGTATACATTTTGACCATTCTCGAATTTTCCAGAAAATAATATTCGTCCAAAAACTGAATGTATGAATGAGCCATGATTTGAGCAGGATCAAAGCTGTCCCTATTAAAAACAATATCTTACGACCTTATTCATATTTTTTATAAGATTCAGATAAATAATACCGACACAAAAAATATGTACGTACAATAAACTAGTAGTTTGCCTGAAACTGAGATCACGTAATGTCTGGTTTGTGTTGATATTTTACCACGGAGATTATTTTTCACAATATATTGTACCTAGTGTGTTTTCATTTCACCTTCCTCTGAGCACACTTAGTCTTTTTCTCAATATATTTTTATGGACGTGTTCGATGCTCTTGAACTTTCATTCTTTGCAAAGTCAGAATGAGAATTAAGCACCAAAACGAAGTTGACTGTACGTTTTATTACCTACGTGAGCAGAATACAATAATTGAATAAGTCACACCTTATTAACATGAAAAGGTTCATATTTTTTTTATCAACCCCTCCAGCCCACGAATATCGTAAGAGTCAACCAAACGGTTTCCCCAAAATGGCAGCAGCTTCCTTCTGTGTCTTAGCAAAACTTTGCTGTGAACCAATTCGACTCCCATTCTAAGGTGTACGGCGTTATGATGGGGGTTGACCTGGTGAAAGTCATAACTCGGCACTTAGAAATGGTAAGTCTTCATTTGTTTTCTCCACTCCAGTTATGTGCGAGGTCTAGATCTCGCTAGGTCTAGATTCTGAGCGTCTTCTATTGATTTTATGCTACTGTAAAGTCAATGGTCATCAGCATAAAGTAAACATTTTGAGTGCGAAAGCGACCTCGATAGATCATCAATCATAAGGGTACAAAGTAGTGGGCCCAATGATAATCCTTAACAAACGCCTGGCCTGGTGTGGTATGTCAGATAATTGAAGCATCCCATTCTGACAAATTGATTTCGATCGCGTGAGTAGTCAGTGAAAAAGTTAGGGGAAAAACTAAACTTACCTACTAAGGTTATTCAATACATCAGTACATCACTATCCACATGGTCAAAGGCCTTTTGAAAATCAAGATATACGTTATTTGAGTATTTGAATCCATTTGGATACATGGAGAAATTTGTTTCTAAATATTTTTTCTGTTTTCAGATTTTATTTTAAAATATGGATCTCCGCAAAACAGCGCTTGAATCGATTAGCTATTATAGGTACTATACTATATGTAAATAAATTAAATGAAATTAAATGAAAAATACTTTATTGCACACCTTAAAAATAAAAACTGGATAACTTAAAAATAAATGTATATACAATGGGCGGTCTTATCGCTAATAAACTATTTCTTCCAGACAACCTTTGGATGGAGAGGATTTCATGGCTAAAGAGGTGTTTGGTGGTGTACATATTAATTAGGTATAGATATTCTAAATCAAATCAAATCAAATAATTTATTTCATCTTTAGACATGTTCCATGCACTTAGATATGTCATATTACAGAAAACAGAATATTTCCAATAGGCCTCTACACCTAATATCTAAAGTCTGAAAAAATCTAAATCTAAATCAAAACTAATATCTAAAAAACACAGAAAAATACACAAAATATGATAGGAACTGAATAAAATAACTTAAGAATTAGTCATTGTATCACAAAATAAATACTTATCAGCAAAAGCTTCGTCAATTTTTAATAACTTTTAACAACTTAATGCCTTTTTACATATTGTAAAAATTCAATGTCAGGTCTATTTCTAATGTCAATTGGTACTCTGTTATATAATTTAACTGACACATGCACAAAACTTTTAAGAATTTTAGTTTAGAAACCACAATGTCTTGTGAGTTTCTAGTGTTATGGTAGTGGATTTCAGAATTTGTCACCATACTGCCAAGATTTTCACGTATGTATACTATGTTTCGGTAAATATACTCACTAACCATAGTCAAAATGATGAGTTTTCTAAACATGTCTCTACACGAGTCCCTGTATCTTAATCCTAAAATATATCTAACACATCTTTTTTGTCATACAAAAAATCGGTTACTTTCTGCTGCAGTGCCCCAAAACATTATTCCATAGCTCATTAGTGAATGAAAGTAAGCAAAATATACGTTTCTTGCCGAATTTTCAACCCTCCTTATTTTTTTTATAGCATACGATGCTGAGCTTAGTTTTTTGGCAAGCTCGTCTATATGAACTAACCATGTTAAATTGGAATCCAGCCACAGACCTAGAATTTTTTACATTCTGAATTTGGCAAGAAAAGTTCTTTTAAAGCACTCTGCTCTTGTAAGTGTGGTGACCTTTCTGTGACGCCTAGACAAAATTTGACAACATCAGTTTTTTCAACATTTAACAGTAAATTATTTACTGAAAATCATTCTTGTAAGTTAGGTATAACCATTTTTAATTTATGACTAAGAACTCCATTACATTTGTCTTTAATTATAAGACTTTTGTCATCAGCCAATAAAACAATATCAATATCCTACAATATCTAACAAGCTACAGAAACATCATTTATATAAATTATCCTTTAAATAAGCCTTGTACCCCTAGTGATATTTTGTTTGTGTCGGATCTACAGCCATTTATTTCGGTGATCTGGACTCTATCAGACAAGTAGGATTTAAATATGTTCAGGTCATTACATCTAACACCGTATTTTTTTAATTTATTCAATAGAATTTCGTGAGACATAGTCAAAGGCTTTGGAGAGATCACCCATTTTTCTTTTCTTTTGTTATTTCTCCAGACCTGAAAAAACATCTTGTAAGAGCGTTAATATGGCAAGTTTTGTGGATTTCCGTTTTTGGAAACCAAATTGTCTGTTTAAAATAGCATGATCTACAATATAGGCAACGAGTTCGTCAGTCAAGTATTTTTCAAAGTTTTTGCTCAGGGTAGGAAGTACCGATATAGGACGATAATTATGACACAAAGACTTTTTCCCTTTCTTATGTATTGGCACCACTTTTGCGATTTTCGTATGTTTAGGGAAAGTACCCGTTTCAATGCATTTTTTGATAACGTGCATAAGCGGACCAGCAATAACACATTTTAGTTTTTTTAACAAGTAAGGGGTTATGTACCAAAAATCATTCGAATTTTTTGGTTTGATGCTTCTAATCAATTTTATAACTTTGGTGATATTCACTGGTTTTGAGGTGAAATTAGAACTAGAGGCAGGTATAAATTTATTTAAATATGACATCGATTTTTCTACTGAACAGATTAAATTACATGTCATGAGCAATATTAATAAAATAATTTGCAATGTCACATTTGTCAAAAATAAACTTATCACTAATATTACAATATATTTTAACATAAGTGTTTTGGTTGTTAATACACTCTCTACCTGTTTCTTCTTTTATAATTCTTCAAACACATTCTATTTTATTACTAGAATTTTGAATTATTTCTGTAATATAAATTTTCTTAGCCAGACATTTTTTAAGATTTTACTATACCTCCCGACATATGATTTAAAAGTAGGATCGTTGCTAATGTTGCGTATGTATACCTTTTGTAGCCCATTTGCAAAAGGCTTTGCATGAACGAGTTTTTTTTTTTTAAATAGGTATACATATATTGATTTGGCTGAGAAAGTGTTCGAAATATTCACCAAAATCATTTTATTTATAAAGCTTTCTTGTAAATGTTGTTTGGAAAGGTTAATCCTAAAATTATTAATTCGTCTTAGTTTAAGCTGAGGTGGTTTTAAGAAGTCCACATTTTGCGTTATATTTATAATTTGAGCACAATGATCAGATTTAGCACCTCTTATGACTCGTGGATTTTGGGTCTCATTTGCGTCTGTAAATAAATTGTCTATACATGTACTTGATGTAACCCTTGTAAAATCATGAATTTTCTGTTTTAATTGAAAGCAATCCATAAGATCCATGAAGCTTGAATTATTCTTGTCATTACCTAAGAAGTTAATATTAAAAACCCCACACATTACTACTGTTCTATTATTGTTAGTGGTTACTTTAGTAAGACATTGCTCGAACTTAATCAGATTAGGTTCAAAATCAGCAGAAGGTGATCGGTATGCTAAAATCACAATAATTTATTTTAATTCGATGCATAGTAGCTCACAAACTAGTTCCAATATTTGCGATATCATTTCTAACCTTGAACGCTATGTTTTCCCTAACCAAAATAAGACACCCGCCTTTTCTATTGAGAGTTCTAGAGAAAGTAGCAGCTTTATGGTAACCTACTCTAAACACAGATTATATTATGCTCTCTAAGAAAAGTTTCAGTTATACACATGTTATCGATATTCTCAGCGAGTAGAAAAAGACCCAGACAATGGGTCTTTTTATTAATGCCGTTCACGTTTTGATGACACAAAAAGCTTCTAGAAAATTTGAATTACTTTCCTTAGAAGTTGTTTCTTCCTCTCCACATAAGATGATTAAATTTTTTCGGCTTTTTGTATATAGCAAAGATGCAGCGATGTTATTTGCTATACTATTTCGCAGATGTCCATTTTTAGACTCATTTAGCTCGACAATAGTCACATTTTCGTACAAGGCAGCAATAGAAAATAGTTTGCTATTCAAGTTGAAGATTTCTTTGTTGTCATGCTTATTTCTGAGATAGGCGATCGTAGTTACAATCGTAGTTGTACTATATTTTTTTTCTTGTTCTTACGGGTACTTTAGGCAGCGTCATTTATTTTCATTAAGTAACCATGACTGTCATATTTTACTGTTTCATAGTCTCCTATTACTAGTACAAAGTCATCTGTGGCACAGTGTTGTCTTTTAGTATGTTTTCATATGTATTGTAGGGTTTAGAAAAAATTACAAATAGGTGGCCAATCGGAAGTTTGTTAGTGAATTTGCCTGCCAAAACTGTTCCATATGCGTCAGATAACATGGCTACTGTTTTTGAGTTCATTTAAACCAAAATCCTGATACAACAGGTAGGGAATTTAGTATTTCCTTCGGTCGGTCTTGTATGTTGCATATTTCTAATTTACTGACAAGTTCCTTTATTTCCTCATTATCTATCAGTCTTTTGAGTTTGAAAAATTCCTTTTCCAGAAAAGTCACTGTATTATATGGATAGTATCCCGCTCTTTAAGGTCCTTCTCAGTTTGGTGTATTATTTCTAAAAGCTGGTCTCCTTCTTCCTGTAGCGTTCTGATTATAGAATCTCTATGTATTAGTTCTCCTTCTAAGAATGAGTTTATTGACGACAGTTGCTTTATTTTTTATTGATATCTTGGTATTCTTTTTTTTTGGGTGTTCACATTTTTTATATTTTTCCTGAAGCACCTGTACATCCTTTTTGTCGTTGAGGTCGTATTCAATAAAAGTTCACTATATCTGATTTGTAATTCAGTATTTTTTCCACTTTAAGTTGTAGTTCTCTTTCTAAGTCAGTAACTTTAGTTCATAAGGGTTGGTTCTCCCATTGATCCAGGTCCTCTTTTAGATTAGAATTTTCATTCAACAACTGTGAGTTAGTTTTCTTTAATTCTGTACTAAAGTTTTCTTCCTCAAAAGCCTTCATTTTTAGTTACTGGACTTGTTTACAGAGGTTCTCAAATTCTGTGGCATTCATCTCTTGTTCGTCAAGCAATGTTTTATTCAGGCTTTCTTGTTCCTGGAGTTTTTTCTTTAAATTATCAATAGTTTAACAGTAATTGTTTATAAAAGTGCCTTTTTCTGGGTTAGGTCTCGCATCTATAACCCTTTTCAATTTAGATCGGGTCATCATCTAAGGTACAAATCTAGAAAAATAATTAGTTATAGATACCTACCTAGGTACAATGTGAGTCGGTGAAAAACGAAAATGGCGAAAAGTGCATTTATATTGTAACCTGATTTATGAAATTCCAAGTGATTACCGAAAGAGTTGAAGCAGATACCTATATAACAAATCTGTGACTTGTAAAAAAAAGTATATTTAAAAATATTTAAAAAAGGCACAATGATTTCATACCATCTTAAATTTATTAGATTATATTAAATTTCAATTAGCGACAGTAGATAGATACTTATTTGCTTTTTTGTCTTAAATGTACCTACTGTACTGGTATTCTTGCCGGCGATCACCTAGACTAGATTGTATCTACATACATTTTCGAACGAAATCCCAAATTGTATCAGTATTGCCAACCAACCAAACACAAACTGTCAGTCAGTCAACCTCTCTGATCAGCCATAGTCATATTTTTGCATTCACATTATTGAATATAACGCTTTGCTGGGATTATGTTATGATACATATTATAAAAAAATATATATAATATAATAAAATAGTCAAATAGGTGGTGTTCCACCCGATTCTGATTCTGTATTCAACGCTACCTACGGGATTTAATAGATATTCTATCAGGTATTATCTTTGGGTAGGTATCCATAATCGCGTGAAAGTGGCTCTAAGAGTACATAATGTAAAAGTAACGGTCATTAAATTTCTTCTCCTTTTTTAGGACTGTGAACAAAAATAAATATATAGTTGGCGTATTTAAAGTTTATCACCTTGGCTATTTTTCACGCAAATTGACTAATTAGCAGACGAATATCAATCACAGAGACAAATACTACTAGATGAATATCATTCACACAAATTCACTCATTAGCAGACGAAAATCAATTACAGAGACTATTATTTACTTAGATTCACTCACTACTAGACGATTATCACTCACACAAATTCACTAATTAGCAGACGAATATCAATCATAGACACTATTATTTACTTAGTTTCACTCACTACTAGATGAATATCATTCATACAAATTCACTCATTCACAGAACAATGTCAATCACAGAAATTATTAGGTATTTACTTAGTTCACGAAACGAAACTTGGATCAGGCTAATATTTGACTTTTATAAAATAATATAATACCGAAGATTTCAATACCTATTAGAAATATGCATTGCTGATATTAGGTTACCTATTATGAATATATTAGCACACCTCTATTGTTTGGTATGCGCTGCGCAATCAAGAACTCAAGTTTTGTTGTGATTGTGAGTAATAGTATTCTATGAACTCAAGTCAAGACAGAAATAAGAAAGAGTGTGGAATATCTCCTTTCTACTCGAAAATCGAAACGTTCCCTCCCGTATTAGGGACACAGAGTATTTTTGATTAGGGTATTGGTTAGCTTGCTGGCGCTCTTGCTTGCAACTAGTTTTCCCCAAAAATTCAGTAGCTTAGAATAAAAACACTATCGTGTTAAATAATTTATTTAGTTCGAAGGTAATAAATTGTTGTCCCATATGCTGGTGACTCCTCGTATAATGACTAAGTGGGATGGTACTGCGAAGCCCTATTGTCGTTGCTGGCACAATAAGCCAAAAGTGTCTGCTCCAGCCCGCCGGGATCAGTTGAACGAGTGCGCCTGTGGCGAAGAATATGATAGTAAGTACTTAATCATAAATCGTTTATTTTATACCTAGGTAAAGTTAACAGTGCCTTATTTATGGGAACAAAATATGTCCACTGTGTTCTACACATTCTGGGAGTACAATAATAATTAAAATAAACCTACCTGTAGGCAGGTATATTAGAATGTAATAGCTGAGTGTTTTTCTTTCATTAGCTGTGTGAGAGGTTTGTAGTACCTTACCTTATCTATGTTTATTTTTATGACGGTAAAGCCCTTGGCTTTCATCTCACGTTGTTACAAGTTGAGATAAGGCCGAAGGTGGTAGCTCACTTCACTCGGAATCCTCAACAAAGTGAGGAACTGGCTATTTTACCATTAAATGTCGGAACACAACAATTTTAGAATTGTTGTTATGGCAACAGAATTAGATAAGATAGTGGTAGCTAGCCAGGCAGACCCAAAGTCCTACCACCAACCAAACCAAGCACAATATGTTATACTCCCCATGGGGATTGAACCCGGGACCTCTGGATCTGAACCACTAGACCACAGAGGCAGTTAAAAAGTAGGTATGTACACATGCTATTCAAATTATTAATTCAATAATCTAGTGAGCAACCTTCCATTCCTTATCATATATCTAAATACCTATTGCTAGGTATGTGTAAAATATATCAAACATGTATATTCTGTAAATAATATTCACTTTTCAGTCAAAGAATGGAAATGGCAGAAACCCACTGAGCTGGAGTCTAGTTGGGTTGTTCTCTCAAACAATGACGAAATGGTGACATTTCATCCGTTCTACAGCTCGGGCACTGCTGCTGTGAAAGGAGACACTCCCTTGCAACTCAACTGCCATTACTACTGGGAAGTCAAGATGCTGACAGACACTTATGGAACTGATATTGTAAGTAAATTTTGTTTTTTCATCTACTCATACCTAAACTTCAATCTATATCATTAGGTAAGAAATAGAACTCATTGCCTTCACCTTTTTTTTATACACCAGTACAAACTTGGAGTCAAGAGTGATTCTTTTCAGACAAGCATGCTCCATCTTAGGCCACATCTTGTTTTTCAACATGTAAAACAATAAATAAATATTAACAGGGAGTGAGGCTGCAAAAAGGTGGTTTGTCCAGACAAACTTTTAAATAATAACAATTTGTTACCTGTTTCTGGAAACATTTAAAAGATTTGCTCTGCTATTTATAATTGTATTTATGAGCAGCTACTGTTGATGTGTTCTTTATGATTTAGTCACTTTTTATGTAAACATTGGTTCATTTGTATTTGTCTATAGTTTTGGTTATTTATTTTTAAATAACCAAAATTATAGATGAATAACTAAACAAACCTATCAATTACACAATGATCTCTTTACTAACAGTTTAACCCCTTGTTCATAGATGGTGGGCCTTTGTACAGAGAAGTTTGATATAACAGAATATAGACACATGTTTGCATCTTTACTAGGCAACGACACAGAGTCTTATGGCCTGTCTTACACGGGAACAGTGAGACACAATTCAAAGGTTGTCACAGAGGAATCACATGGCTTTTGTAAAGGCAGCATTGTTGGTATGCGACTTGACATGTGGCAAGGAACACTGGAGTTTTATATTAATAGGAAACCACAAGGTATTTTACAACTTTCTTTCAACTTAATTATCATTATTATCGCCCATCCCACTATTACTATAAATGCAAATGTTAGATTCAATGTTTGTACCACCTTCATGTCAAAACTATTAAATTAATAAAATTGTCTGGTTGACTGGTATTCCTTGCTTGTCTTACAAGTGGGAATAATTGAATTCATTAACAAATTAAGATCAAGAATTTCCCAGAGTACTGCTGATTTTCACTCTCCAGTACATTTGTAGTTGTAAATTTATATTGAAAGGGAAAATAATCTGGGTCTGTGGTGAGTAACTTTTTACAAAAACAGTAAATATCTTAATATATGGGAAAGAGTATGCGGAAACACTTGAATATAACGAGCCACTGATGAAGGCACATACAACTATTAAATACCATGCATGCAGTAACTCCAATATAGGAGGGACAAGCAGTTTGCTGTCCAAAGCATAGAATCATCTTACTTATTGGATCAGGTTATTGAAGACTGCAAAGTCTTGACCTAACTAAAAATAAACCCTATTTTATAATGTACACTAGGTGTGGTATTTATTAGTTGTTTAGAACTGGAGGTGATCTTGTTCATGTTGTCATAGCAATTCATATCGCGATCTTAAGACAGGCAATAAGGTCACGAGAGTACTATAAAGACATAGTACTCTTGTTGATAAGGAATCTGTATGACCTCTAGTAGTTGCTATGTATTTGTCCTAGAATGTAGGAAAAGGTTGTAGATTGCAACAATTTAATAATACTACTTGCCAATATGTGCCGACAATCATTATACATGCTTACAAAGTTATTAGGAATCAGTATCAGAAATCAGATCTGATTTTAAATAAAAAAATATATGCTTGAGTGTTCCAACAACAACGCTAATGTTTGTGAAACAACGATTACATAAAATGTTCACTATAGAAAAAAATCAAAGTTGACTTCCTAATTTGAACCAAAAATGTTTGCCATTCAATAAATACGCTCAAGTAGGTGTCAAATTGTTTTTACTTTATACAGTAAATAAACACAGTATTCAGCAGACGATCTGTGTTTTAGATTTTCAAAATTATTATTTGTTTTACCGTAAAAAATTAAAACGTAGAAATTCGCGCGTAGTTCTGTCATCTGGTGGTCATAAGTGCCGTGGTTGTACACTGCAATGTCATCTTTATTATAACCACATCTTAGTTCTAAACTAAAGTAAAGTGGCGGTGAGTTGCTAATCTGAGGTAGTATAGGCCGTTAAGAGTTCCTCGGCGAATAATACGCCAAATGTAATTTCTAGGTGTATCATTCTACAACCTCCGGCGGCACCCCGCACTATACCCCGTGGTGTGTTCCACCGCCGCTCAGTCATCTATGAAGATAGTCTACGCCGCGTCTTGGAAGGCGTCCCTCATGGTGGATGCATTACGGATTCTATCAGCCTCGGTCAAGGACAAAGCACTGGCGCAGCTACCCCCTGGTCTCAGCCACACGCTAAAAACGCAATTCTGGCTGACCATGCCTTCTAGAGGTAGGCCTGTTTCTATTATTTCTGTGTAGAATCGTTTTAATTAAATTAAAATTTAAAATCAATAATTGCAGTTATACATATACATGAAAATGTTGAGCCCTCATTTCTAAAATAAGGTTGATAAAGTTGAACTATCTTAGACTTGCCTAGGTCTGTAAGATGCATCGTTTAATGTTACCTTTATCGTATATTCGGTTAAATGTGCTACTAAGCCGTCTTCATCCACTGATCCTCTCGACTCGATATAATGGGATACATTTTTTTTCCTGCGGTATGCTCCGTCAAGAATATGGAATATGGACCCTATTGACAAGCTACTTCCACACGCTATCTTAGACTTCCCTCGGGCTGTAAATAGCATCATTTCAGCTCATACACGTCCACTGCTAAACTTACAATTTAAACCAGCTCAGTGGTCTTGGGGTTCGCCTACCGGTATCAGGGGGTCTACTTTGAAACCAGAAGCCCGCAGTAACGTGTGACGGATCGCACAGTTCCCTACCACGTAGTCCCTAGGCGCCCGTAGTTCGGATGATCGTCATTTTGACACACGTTCTTTTGATGAAGCCTACTTTTAAAACATTTTAGACTTACTGTCTATAATCGGCACGTTAACCTGATAATGGTTAAAACCGATTTTGAAAAAAAAAAATGTTCTTGTGATTAAAAAGCATGTTTCTTTCTTCATCAAATAACAAACGTATGTTTTGCTTTTTACTAAACTTAATGATGATGATAACGATATGTTATTATATATTAATGTGCTTACTCTACCATAGGGTACAATGCATTGCATGACACGGATAATAAAACCTTTAAAAATTAACGGGCCATTAATAACAGAAATTTTTATTAATAAAATAAAATCCATTAATATTAATAAAATCATTTATGATACCGACACTGTTTTTGACTGCCTCACGATTTTTTCAGAGTAACATGACCTTAAGACTAAATCATCCGTATGTTTTTTTATGGATCCGAAACGAAAGGTGTACTTCGATGTCGCGTCCGCAATAACTTGGTAGTAAGGCGCAAGTCCGTCTGTTGTTTCGGTCCGTACCTCGGTCTTGCGTGTTTCATGGTAGAAACCCAGACCGAGAGGACCCAAATTCGATCCCCAGGAGGTACAAATTTGTGATAGGTTTGGTTGGTTGTAGGACTTTGTTTATGTCCGCCTGGCTAGTGTTCCGGCATTTAAAGGTAGATTGATGTTCCTCAGTATGTTGAGGATTGCGGGTAACTGCGTTACCCGCGTTGCACATTCAGCCTTATCATAACATGCAACCAGGTGAAATGATGGCCAAGCGTCGTAAGATAAAAAAACAGTCAGTAAAATATGCTACTGAGTCGGCGATATCCAGATAAAATGGCTACAAATGAGAACGACGTAGTGCGAATACATACTCAAAACAAGCGTTAGTGTAGTATATACAATATAATAATGTAATGCAAAAGAGCTGAACAAAGTTAATAAACCTAAATAGAGACGGTAAGAAAAGAGTCGATACCTAATTCTTAGTCGTAACTCGATGCATCAATCGAAGGTCAATGTCAAATTACTCATCAGCTTACCAATTGGCTAGATCGTAATGTAATTAAGATGGAAAGAAAGAAAATGGCTACAGAATCTGTTAGTTGAAAACTATCTCATATCAGTGATTCCTTATTGTGACTGAGGATGGTGTCATTGACATTACGATTGTGTTTATTTGATATGTTAATTGTATATGCCTTTGACCCAATTTATGTGACGGCATCTGCGCTAGAATGAGAATATTCTGATAACCTTTGGTACTCGATATTTAATTAAAGCCTCATTAGACATTGTTTTTCACAACTAAGCAATAGATAGGCAACTCTTTATTGTTCACCATTTACAAATATAAATAAATATTACATGACATTAATTTCACGCAACGCCATCTAGCCCCAAACTAAGCATAGCTTGTAATATGGGAACTAGATTACGGATAGAATACTTAAATTTTTTTTTTTTTGTAAATACATACTTATCATACAATACAACACCCAAACACAGAACCCACGTAGGTTGTGGGAATCGACCCACAACCTACAGCGTAGAAGGCAGAGTTACTACCAACTGAGCTATGAGGCTTGTTAAAATACATATGTGTATTTTGTTATGTTAAATAACATAACAAAATACAGATAGCAGAAACTAAATCTAAAACCCTCAGTTGTTTATTCAAAATGTTAGCAGTGCAAAGATTCAGTGACTAGACATGAAAACATTTGTTTAAGAACTATTAGTTACCAATTATCTTGTTAATATTAGTTAAGTAATTTACATACCTAGTAGACTACCAGTAAGTAAAAATACCGATTGATTACCTTGGTAGTAGATTGAAAACCAAATAGGTAGTAGAAAAGAATAATCCTCAAATCAATTCATTCAGCAGGCAAATAGGTAGATATTTCGTAATTTATACATTTATACAGCATTTTATATAACAATATGTATAGCAAAAATTATGATATCTGCAAGTCAAAGTCAAATATTTTTATTCATTATATTTTTGTATAGTATAGTATAGTATGTAAGTACATAGTGTATAATATGTAGGTATTTATATTTATATAAGTAGTGTGTATATTTGTAGCATAGCTTTACTTATAATGTATACTTATAGTTAATTTAGCTAGACCCCTAATTAATATGTGCACCACCAACCACCTCTTTAGCCATGAAATCCACTCCATCCAAAGGTTGTCTGGAAGAAATTGCTTCTTAGCGATAAGACCGCCCATTGTATATACATTTATTTTGAAGTTATCCCGTTTTTATTTTTAAGGTGTGCAATAAAGTATTTTTCATTCATTTTTAGGATCATTTTGAAACGTCAAATCTACCGCCTGTTCGGAATCGCGACCAGCACACAGTTAATTTTTTGATGATCCATTTCACATTTAGGTATGCAGTGTTTATAATAATTTAATAACATTTAATAAACCTAAATACTTAATATTATCTTAAAACATTGATTATTACATAACTACCTATTGGGCAGTTTCTTAACATATATGAAATCACCATTTAACTGTCAACTGGTATAGAAACATCGGGCCACGCGTTCTTATCGTCGATATAGTTACTTATTTTGTAGTAGGCACATTTAATTAAATTATTCTTTATATACAATTTGAATTTACGAGCAGAGAGTTTGGTAGCGCTTTGAGGAAGCTTATTATAGAATCGTACATAGTTTCCTAAGAATGAATTATTTACTTTTCCTAAGCGATACCTAGGTATATCAGGTTTATTTTTATTTCTAGTATTTACACTGTGTACATCACTTCTTTTACTAAACTCATCAATGTTCCTGTGAGCGTGCATTAGATTTTCATAAATGTATTGGGAGCTGTCTGCAAGAATACCAATCTCTTTAAAACATTCCCTGAGAGAGTCACGAGTTTTCAATTTATAAATTGCCCGTACAGCTCTCTTTTGCAGGATAAAAATGCTTTCGATATCTGCTGCATTTCCCCTGAACGCTGAGATAGCAATACGCTTTCTAATTACATAAACACAAAAACAGTGTTCGGTATGCAATACATAGTAGGTACATATACTACGCGGTAGAGTTTCTGGATGATCTTACCATAGATTCAAATCAATTACAAATAAGTAGGTACCAAAGGGTAACATTTATTCAATAAAATGTACAATTAAACTAACTATGCACAAAGGAATCAGTCAGATTACAAGGACCGTTACAAACGGCCTATAGGTAACTCAACTGTTCCAGAGCAGTACCAGACGGAAGCGTGCCCAAGACACAGATGCATTGCCACGCTGAGGGAATAGCGGGTTGACTACACTGGACTAAATATTCAGAATTTGGTAAAACCCTCAGTTGTTGCTTCAACATTTTTGCAGTAGCTAACTACTTTGACCACTATTCAGTGACGAGGTATCAAAACATTTTTTTTGAATGGGTTAGTTCTTGAACTGGGTATAAGGTTCGCCATAAACACCGCCCATAATAGACAAATTGATGGCTGAACAGAATTATATGACATTTGATACAGCGGTAGGTACCTACATCATAACCTGGAATGGCAGAAAAGCTACTTTTTTCCGTATAAACGTTCCTTTAAATCATAAGAGATAATTTAATGATCAGGGCATAAGGAAAACCATAGAGTTTTATTGCATAGAACCTCCATTGACGTTGACTTCATGGTATGACAATGACAAAGCTTCTGCCCAATGAGACTTCCTGTCAGCATAGTGAGTCATTCCCGAACAATAAAAAAATGTAGACACATGTATATAAGTATGATGTTTGGTTTTATTGTAGTTTCAGACGACAATGTCTAGACACACATACCTACTTTTGACAGTCTGTACACGTACAGTCGCCTGCTATAATATGTAGGTATATACTTTATAATTCAATTTCAATTTTCAAAAGTTCGCCCACCGTTAAAAAATGGTAGTTATGTTATCTTAACGAGCTGGGGTTCGTAAAATTTATAGCAGCAGATTATTATTTACTCAAAATAAGACACGTTTATTCAGCACCAAACTAATAACTTAAATATAGTTAAACTACCTGACTGTACCTATCATCCACATTACGTTCGTTCATTGACACTCGAATGACCTGGGTGTCCCGTACCTTATTATCTGTTTGTATTTCTATCGTACATTGTGTTGTTTGACTTGTTTGATAGTACCTATCAATAAAATCATTCGTGTTGTCACAAACCTTGTTATCAGCTCTCGGCTTTTTAACTTCCCAAAAAGGTTCTCAATACAGTTGTAGTTTTTTACCTCAGTACTCCGTCATTTATTAACCGATTTAAAAATATATTTGATGAAGGACTACTAGGTCTGAAATTGACCTTTCAGCCCGCGCCATCGTAACTGAGCTATGTAAACCAGTTATTTAACTAGTAGTTCGCCCCGAACTGAGATCTCGTGATGTATTAGTATTAGGTATATAACCAGACAGATGGACAGAATACATTATGTGAATAAGTCACCCCTTACTAACATGAAAAGTTTAATGTCTTGTTTAAAGTTTTAGTGCTCTCAAAACCGATGCCTTAGTAGTCGTGGTTTAAAAATTTCCCCCTTCAGCCCAAGGAAAAGTCGACCAAGGGGCTTCACCAAAAGGCAGCTTTTCTTCTGTGTTAACAAAACTTTAACTGTGAGCACCAATCTGTCTGTATCATCGTCATATCATCTTACTATATGTATGTATATATGTATCTGTATGCCAAGCTTGGATCACCACGCTTGGCATCCATCGCACAAGATTGGTGCTCACTGCAAACTGATTGGTGCTTTGCACTTTGTGCAAACTGTAAGGTTTGGAGGATGTTATTTCCACATTTTGTAATAATGAGCTGTTGATATGGGATATGCACAGTCAAACACTAGCATGACATCCAAAAAATTTTTTTTACCCACCCTTGTTTTGTCAACCCTGATGAGTGAATATCAAAAATAAATAAATAAATTTTAATGAGATTCCAAATACTTATCTCGCAAGACCATCCTTTGCCCCTTCATCTTAAAAACCACCCCCAAAAAGGACAAAATAAGCAAATTTTCCCGTTTCATACGATTTTTTTTTATTTATTATTTTCAATACTTTGATTTTATGTATTTTACATTATACACAATGTTTATATTAATTTATGTTGCAAAAGGGGTAATCCTGTAGCAACCTTTATTGCAGGGGTAGTTTCAGCAGATAAAAAAAAAAAAATATGAAGACAATTTCCTTTAGCAGTAAGACATACCAAAAACCACCCCTATTCAAAATGAAATGTATTGTTACGAGCTGGGGTTCGTAAGAATTAAAAGCAACCGCTTATTTCTCAAAATAAGACACGTTTATTCAGCACCAAAGTAATTTTACTGTACTCTCAAACACAGTAATCCCCCGCGACAATCAATTTCTATTTACGTTATCTCCTTACATTTTTAATTTCATCAAAATCTGATAAACCGTTCGACATTTATGCCGTCACAAACATTGCCACATGCATATATACATACATATATACACCACATTCACACATACACCACATACACATTAATGCCACATACATACATACGCACGCCACGAGCCTTCGAAAGATATGGGGAAGCTATGGCAGTTTCCCTAGATATTTCGAAGGCTTTTGATAGGGTTTGGCAAAAGGGTAATTTATTAGTAAGCTTTCCTCCTACGGATTACCGTCCAACATTTTACTGTGGATCACAGCCTTCCTGAGGGAACGATCGATTCGTTCATAGGGTAGTCATTAGGCTGTTCGTCTGATCTATTGCCTATCAATTCCGTTCTCTGCAAAAATAAGCCAATATCATCCCGTACATTTTTAACGGCTACAGTTAAATGATAGTTTGACCCTTTTAGGCGTTGAACTTTCATCGAACTTGAACTTTGGGTCCCATATCGAATCTAAGGCCAAATTCGATGCTATGAAGCTGGGTATTCTTGCTAAGGTTCAGCGGTACTTCACACCGGGACAGCTTTTAAGTTTGTATAAAGCTCAGGTCCGATCTTGTATAAAGTACTGCTGCCATCTCTGGGATGGCTCAGCCAAGTATCAACTCGAAGCCCTTGATTCGATTGAACGTCATGCTGCTAGGCTCATAGGTGATGATTCGCTTGTTAAGTCCAATTTGCAAAGCCTAGAACATAGACGGCGGGTTGCC
The DNA here is from genome assembly GCA_951394065.1 of Venusia cambrica. Taxonomy (NCBI): domain Eukaryota; kingdom Metazoa; phylum Arthropoda; class Insecta; order Lepidoptera; family Geometridae; genus Venusia; species Venusia cambrica. The sequence continues at coordinate 9,899,615 of OX596058.1, read as the reverse complement.
AGGCGGTCTGTGTTCTATAAATTCCACTTCGGCGAGTGTGCGCTCGATATCTTTGACCTAATCCCTCCATCTCCTTTCCACCACCGGACTAGCAGACGAACGGCAGGCTTCATCCCGTACCTTGTAAATGTTCCATTGTGCCGAACACAACGTTTCGCCTCTACCTTTATTATTAATACTGAAGGTAAGGAGTGGAATTCCTTGCCTGCGTCTGTTTTTCCGCACGAGTAAGTTGCAGTGTTTTTTGTCCTTTTTGTTTGATTGAAGTCCAGAGTAAATAGGTTCCTTTTAGGCAAGCGTGCTCCATCTTAGGCCACATCTTTACTTGTTTTACATGTAAGTTGGTGGTCAAACGCTTGATAGTAAAAACCAATAAAAAAAACATAATACGTACAAACATACAGTTCCGGATTTCCCAACCTAACTCAGAGAAAAAAAAAACCTCTTTTAACCAACTGCAAACGAAGACTTCGTCTATTTTTGTAACTGTTTACCTTTACCGATCTCAGATCAAGGAAAAATGGTAGATATAGCACAGTTAATAAGAAACTGTAACCATATTTCGTAAGATGTGTGAGTCAGTCAGTGTTGCCTGTTTATTAAAAAAAATGTGGGGTGTGGTAAATCGACTAGGTATAAAATTGAAAACAATTACTTATTAGTGTGAAGTAATTTTCAGAAACTAAACAAATACACTTTCATATGATAAAGTAAAAATTATTTGTAGGTTCAAGGGCTGTTCCTCATTTTAAGCATTTCCCTTTTTGGTCTCGACGACGATGGCTCACTTTCTTAGAGGCTCTAGGATTAATACCTAATCATATTTCTATAGGTTTTTGTTTATTGTTAAGTAGGTTTGCAAGTAAATAAAATAGAACAAGAAATGGTGAACAAAAATATGTTATTGAGGTCTTCTGCCCTATTTATCTACCCTAAAGACATTAGTACTTACAGAAACCAGTGGGGAGGATACCCTCGGCGATAACGTATCGTTGTCAGCTTCATCAAAAGTTTGAAATAATTTCTGTAATAAAATCCAACTTGTAGGTTTACAAAGGCACAATACAAGTATGTAGGTGCCTACTTCTAAAATATATCATAATACCTTCATGGATAGCGCTGGCTAGGATAATTTTTTGTTTAGTAGTGTGTTCAAATACCTATTCTATAGTACAATATGTAACAGTAAAGAGTGAAAACAAAACAGTGGTACTCCGGGAGTGCCGACAGAAGTTTAAACTTCCAAGTTTGCATAAGACAACTGAGATTGGTACTTTAATCTCAATTTTTTTAAAGTCAAATGTGTCAAAAGTGGTGTCGGTTAGCGTAACAGTATCGCGAGTTCAAACTCAAAAATTGCTCAAAGCGCCTGTAGAAGTTTTTACTGGAAAAAATAGATATTGCAAACAGAAAACAAACAAAATAAATAAATTAATAGCACTACAAAAAAAGGAATTTTCACACATGTAAACAAATAAAATATTCATTAGAATAAAGTTTTTTAAGAATTCTACGTATTTTATATATAAAAAGTTAATACAATCATTAGTACTTTCGTACGTAGACTAATAACGAAAATAGAAAAGAATGCCTAGTAGTGCCGCTCTAACATATCCCGACCGATTCAATTTTATTCTTGCCGGAAGGTAATCCCTATCCGATTGTAGCATGCAAAATGTCATTAGTATTATGGACGTGCCATTTCGAATTGAATAACAAACGTTTGTATGAGGGAGCGACAATACCTATGAATAATCTGTCCAACATCCATTCCAAATATTCGGCTTAAAGAGACTCATAGATCAGCCCGGTCAGACACCGTCAGAACAGGCATGTGGTTAAACCGTGAACCCTCGAAGGACAAGAATGCTGCATAGGTACTATTTCCTCTGCAATTGAGAATACGAGACTGGAACCGTCTACCTAAAGAAGGTGTTACATTCGTAACTTCGTTTTCAATATTATTATAATCTGAATATACATCATTTTTTTAATGCAGTTGCCATTTTATTGCTGATTGCTGACACTCATCGCGTTCATTTCGATTAGTCTTTTCATTGCGCACATTACTCACATATTATCACATATATTCACAGATGTTTATGAGAATCGAAAGATTCGAAAACCCGGTTCTTAATATTTGGAGAACCGGTTCTTTTTGTAGCCCCCTAGAACCGGGTATTCCCGGTTCTTTCGGTTCCGGGAAAAACCGGTTCCGATGCCCTAGTCTCAATAAGTTGATTTAACATTTGATTGAAGACAGCACTATTCTAGAACGTCTAATTATAGATAGTTGCATGAGGCAATAAGTAAAAGGCCAGTAAAAGAACTAGTGGGGCAAATAGTCCCAGTTGTTCTGTCAACAGAACTGACCAAACTCTGTCCAAACCACAGAGCTTATATGAACATAATATTACCTCTGGTTCTGATTCTTAGTTTGTCAGAACTACTTATTGGAATAAATGGATAGAAGGATATGAATAGACTGCAAAGTAAGACTAAAAAATCTGTCATAATAGTAACCAAAATTAATGATAATTATTCAATCAATTCGGTTGACAGAGGCACCTTGTTAAATCAAATCAAATCCAAAATTCCCGAAATTTATCCTTTTCTTTTTCAATGTTATGGTTCGCCATCTAAATTAATTTACAAGAACCAAACTATTTCGTCTGCAGTTGGCTGTCAGCAAGGTGACCCTCTAGGCCCGGCCATTTTTAGCCTTGCCATTCACCCAATTATTCAACGCCTGAAATCTAAATTGAATGTTTGGTATCTCGATGACGGAACCCTGGGTGGCGATGTGGACTCAGTATTTGGCGATCTAAAAATTATTATAGATGAATTTCGGCAGATTGGCTTAGAACTAAATTTTTCGAAATGTGAAATATACATTTCAGATACATGTTTGGATAGAAATTCAATTATTCAAAAGTTTGAGACTTTGGCTTCCAATATTACTGTTGTAGATAAGAGTTCACTCCACCTACTAGGTTCACCAATTCTTGATGAATCTTTTCCGGGTTTCGTCGACGACAAAATTCAAAATTTTATGAAGGTTTCGGACAGACTTTCAAAAATTAACTCACATATGGCTTTCACCATTATAAAATTTTGCCTTTTTGTCCCAAAATTTACTTATGCTTTACGATGTTGTCAACTGTGGAAACACAGTGAGCTGGTGGAAGGCTTAGACAACATAATAAAGAACACCCTTTCCACGGTTTTGAATATTGAGTTGGATGACAGAGCATGGTCGCAGGCCTCATTGCCTATTCGATTGGGCGGCTTAGGTATACGCAAAATTTCTAGTGTTGCTTTGCCAGCGTTCTTGTCTTCCGTCTATAGTACACATTCTTTGGTTGAGAAAATTCTAACACCATCAATTTCGGCTGTTCCAGGCAATATACTCCAAATTTCTTATCTTGACGAGGCTCGAAATGCTTGGCATAGTGCTTGCCCTAATACCGATCCCCCAAAACACCTTTCGGCACAACGGCAGTGGGACGGGCCTCTGTGCGAGTTGACACGGAATTATCTATTACATACGTGCTCAACCTCCACAGATCGTGCTCGTCTCTTAGCTGTTTCAAAATGGGAATCAGGTCTTTGGCTGCAAGCACATCCATCCTACAATACCGGTACACTTATGGATCCTGTAACTTTCCGTATTGCCACTTGTCTTCGGTTGGGTGCAAGATGCTGCGCCTCTCACCAGTGCCGGTGCGGTGCGGCCGTAGATCAATTTGGTTTTCACGGACTTTCGTGCGCAAGGTCTGCCGGCAGGATTTCGCGCCACGCTAGTCTTAATGACATTATCCGTCGAGCGTTTACCAGTGTCAATGTGCCAGCCGTTCTTGAACCGAATGGTCTGTTACGTGATGATGGTAAGCGGCCCGACGGTATGACTCTTGTCCCTTGGGAAATGGGTAGGCCTTTGGTGTGGGACGCTACCTGCGTCGACACCCTAGCGCCATCTCATCTGCCTGGGACATCAGTTAGGGCTGGTGCGGCGGCTGATTCGGCCGAGGATCACAAAAGGCGCAAATATAGTGGTCTCGACAGAGCTTACCTATTTGAGCCTTTTGGGGTGGAGACCTTGGGTCCGTGGGGAGCCGGTGCCCTCCGGGTTTTCAAAAATATTGCGGGGCTTTTGATTGAGGCGACACGTGACCCAAGGGCTGGCTCTTATTTAGGCCAGCGAATTAGCATAGCTATTCAGCGTGGCAATGCAGCCAGTGTCTTGGGCACGCTTCCGTCTGGTACTGGTCTGGAACAGTTGAGTTACCTATAGGCCGTTTGTAACGGTCCTTAGGTAATCTGACTGATTCCTTTGTACTTAGTTAGTTTAATTTATTGAATAAATGTATACCCATCAATTCTTAAATATCTTCTTTCTTAAAAGTCCTTATGTATATTTACTAGTGTGTAACTGTTTACGAGAAAAGAGAAAAGTTTTTTTTTATTCAGGTAATTAGACTACCTTACGAAAACGATCTTGTTTGGCTTTCAGCAAGTTGCGTCGGTACCAACTTCACACATTTATGAATATAGACGGGTACTTCACTAAAAACTGGTAGGTACTTGAAATAATTATATATTTCAAGTATTTAGTAAAGTTGGTACAATTTTTTTCTAAAGATTACTTACTTATAAACCCTCGACTTAGAGTGAATAACAAAATACCCATAATTTGACCGAACGAGATACTAAGCTAATAATAATATATTTTAAAAAAATAGGAAATGGGCCTAAGCGAGCGGTTTTCAGGAAAAACCTCATGATGTTTCTTCGATACAAGTACCCGAATACAACGGAGGACATAGGTATGTTTGAATAATTTGTTATTTAAATAATCTTAAGTAAGTATGTTAAGTATCTTATGTCTATGTTTTTTTTATTTCTTTATTAATTTACGTATTCCAATGTTTTGCGAAAAGAAGTTTAGTTCCTTGATAATGAGGTACTAAGTACTTATTATGTGATTATTTTTTATTATAATATATTAAAGCTCGCTCCTTCGCAGACCTCGTCCTCGTCCAGATATTGCCCAGGCGAGTGTAGAGGTCGAGAGTTTTCCCATAAAAAAATATATATTTGGAATCACATGCCAAATTCTTCGTTCCTTCAACTTCTTTGTAGGCTCGCTCGTAGACTTGATATACTTTGAGACATAGGTAAGATGGTGGTTGCTAGCTAAGCGGACTCGAAACAACACCAACCATAACCACCATGGGGATCGAACCCTGGATCTCTGGGTCTGCGGCTGGTGGTTGAACTTCACGCTAGAGTTTTAATCGCCTCTGTGGTCTAGTGGTTGAACCCACCGATTTCAGATCCAGAGGTCCCGGGTTCGATCCCCTTGGGGAGTACAATATATTGTGCTTGGTTTGGTTGGTGGTAGGACTTTGTTTGAGTCCGCCTGGCTAGCTACCACCATCTTACCTAATTCTGTCGCCATAATAACAATTCTAATATTGTTGTGTTCCGGCATTTAGAGGTAAGATAGCCAGTTCCTCAGTTTGTTGAGGATTCCGGGTGAAGTGCGCGTCCACCTTTGGCCTTATCTCAACTTGTAACCAGGTGAGATGAAGGCCAAGTAGTATAATAAAAAAGAAAAAAAAGAGGCGGTTAAGATCAATCCTTTCGCCCATTTTTTTATGGTAAAAATGATATTAATCTGTAGTATCTGTGATTTCAGGATGTATTTGCGAAGACCCTGTCTGGCCAACAAAAAGGGTACCGATGGAACTTCCTAGAATAGTGAGTACAGTCAAGACTTGTTATTATCAAACTAGTTTCTGTTCGCGGCTTCGCCTGCGTGGTACCTGGATAAAAAGTAGCCTATTCCTAGTCCAGAAGGAGTTTTTGCATGAAGGAGCAACAGAGAACAAATCCGTTTCGAATGACGATGAAGCGTTTGGCCTTCATCTCACCTGGTAACAAGTTGAGATAAGGCCGAAGGCGGAGGCGCACTTCACCCGGAATCTTCAATAAACTGAGGAACTGGCTATCTTACCTCTGAATGCCGGAACACAACATTTTTTTTAAATAATATATTATATAATATTTAAGTAGTGTTTTTTTAATACAACAAATTATATAATATATTATAGTATCATTAGATAATCACTTATATAAGTAAAAAATTAAAATAATTAAACATTAACTCACACAATACTAACTTGTACTTCAGTAAAAAACAATTAATCAAACAAATTCAATGGAAGCGATGGCTTTGCATGGTTATTCAAATAGAAAATATTTTTATTTTTTTTGTATTTCAAGTGATTGCACTTGGTCACAACACTCACAAATGTTATAATGACACAAAAATTCACAAACCGCGACGCAATAAAAAAAAATATGAATAATAGTCGCGATTGTTTAAAAAACGCCATTGCACATTATTGCGAAGAAGGAGGTCGGAAATCTTTAAACTGACGATGGTAGAGTGCTTTTGACAAGATCAATCATATATCATACCACATCCCCACACACTTACAATAAGTTGGTTATTTTTCATTTTTCCTACACGCGAGAACCTTCAATTGGCTTTCTACTTCATAAGCGATTGTTAATATATTGTAACAAGCTGTTGGTTTTCCTAATAAAAATAAATAAATTATTTGACTACTAAAATATTCACTAGAAGTAATGTATAGGTACTTATGGCATAACAACGTTTGCCGGGTCAGCTAGTCTATATTAAAAATGCTAAAAGGAATAAATTATATAATTACTTTAGTGTGGCCTGATGACTAAAATACTATTAGTTCGCCCCAAACTAAGATCTCGTGATGTCTGGTTTGTGACGGAGATTATTTCTCAAATACAACGTAATTAACAATAAAAGTGTACTTTCATTACACCTTTCTCACTTTTCTTAAGCACTTTTATCTCGAACTCTCTTTCTTCACCTGAGTGTCCTAGGCTCCTTTCTAATATAAAAAAAAGGTTGTAGTCGATTTGAAAAGTACTCTCAAAACTGTTGCTTAACTCTAGTAAGCAACAGTTTTGTAGTAAGTCGTGGTTTAAAAATCTACCCCTCCAGTCCACGGATGTCGTAAAGTCTAAAAAAGGCAGCAGAATTTTTCTTTGCGTAGATAAGCAAAACGTAACTGAAGAATAATCTCAGCGTGGTGATAATGGCAGTACCTTACAGTTCTAGTAGAAGTTCTTTCCACATTGCAGTGGACAATAATGTACTGTTAATAAGGAATATGCGCAAAACCCTTGCATGAACCCACAAAAGTGATTCTCAGATTTTATCGACTCCCTTCCCTATTGAGTGAATAACAATAGATAAATATACCAGTTTTAATGAAATTTAGAATACCCTATCTTACCTTACAAGACCTGGTGATCATCGTTTGCCCCTTCATCTTAAAAACCACCCCTAGTAAGGGCAAAATTAAACTTATATTGAAATCTGCAGTCTCAACCCCTATTTCATATGATATTTCATGTTTCTTAATATAAATACAGGGGTAGTTTCAGCAAATCAAAAGAAAGTTAATTGTAAAGTCAACCCCCTTTAACAGTCTATCCTACAAGACATACCAAGCGATTTAACCCTTAACGCGCTCTTTTGTTACGAAAACCACCCCTAATTAAAAATAAAATATATATTTTATCAATGTGCGGTCGATGCTCTTTCAAATGACACCCCACAAGTCAAAAATCTTCCCGTCTCACTTAAAACCCCTATCAAAAACTACCCTAGTGTCAAAAATATCCTCGTACCGAATGATGAGTATTAATATAATCTCTGCGTGATCCAAATTTTGAATTGTCGGAACAGCCATTCAAAAGATATGGGTGAAAAATGTAATTTCTTTTCACCCCAATATCTCAAAAATCCCCCGCGACAATCAAATTCTATTTACGTTATCCATATTCAGTTTAAATTTCATGAAAATCTGATAACCCGTTTTAGAGTTATGCCGTCACAAACATTGCCACATGCCGGATTTCCCAACTTAACTCGAAGATCTCGTTCGCTTCGTTCACTCACTCGATCAACAATGTGTTGAACTGTCATACATTGCAGCACTACTATAACCCTTCTAAGCAATACTATTCCATTTCAGGTAACACTAAGGGAGGTACAAAAGCAGAAAATTAAAAAAAAAATCCAATATCTTGCATATCAAAGAAGAACTAAGTTTCAGAACGCACATCCTACCCGATGATTATATTTATCTACAAGAATGAAATTATGAATCTGATTTAGCATTTTTTATTTGATAATAAAACTACTGAATGGCATCATCATCATCTTCCAACAAGCCTCATAGCACAGTTGGTATTAACTCTGCCTTCTGCGCTGTAGGTAGTCAGTTCGGTTCCCACCCAGGACAAATATTTGTGTGATGAATATAGATGTTTGTTCTGTGTTTGGGTGTTGTATCATATAGTACGTATTTACGTATTTAAGTATTCTATCCGTAATCTAGTTCACATATTACAAGCTATGCTTAGTTTGGAGTTAGATGGCGCTGTGTAAAATTAATGTCGTGTAATGTTTATATATTTATTCACTCCTATCAGCCGTCAACTCTTGCCACAAAATCATTGAACTCTTCAAATATTATGGCAGAGGCAATACTGAAAAACAATGTACCATCATGTAATAAAGCATTTAGACTTATAAATGAAAGACCTCTGACCTCTGGGGCATCTCTGTAAGCATTGTAAAACCAATAATAGGCGTTAAAGCGCCTGAATTAGCTTTTATTTTCAACAAAAGCATCGACTGCGGCGTATTCCCAAATTTAATTAAATATAGTAAAATAACTCCACTTTTTAAATCTGGTAACAGTTCTGATCCAAAAAACTTTAGGCCGATATCAGTACTACCGACATTCAGTAACATCTTTGAGAAGATTATTCTTACACAGTTACCAAGCCATTTTTATGTTAACGCCCTATTTAATTATAAAAAAAATGGATTTACAAGAGGTCGCTCAACTGCTGATGCCGGTATTAGTTTAGTATCACATATTTTCGAGGCCTGGGAGAAATCACATGATGCGTTGGGAGTCTTTTGTGATTTATCGAAGGCTTTTGACTGCGTGCACCATGAAACACTGATTATGAAATTAGACCACTATGGTATCAAGGGTGTTGCACTAGACTTACTCACGCATTACTTATGTGATCGCATACAGCGAGTCGACGTGAACGGCCAGCGTTCGTCAGGATCTTTGGTACCCATGGGCGTGCCGCAGAGTTCAATGTTGGTGCCTTTCTTATTCTTAGTATATAATAATGATTTGCCCCAAATAGTTAAGGATGACCATGAGATTGTACTGTTTGCAGATGATACGTCACTTCTATTTAGATTGAAGCGACAAATTACTAACTTCGACAACGTAAACAATGCAATCTTAAAAATTGTTAACTGGTTTAATGTAAATAACTTAGTACTCAATCAGAAAAAGACCAAGTGTTTATTTTACCAAATGTTACTGAAGTTGAAGCTAATGTAAAAGTTAAAGAGGAAAACATAGAATGAGTCAATACCACTGTATTTTTGGGATTAACCCTCGATAATAAACTTCAATGGGGCCCACACATAGATAAACTGGCGAAGAGACTTAGTTCTGCAGCATATGCTGTAAAGAAGATACGTCTTCTCACAGACGTTGCTACAGCAAGACTAGTTTACTTCAGTTACTTTCACAGTATTATGTCATATGGCATAATATTGTGGGGAAGTGCTGCAGATATAGATACCATATTCGTATTGCAGAAGAGGGCTGTTCGCGCTGTTTACAAAATGGGTCCCAGAGTTTCATTTAGAGACAAGTTTAAAGAAATAAATATATTGCCTATGCCCTGCCAGTGTAAAAATATAAGCTTATTTGATCAAAACTGTGATAAACATAATTATAATACTAGAAATATGAATAAACTTGCTATTCCCACAACTAGGCTCCATAAAGTTAATAAATCGTTCATAGGGCAAACTGTAAGCTTTTATAATAAATTACCAAGTGATATGCTAAGCTTGTCAAATAACAAATTCAAAAATGTTGTTAAACAAAAGCTATCCAGGAAATCTTATTATAAAATTTCAGATTACCTAGAAGATAAGAAAGCCTGGCATTAAAAAAATGAATTTGCTCCAGTGAATAAATTGTAATTAGTATTAAATAATTTTAAGCTATTGTAATGGGTCATAATTAAAAAAAAATAGCCCGAGGTTCTTGCCTTTCTCCTTGTGTACTGGTCGCGATTCCGAACAGGCGCGGCGGTAGATTTGACGTTTCAAAGTGATCCTAAAAAATCTTACTGAATAAATATATAAGACTTTGACTTTGCATTCTTCATCAGTTAAAAACGCTTCTTAAATACCCTTTAGTTCTACTTGCATGAATAATTTGTTGCATTGCTCTGGACTGAGCAATGCAACAAATTATTCATGCAAGTATGCAATGAATACTTTTCACAATTAAAGATGTCTATGGAGTAAACATTAGCCAATTCGCTCGCTATTAGTCATTAGCCAATAACGATAAAACTTATTACTTTTCGTTTGTTTAAGTCATTTGGGATGCTATAACGATTTTTGGAATTAAAATAAACGAGAACGAACTCAATAGATTATATTAGTTATCTATTAGGATTAGTGATCCAATCACATCGTGTGTGTCTGAAAACTGAGAGTTTAAGCCAAATGAAAAGAGGACTTACGAATAAGTAAAAATTAAAACGTGCAAATTTTGTTAGTAAACATTTTTCCAAAATATAAAGGGACCTTATGTTCAAGACTGAACAGTCTAAAATGGAATGATGTCTCAGAAATTACGGCAGTTTGTCTGACTAATGTAGCCGAAATAGCTGCTAGACTAAAATTTAAGAAAGGTATGGTAGTAAAGATGCAAAAAAAAAAAAGGATTTAAGCACCTATTTTATCCGTAATCTAGTTCCCATATTACAAGCCTTGCTTAGTTTAGGGCTAGATGGCGATGTATAAAATTTAAGTCCTGAAATATTTATTTAACAGGGTAACATTATTGCAGTTTGCATGAAATACGTTAATATGTTTAGACGGAGTTTGACACATCCGTAGCAAGTATCTACTCGGATAAAAAATTGCCTGTTCTTCCCCGTGTCGTACCTAGATAACCAGGACATAATGTTTTTTTTTAGTGTTTCAGATACCTGAACGAGTACATGACAGTACAATGTACAGATGCCCCAGCGAGAACATGAACGGATTCTACTTCAACAACGTGTATAATGTAAGTAACTATCAAATGGTCCTAGAGAAAGAGATGGCCGTTGATTGATTAGCTGTAGGCACATAAACGGGAAACCGTTGGCGTAGGGTCTAGGCCTATTTTATATTTAATTATTTCATTATTTGTGAACGTATGTAGTTACAAAAGGTGTAAAATCAGACTAGAAACAACTAGGGTCTGCATAATTTTAGCACACTAACTGAAATAATACTTTAGTTAGATATTCAGTGTTTAGATTTTCCTTATTGGCTACATACGTACATAATTGTGAACCCTACTATACAACACTACCTAGGGAAAATCTAAACATTATAATTAAAAAAAAACATGCGGGGCAGTCTTTGGGGACTCCGACTGAAGTGAAAACTAAGTAACTTATGAACTGCATCGTCGAGCTGTTAATGACCAATTTATTGATTTTTAACACTTCTTTAGAAACTGAAAATAAATTGAAAATAATTCCAATCTAATAGCCCGACGATACAAGTGACGATGACGCGAGTTTCACGCTGTTTGTTCACCTTAAAAGTGTGTACTTTTATGATCTATATATATATACAGTATATATATATATATAGATCATGGCATATTTATGATACATGATAAGGAAAGCGTTCGGTGACGATGACGCGAGTTCCATGATTTTTGTTGCCCCAAAAAGTGCTCAACGCGCCAAAAAAAGTTTTCATTTCAAAAATATGGTTGGTATTAGATACAGCTTTTATTTAGTGGTGAATTTAAAGTTTTCTAATCCACTATAAGTTTTAATAAATATTTTTTCTAAAAAACTTTAATACCGCTAATAGTGGAAGTAGGTAGTACCTACTATTTTGATAAATCCCCTCAATTTGAAAAGTTAGTTACATGCTCTTTAGTTGTTCTTCAACTTCTATCGGCGCACACCTACCTACTTACCTACTACAGGCGGTGGCGGCGGCGTAATCGGCGTGTATGGTAAAAATGTAATTGATTGAATGATATTCCAATTTTAATTCCGAATAAGTACCTTAATTATCACTTTATTGCACAAAAAAAAATAGTGTTGTAATGGGTGGGCATAATGCCGATGGCATTTTCTAACTGCCAACCGAACTAAGATTGTAGCAATACAGAGGTTGGCGTGCTAACATACAATATAACTAAGGAACGTAACTATCAACTAGAATTAATACTTACTACCTATCCATACTATACTTACACATTATAAATAAGATCAATGTTCATATATTATATATTTAAATAGGTACTCACCTACAAAGCATTATGTCATTACGTCTATATATATATAGTGGAAACTTGTAATTAGCCATTAGTTTTCTATAGTCTTAATATAAACTCTGTGTTAGCTGTAAGTTTTCCAAAAATGATAAAATAAATAAATATATCTCCTTAAATTAAACGTAGTATGAACAATGAAAATGTAAAAAATATAATTAAAAAAAAACAGAACAAATTCTTAAAATACCTATCTACTTACTAGGAAGACCTAAGTAATATTAGGATTTGAGATAATGCTCACGAATCAGTCTTAAAACAGTCCTTGGAATTGACTCTCCTCATGTCATACGGAATGTTTACCAAAAGCAGAAGAATGATGTTTTTGTATTTCAAGCAGAAGATTAACTGCTGAGCAGAGCCCCCTGTCATGGAGATCATCATAGAAATTTGAAACGGGTTTTTCGGTATTCCGGTGCAAAAGGGTCCTTAAGAACAGAAAAAAGAAGACAATGAATACCTAATATTTCTTCTTTCACGGATAGTAAGCCATTTATGTTTTGTTTGAAAATGGCTAACGTGGTCGTAATTACGAAGACAGAAAATGAAACGAATTTAAGAGTTTATCTTGATTTCGTTGTTTTTAATATGCTCCTTCTAATTTCGTCCACTGTTCCAGACACTATGTCTGATAAGAAATAGTAAAACAATCAACATGTACACTGCTTAATAATAGTATAATTAAGATCTTAATGTAACTTACATGTGGTAATAAATGTATTGAGTATCCTAACCTAATAATTTCATCGTTTACTAAGTACGTACCTATATTTTTAATACCACTAAGGTGGCAAACAGGCATATTATGGCTAGTTACCGTCGCTTATGGATGCTCGCAACACCAGAAGAATCACTCTTGCGTTACCGACCCTTTTAACATTTTAAAACGCCCTCTTTGAAAAACCCTTACTGTAGCTAGTAGAGAAAACCTCGACAGGATCAGATCAGATCGTTCCACAATTATATGGTTCGCACGAGGAAGTTCCTCTTGAACCTTACGGTGCGCCAAGGTAGTCTCCAAAGTGTAGGGTGAAATCTGCGTCGATGGCGTACAGTGCGATAATAAAAGAGCTAGAACCATATCATAAACACAACCAACAGAGGAAAAGTTTCTACAGAGATGGTCAATACCACTTGTGAGTAGGTATGGGATCTCTGACAATAATTATCACAGTTCGTCTTTGAACGTAGTCAAACGGCTGAAGCTGGTGTTCAGGTGCTCCCAAAGATAACAGCAATGCTCCACGTGGGGTCGGATGTGTGACTTAGAGAAGCAGTCTCAATTAACTGATTATAGCTGCCACTGAAGTAGGTCAATCGAATGAACCTATTTAGTGAATAAAAAAAAACCGTTGACTAATTGTATAAATTAAGTCATTTCTTGTACCTACCTTTTAATGTAAGTAGTACCTGTTATGCTATTGTAACGCCTTAGAATATAACTATGTTATGTTGCAATTTTAAGAAATTAACAAACAAATAAACCTACCACTTTGCTCTATTGAGCACACCTCTTTATGTAGATATACAGATTTGAGCCGCTACAGTTTTATTATAAGTACCTACCTTAGTATAGATAGATTTAGTCGTCTGCCAAGGTCAACAAATAAATAAATTCTAATTCCACCTTGATTCATTTTACCGTAGGTAACCTACCAACGTCCAAAGCTTACGTCATTCTTCTAATGCAAAAAGGGTACACTAGGGCTATTGCAACCCAATGAGAACGCAGAATGATATAACGCAAGCACAAGCTATAATATAATAATATCTACTATTGAAACGGAACTGGGTAGGTGCGTTCCTTTCATCCTGTGGTCATTTCTTAAAATCCTTTCTTAGTGCACCCCAACTCTACAAAAGGACAGGAAAAGCTACCCTGAAAATTTCAAGTCTCTTGGGTTAGTATTTTATTATGTGCTTATGCTGTGCGTTGTTCACGTCTGTCAGCTAAACGACGATTTAATATGTTTGTTACATATTTTGTAACAAAGTAACGTAGGCGCCATATTCTGAAAAGGTTTAACGTAGATAAAGGTCAAATAAAATGTAAGGAAAATTTTTGTTCCAGTAGGTATTTCCCTTTTATATTTTTTTTTATCCCAGATGTGAATTAAAGTAGTACCTAGGTACCTACCTATAAATAGTATATGAAACTGCTTAGGTAAATGGAACCAAAGAAGTAGGTAACAAATTTACTCGCCTACAACCGTTCCACTTAACCCCATAGTTGCAATATCCCCATGGTGATAGGTACCTACCTTAAAATATTTATCCATATTATGTATGTATTTTCTTAACCTACCAACCTAATCTATACGTAGGTAGGTAGGTATATCTACTTATAAAAGTTAATTATGTTCTTCTAAGTATATTCTCTTTGGTTGGTTAATTTCAAAGCATTGTTGTGGACAAATAGTTGTTTCAATATTTCTCGTTGGCCTCCTCTTTTTCTCCGAACCAGTACAATACAGCACCAGTTCTTGTAGTCTCGCGGTCCAGTCCAGTGTGAATTTGTTGCGTCAAGGCGAGTGCTTCCTCAATTCCCTTATTAAGTGATCTAGTGAGCAAACGCTTGACGACTACCTACCTCCTATAGAAAAAATGTCGGAAGCAAAGCCCTATTGTAAGTGCTGGCCAAAGCTACAGCAATTTTTTACACAAATCCACATCGAATGCTCCTGCGGTGAAGAAGATAACAGTAAGTGCACTGTTTCACTTATACGATACCTATTACCTACCTTTAGTAGGTAGAGTTACAACTTGCGTAGGTACCTAGGGTAGTTGTACGTATTCCATTCTAATTTTATAACTGACGAACTTGCTAATTAGGTACCTATCTTCAGCTCCAGACCAAATCAGCACCATATTTCATCATCAGCCCTACCTACCACATCATGGGTCCACATATCAAACTTTAACCCATATATGCCCAAAACTATTTAGTGTCACCGATTTATTTAATTTTTGGATATGTTATTAGTAATTACATATTTTTAAACAAAAAAAGAGATTTTTCAGGTTGGATTTGCTGAAAGTGTATTATTTTCAGTGAGTCGTTAACGACCATGGGCATAATCAGTGCAGTGTTAGTGTTACTAGAATTACCTGTTCCAATTCCAACCAAAGATGCCAAGTTGTTTATTTGACCATTGACAGCTAGAATAGGCAAAGAGTAACACAGAACACTAATATCCTAACGGAAAGAAATCCAATCCCATACATAGAAAATGGTTAATTATCGGACGTACACACGTTCATTTCTGAGCCCACAAGTTGCTTGACAGTTTGACGAAATGAATCGAAGTTACGAATTTCTGGTGTAAATAGACACCACATTACCATCGAACAAATGGCGGTGATTTTAAATTATGGATGGATCACGGTTTTGGTGGGTTATTTAGAGATTCCTTATTTATTCAAATAGTACTAACTATTATACGACTGCTGGTCGACTTTACAAACCGATTGCAATATAATCAACACGATACGATAGTCTTCCGAACAATCGGAAACAACCGTACTCCTGCAAAGCATTGAAAAATCCCATCGACTGTCGAAAATCGCATCGAATGCTCAAAACCAATGACAACAAAATGCATGGCATGGATAACAACTCTTTGCTTGATCATGTAGATCCTTGATATTTTTTTAGATTTACTTTTTTAGTTATCCACAACGGAGAGGCTATACATAAAGCCTCTCATATATAAAGCTATACACCCATACCACCTATTTGTTGACTTTGATATTTAAATGTAGGTAGCGCTTTATTCTCTATGGTCAAATTGCCGGCCAGCGCGCGTCAACATTTTGAGCTACGGGGAGCGTACTATGAACCGTGCAATTTTCAGGCAGTTCAACAGCTGGCCTGTTTTTGCAAGGCTAAAATCGTACTATGACTGCTAAAAACGTGAACGACTTTCTCATCAAGGTTATGCTTGTCTCTGGCCTGCTGTAGTGACAATTGTTGTTTTAACGCTGCGTTCAAAAACTAGAAACGAGTTAATTTTTCGTTTTATCGGAATTATTCGGTTTATTTTGTAACCTGCAAAGAATACTAATTTGTTGGAGAAATTTATGTAATTTATAGTTACCTATATTTGTCATAATATTATGATACATCAGTTTAACTTCTTAAAAAACCCAATTGCTTCACATTACAATTTTGCGTTGTAATGATAAACCTCGAGCTTTGAATAATGCAACTATCCGATATGATTCCGAACGTCTTCTATATAAAATTAAAAGTTCTGCCTGACTGACTTTTGAAGAACTGAAATTTTGAAAATATACCCCACGGGGTTTATAAATAACAGCTTATTATCATCCTCACCTGGTTGATATCCCACGCATAAGAACTAAACGCTTTCAAGAATCTTTTATTGTGCGCACTGCAAGAACTTGGAATAAGCTCCCAGCGTCTGTTTTTCCGCTGTGCTACGACCCTAATGTCTTCAAGACGAGAGTTAATAGGCACTTTCTGGGTAGGCTCGCTCCATCGTAGATCTCATTCTTACCTGTGTAAGTTTCGTGGTCAAGAGCCGACCCATCGTAAATAAAAAAAAAATGAAAAAAAAAATGGGGTTCAAATTATGGAGTCAAATGTTTGCATATCTCTGAATCCATAGGTACATGATAGGCACTTGAAAATTAGTATGTAGATTGCCCGTATGAAATCAACAATGACACGTTTTATATATAACCTGCTCTGTGGTCTAGTGGTTTAACCCACCGATTTCAGATCCAGAGGTCCCGGGTTCGATCCCCATGGGGAGTATATTGTGCTTGGTTTGGTTGGTGGTAGGATTGTTTAAGTCCGGCTAGCTACCACCATCTTACCTAATTCTGTCGCCATAATAACAATTCTTAAATAAAAATTTTGTGTTCCGGCATTCAGAGGTAAGATAGCCAGTTCCTCAGTTTGTTGAGGATTCCGGGTGAAATGCGCCTCCACCTTCGGCTTTATCTCAACTTGTTACCATGTGAGATGAAGGACAAGCGCTTCAGTCGTACAATTAAAAAAAAAAATTTTAAACAGTAACTGGAAGTAGTTTGATATTTACAGACCTGATCCCCATCCTGATGGGGGTACCCCCCACGGGTACCCCCATCTGGATGGGGGTCAGATGACTTCGCACGTCCACCATCACCTGAGTCCTCTTGGACATGAAAGAGATAAGGAGCAATAGCGCGGGGCCGCGGATCCCATGGAATTCCAGTTTTCTTTTGATGAGAGAATGAATTGTGGTATCGAAAGCACGCGAAAGGTCGCAGCATAGCAGCGCTACACGCTGGCCAGCCTCATGCGCACTTAACACGCGCCACACCACTTCCCTCACCAGGTCCGTCGTGGCCCGTCCCGGTCTGTACGCATACTGCCGAGCTGATAGTTTTTTTAAGCTAGCAGGGTAGGTTCCTTACTGGGCGTAACAATAACATAAGATGCTTACTGGGTATGCTATGTGTTTTGCAGCGATATGGATAATTTTAGCCGAAATACCGTACACATCTTTACTATTTTTTACAATACAGCCAATAATGTACGACCCGATAACGCACGACTAATAATTGGTGACCATATTAAAAAGACGACTTGGATTATTGGCTATACATCATCAACACGTGTCAATAATGCACAGCCAATAATCCGTGTCCACTTTTTCTTTTTTTGTGGTGGACTGCCTTGATGCCTTGTATTCATGAGCGAGTGCAAGGCGAGTGTAGTTTTATTTCCACAGAGTACCTAAACTAGATAATAATTATTTACGGTTTTTTATCGGGATTCCCGTAACGAACAAATGACATAACCCCGACCCTGACTGTACATGGTCTTATGCGTTACGTTGGTATTATATTATGTATGTAAAAAAACCAGCAAGTTGAGTGGGTGAAGTGATTCTCAGGGGCAACGAGCGAGCTTTCTGGTGGGAGCTCGTCCCAGAAAACATGAATGCTTGCAAGCTATTTTTTTGTATTGGCTCTTCACTGCCAATGTATTGTATGACCTCGCGGAACTTGTACAGTTCAAACGAGTCATGATTTTCTACTTCATATTGAGCGAACAATGAGGGCACAAGGATTCGAAAGACTGTCGGCCAATGAGAAGCAAATGGCTTCCAATTATTGGCCGTACATGATCAGCACGTGTTGATAATCCTAAAAATCTTTACCTCTCTGGACCCGCCAGTCAAAACACAAGAAAGCACCGAAACCCACGCATACGGGTTGATAATAAAAAAAAACACTTACTTACAAAGCTATTTTATAGACTGCCTTCCTGGAAAGCCGGTGGGTCTGGCGGCGGCGGTGGCGGTTACTATGGCCAAAGTTGAAAATAAACAGTGATGACGTTGAGTTATTCGCTAAACTAGTTGTTGATTAGAAGAATTAGGAAAACTAGTTGTTTATATTAGTATTTGTATTGGTGTAAATATTATTCCTGATAATATTTACACCAATAAGAAACCCAATGGCGGTTTATTTTCAAAAGTATTCACTGTAAACACGTATACACCTCTCAACGGTAGCTCACACTAACGCGTACCCTCGCTCATTTTATGGAAAGTGAAAAAAACTTTTTACTTATTTTCTGAGATTTCATCAGATTGCGGAATGAATTACGAATAAAATAATATCAGTTAATTACATTTTATTACACAACAACCGATGTTATTAATAAAAAATACTGTTGCAGCTTCACAACCGTTTTAATTAAATTTGAATGAAAACCATGTACCTATAGTATGTATAGTATTTTGCATCATTAGATTGCTAACTTCAGGGCCTTGACTATAGATCAAAATGCAAGCAAATGTATGAATTTTGGCTATTAGAAAAAGGATTGATAAGAGTGCGGAAACGATGGTAGTCAGTGGAGCCGACGGGAATCAAATATTTTTGACGCAGTCTCCAAGTCATAGAGAGTGCGGGTATCGATAAGAATATGCATTTTGACCTTGACTTTGATTTTTGACATTATTTTGGAGCTTGTGTGACTGGAAATATTTGGGAATCACTTGACCTGGGAAATATGGCCTATCTAAATCCCAAGTACTTCCAATCAAAAATGAAGCCAACTGTGCTAACAAAGACAAACTGATAAACAAAGTGAGCCGAAAAAAGATTTTGAGACTGTATGCTTGGTTATAGCTTCAATCGCCATCTTCGTGCCTGAGTGGTAGTCTGAGCTACCTAACCTGAGAAGTAGGTCCCATCTGTTCTATGGAACATGACGTCATCGCAAAAATGAGACATTTTCTTCCCAATTTTTTCCATAAAACAAAACTAAAACACGACATAGATTCATAACAAAAACGAGTCTTCATCTCGTACCTTTTTATAATCCCGACAGTTTCGACCGTGTTACAACGGCCGTGGTCACGGGTAAACCTGTGACCCGTTGTAGCACGGTATTATATTATTCTGACATATTAATTATGTATACGATAATTTAAAAACTAAAAATAAAATAATTACCATTGATCAAACATCTGCCTGGATAAAATAATCCTAAAAATCGAATGAATGGATATTCGTAGCAAGAAGCGGTGGGAGGACTCTCCAGATTATGTAGAGGATTCTCAGTCTCAGAGTATTCTAGTACCACCAGTTCACAATAATCTAAGATGTCTTATTTACCTTGTCCTATAGAAAAATTTGAGAAATATAAGTATTATATGTTACATAGTAAAAAATAAGAAAAAAATATCGAATTTGTCCTATGGCGTCATGTCCCATGGAACAAATGGGACCTACCGAGTGGAGTCGATGGATCGAATAAGCAGAGCACACTTAAGGAATCAAACAGTAGGCTGGTTATTGGCAAATGTGGCGATAGAAGCGAGCTGAAAAAAGTGTTAAGTAATTTGTGCAATAGTGCGGCACACATGTAGCTACAGTTCTGGTACAAGAACAATTTGGTAAGTAGGTAAGGTACGTACTCTGCACAAAAAATATGTAAAAAATATTAGGTATTATACTTAACTAGGTACCGTACCTAGTTCCTACCCATAATAGGTACCTACATAGGTAGAGTTAGTTATATTGGCCCGTGTAGGTACCTACTAACTAATCTCTACCTTCCAGTCATAGAATGGAAATGGGTGAACTCTTCTGAGTCCAGTGATGTTATTCTCTCTGACAGCGGGAAAGTGGCGACATTCAATCCACGTATAACCAATGGCATGGTTTATGTGGTGGGAGACACTCCGATGAAACTCAATTACCATTACTATTGGGAGGTTAAGATACTGACGCATCCTGGATATGGCATGGTCAAAACTGTAAGTAAAGTACCTACCTAACTAACAGATTACCTATTACGACTAGTAGTAGGTACGTAGTTTGTGACATTCCGCATAAGAATAACATTACTATAATAATACCGAGGTTCTTGCCTTGCTCGTTTTGAGTGATTCCAAACAGGCAGTAGATATGACGTTTCAAAATGAACCCATATAACTTACCTTAAATGACCTATGTCCGGAAGTCAATAATCCTAATGTCTTGATAACGTCTTTGACTCTAAAACTTTGAATATATTAACCGTGAGCCTGCCAACTGACTAAGCTAAATTGCCATATTAAAAATGTTGTAAATAGGCAACTATATGTAGATTGATTACTTTTTCCGTTATGTAGGTAAATCTATGAAGAATAGCAAACATTGCTATTGGATTGTAGCTGCTATCTATGTCTTGTACAGTTGGTGGGCCTCGGCACAGATAAATTCGACGAAGGAAGATATTCACGACACAGTCACACGCCACCACTAGGACTCGACACAGAGTCCTATGGGCTGACACACATGGGAACAACGATTCATGATTCGCAATACAGCCCCCGCGATTACAACCACCTGGGATTCGTCATGGGCAGCATCATTGGCATACGACTCGACATGTGGCAGGGAACACTGGAGTTTTTTATAAATCGGAAACCACAAGGTAGGTTCAAAATTAATTGAAATAGTAGATTTCGCTATACATCTTCTTCAACAGCCCAATAATTTCCATTGTTGGACGTAGCTGCCTCCTATATTGGAGGGTCTTTTCATAACCATAATTCATGGCAGGTGGATTGGTGATCGCAATAACGGTGTTGATAATACAGAATTAACTGGTGCACTTAATCTGGTAAAACCCTTAGACGGATTTCACGACATCCGTTGGCTTTGAGTTGGAGGGTTCGTTCCGACACGGAAAATAATAATAATTTCATAATTGATTTACTTATTCAGATTACAAAGATCCATTTGTTAGTAGGTATTTATATCTAAAATATTAATTATTAATGTTAGTTACATGTTACATACAAAATTAAAACATAGGTACAGTATTGTTCGAGTTAGGGTTCGTAAAATGAAAAGTCCCTAACCGATTACAGCTCAAAATAAGACACGTTAATTTAGAAACAAACCAATTAGGTACTCCAAAAGACATTTAAACAACACTATTATCGCACTCAATTATTACTTGATGTTATCTCGCTGAATTCAATTCAATTCTGTCCGGATTCCGAGTCGCGCGGCATATTCTCGTATGCGCGGGACTGATCGCGACGCTAACTATTGCATAATGTGGGACTCTATTGATCTCGACGATCATAAACAACGTAAACACAATATTATTTTTGTCTTATTTATGCGGAAATTTATTTTTGTTGAAGGCCCGCGATGATTCTATAGTTTAGACCTTTCCAAATGGCGTAAGCAACAGTATATTTATTTATTTTACTTGAATTGAATCACTCCGATAAAATACATCGCTTTGCTCTCAGAACCAGGTAGGTACACACGCAGAATTTTCACTTCAACAGTCCGCAAAAAGGTTACAATCAGAACAAGCATCCACGAGAGCGTGGCAATATAAAAATATTTGTTTGCTCTACAAGTTTCATTGTCTTGCCCAAAGTAAGAACTAATTACGGAAAAAGTTGTTTTTATTTTTGAAGGAGCACAACTTTATCACTAACTACCATCAATTATAAAAAATGAATTAAAAAAGCACTAGCTAAATTTGTAACAGAAAATAACTTATTTATTTATATTATTTAGTAAGTAGGTACCTAATAGCTGTGTATTGGACAATGCGCAAGACGAGTAGGTCCTATACCTACCTACACCTACTCTTGACTTAACATATAAATCGTGCGATCCACAATATTTTCACCACATATAGCATTTTATCACTTTAGTTAATTAACTGTTCTCATGTAAGTGACTGTCTTTATGAGAATAAATGTCTTGAAACCTATATTTATAAGGGGGAAGTAAGATCTCCTACACAATGGTGAAATATGCATTTATCTTCAACTTTTATTACCAAAGATATTAGGAATTTTGTGTTCGCAAAATGTCCACTTGCGTGTAATGATCGTCGCGGTTCTCTTGCGCAAGTGGCCTCACGGAAATGTATTTCGATTTCAGGCCCTTCATTGTGCTTAGACAATAGACATAGCTAGTTACTCAGTCGGTTGAGGATTCCGGGTGAAGTGCGCTTTTACCTTCGGCCTTATCATGACTTGACACCAGATGAGGCCAAGCGCTTCGCCGTCGCACAAAAAAGTCATAGGTAGAATTATTTTTGTGTTCAGAGGAACCAGTATAATTTATGACGTTTACTATAAATAAATATTACAGGACATTAATTTCACACAGCGCTATCTAGTCCCAAACTAAGCATAGCTTGTAAAATGGGAACGAGATTACGGATTACTTAAATACTTTTTTTTTTTGTAAATACATACTTATCATACAATACAACACCCAAACACAGAACAAACATCTATATTCATCACACAGATGTTTGTCCTGGGTGGGAATCGAACCCACAACCTACAGCGCAGAAGGCACAGCTACAACCAACCGAGCTGTGAGGCTTGTTTGCCTATACTCGTGTTTGCCTATACTATACTCGTAGTTACCTACTTTGGCCTGTCCAAGTCTGTGTCAAGTCTATATATCAATTGCAAATATATCTCAATGTTGTTCTTTGACAGGTATTTCATTCTGCAACCTCCGCCGCCACACCATTCTATACCCAATCGTGTGCTCCTCGTCCATACAGTGTTCTATAAAGCTAATATACGCCGCTTCTTGGAAGGCCTCACTCACAGTGGACGCTCTGCGGATCCTGTCGGTCTCGCCGAGGGTTAAGGAAGAGCGGCTGCCCCCTGGCCTTAAACACATGCTGAAGACGCGGTTCTGGCTGACAGCTTTTAGAGAAGGCAAGCCCGGTATCTTTACAATAATAATCATAGCAGCACGTACATCATATCAGCCCACACACGTCTATTGCTGAACATAGGCTTCCTCCAATTGACGTAGGCCGGTGAACCATTGTCGATCTAAACCAACTATGTTTCCATGTTCTCCTCTCCAGTTGGTAAATTAAATAGGAAGGTGTGGTGTGTCAGCCTACTTTAACCTATTCTCTCTTTTCAGAACGACGGCTAACAAGGAGCAGAACAAAAAGAATCAAAACCACCCAATAAAGTATTTAGGTATATATCAACCTGACAAATATAATTACATTGATTTTATTTGTCTCATTAATGTATTTGTAATTTTATGATAAATTCAATAAGAACCTAAGGACGGGAAGAGAAGATTACAAACTAAATAAACTCATTCTTTAAAATTAAATGTATTAATCACTTAATTTATTTTACCCATATTTTAGAATTGAAACTTGTGTGGCTATGCAACATAAATAAATAAATGAAACGGTTATTACCACAAAATTTTTACGTCGATTTGCTGACGTTTCGAGATCATTTTGAGACCCCTTCTTCACGAGCTTCGCCCGCGTGCACGTTCGTCGGTCGCGCGGCGCAAACTGAAAAATTTTGTGGTAATAACCGTTTCATTTATTTAATTACCCATATTTATCCCGACAACGACGACGCGACGCTTTGGCGGGGTTACTCTAGGCTTGCTCGCGGGCTGTTTGAAAAGAACAATCTGCAATTCGGGCGCTGTTGTAGAGCTGAGTCGAGAAGCAAAGGCGTATTCACGAACACCCTCAGTGGTCTTTTATAAGAAAGTCCACGTTCACACTAGGACGACACACCAAACTGATCGAATCAACATACAAAAAAGTTACAGGAGCACAAGTGCATTAAAATTATTTATTAAAAACATGTGTGAAATAAATGTCCTGATGAAATAATGTTATTCTTAAGTTTTTTTTTTATTATTGTACGACGAGGAAGCGCTTGGCCTTCATCTCACCTGGTAACAAGTTGAGATAAGGCCGAAGATGGAGGCGCACTTCACCCGGAATCCTCAACAAACTGAGGAACTGGCTATCTTACCTCAGAATGCCGGAACACAACATTTTTTTTTAAGAATTGTTATTATGGTGACAGAATTGGGAAAGATGGTGGTAGCTAACTTGTTAAGTAACTTGACAACTACTTAAATAATTATTTCCTACAGGCAGTGAGTTCCACAATCACACTTACCTTCAACTCTCACTGGGTTACAAAAAAATACGAATATAGAGATCCCAAGATATCGTGGAATCAATAAAAAATTCACGCATGCTTTTTCAAGACAAATACTACAGCTGATGACATGAGAATGCATATGGAAACCATCTGCAACAGAACCGGCTTTTCTGTTGAGAAATTAAGACTGAAACATGATCGATATGCCTCGTTTGGTCTAACAGTTCCAGATACTGCATTTGTACAGCTTCTAACACCTGAAGCTTGGCCGGCTGGAATAGAGTTATGTGAATGGTTTCACAGAAGAGTCAGGAGTGAACAACAAACTAGACCCGACACACCTGGCCAAAACACGAGGAGGGTCAATCATGCCTTTCAGATGCCACAAACAAACAACAATAAACTATCATTACACGCTCTGTACCAGAAAGTAAATGGCCTCATAACAAAACTCTATCAATGGCGCTTCAACACGATATTAGCAGGTTGCGACATAATAGCAGCAACAGAAAGGAATCTAGACAATTCCATTACAGACTCTGAAATCACACCTTTAGAGTGGAGTCCTGCGCCGAGATAGAGGCTCTAATATGGGAGGTGTTCTGCTTGCAGCCAAACCCGGGTTCGAACTCTCCCGACAACATCACCTTGAGACAGGCCATGGTGAGAATATGTGGGCTTCCCTAAATTATAAAAACAGTATCATCTATATTTGTATATAATAATATATTTGTGTTGTATATATTAGGCCTTCCGCCAAAGACGACGTATATATGTCCTGGTATTGTAAATTGACGAAAATATGGCCACAATGTTACATAAAGCTCCTGTTATCTTACTTGGTGATAAAAACCTCAATAGTGCTTATCTTGAAAAATTGTTAATTATACAGGATATTTTTATGTAACTTTACGGATACCTAATAATGGAGTCTTCAACAAAACAGGTAGTAAATTGGATATTGTATTAACAATGGATACATTACCATTACATTACCCATGTTGATGTGTGCGAGGCAGAGTGCGGATTGGTTGACGAAGCTGATAAATACCACCCTCCCCTTGATATCTCCTTTAGTATAGTTATTACGGGTTGAGAAATTCCTTTAGAGACCAGCAACATAGATAGTAAAACGGATTGGAATTTTAATAAAGCAGATTTTCTTTTACTATACAAACTAGTCAATGATATGTCATGGGACGACATTTTAAATGAAGACGATGTTAATAACACTGTGAACTTACTTTACTCCAAACTTTATACATGTTTTGATCAATGTGTCCCTAAAAAATAAGAAAATTAACACAGTCACGTAGATTTCCAACTTGGTACCTATGATATTATAACAGATCTCAAAATGAAATGGACATTGCACAAAATCTGGAAAACCAGCAAAGATCACCATGTGTACAGCTTCTTTGCAGCAATTAGAACCATAATCAAGGTAAAAATTACAGTTGCACATAATAGTTACGTATCCAACATTCAAAATAACATTTCTTCTAATCCACGTTCTTTCTGGAATTATGTCAAGAGCTTAAGTACAAAGGGTGGCTTTGAACCCGCCATCACACACGAAGGAACCAAATATACTGGACAAACAGCTGCTGTAGCTTTTGCACAATACGTTAGCAGCGTTTTTCTTCCACAAATACCTACACTTGATGTTGACCACATTAAACCAGCTAACGACTATTCACAGTACATAAATGTTGTGTACAATATTCCTCCGTATATAATAAAAGCTTTCAAAACGCAACTTGCCCTCCCAATTGCCCATATTTTCAACCTCTCACTCAGCTCTTGTATTTACCCCAAAGTTTGGAAACAATCGCGAGTAGTGCCCATTGTGAAGACAGGCGAAAAATCACTAACCAACCATTATCGGCCCATCGCATTACTTTCTACATTTGCTAAGTTGTTTGAGAGTGCATTGCATTCTAAAATATACAAGCAAGTCGAACCTCTGCTAGATGACGCTCAACATGCATTCAGAAAGGGCCGCTCGGTCTACACAAATCTTCTCACACTTGTTGATTTTATCTCGGCAGAACTTGACTGTAGCATGCAAGTAGACGTTATGTACCTAGATTATCATTAGGGCCCCATCTATTCACATTAATGATTAACGACATAACAAAGAGCTTCAATAATTCAAACTGCTTGTTAAATGCTGACGATCTCGAATTATACCACAAAATAAGATCCTATGATGACTGCCGTGCTATGCAACGCGATCTAGAAGCAGTGCAATTGTGGTGTAATGAAAACCACCTCTTAATGCTGCCAAATGCCAAGTAATGACTTATAGTAGAGCCGTACAACCCATAATCATGCCTGATCAGTTATCAGACAAATTATTGGAGAGACCGCGAGCAGTCAAAGATTTAGGTGTTTTATTTGACCCCGAGCTTACGTTCCATGATCACATAAATGAACTTACAGGTGATGGCTTCAAAAAATTAAGATTTATTACCAGAAATTGTATAGAATTCTCAAACTCAAATACCCTCAATGTTCTGTACACTTCACTTATAAGGTCAAAACTCGAATCAAGTTCTAGTGTGTGGAATCTGCATGAAGAAACGTATGGCTTGATGATAGAAAAGGTGCAAAAAAAATCCTGCGTTTTCTGTATAAAAATGCGTATGGATTCTTCTATCCTACCAAATATCTACAGCGCCTCCTAGGATTCCATTCCCTTGAAACTCGACGACTTTATGAGCAAATAACATATGCCGCATTTTACGTGGGTTACTCATAGTTCCTGAGTTATTATCAATAGCAAGTAGACTATACGTGCCAGATACTAGGTTCCGCCAGAGGCGTATTCCTCTATTTTGCCCTAAGGCAGCACGAACCGTTGCTCGTCAGCAATCCCTAATCTGCCGTGCTCAACGCCACCTTAATGGTTTATTAAACTCGGATGTTTCTTTGGATATTTTCCACGATAGCATACCTAAAATCCAAAGGATTATCATGAGCTACTGTGCCTAGCCAACTACGGCCTTGGTAATCCTTCAGTAGGTAATATTAATTATAAGCTAGTGCAGGTGTAATCTAATGTACCTAATCTAACCTATTTAGTGATTTTATTGTACCTACCTATTTTAATTTTTCTATGTGAGTAACTATTATGCTATTGTAACGCCTTAGAATATAATTCTGTTATGTTGCAATTTTTAGAAATAAACAAATAAACCAAAGCAATTCGTGTTGCAGGTACTTAGGTGTGTACCTACCATCAACAGAGAAATGTTTTAATCATAATTTAAACATCTTGGTTGGGCTTGACTTGGCGCTGGCTTGTCCGCAGTCTGTAATCGCTTGGCAGTTGGCAATGCTGGCATCACAGAACAGAGTACCTACTTGGCTGAGTGGGCTTGGCTGTTGGCTGCCCTGCTGCTGTAGCTTTATTAAATATTATATGGCAACACTTTTTTAGTGTAAAACATATTTTGTTTGTTGCGTTCACAGACTAATAGGAAGCTAACGCTTGTTGCGTTCGTTCGCTTCGCTTATATATCTACTGCTTGTGATTGTGAGTATTTATATGGTAATACGTAATAATAGTAATCTATGCTCTACTGGCTCAACTGTTGTGAAAGAAAAAAAGAGATATATTGAGATCGCGTGAAAATCACTGAGTTGGTAATAATAAATGGTTGATATTCACTCTATTCTGACATATAAATTTATAAAAAAGATTCCAATTCATTTAATTGGTTCTGTTTGTGATACTGTAGTGAAACAAAACAAGTTTTCAAAGCATTTTTGGCCTCTTTTAGAACGCCTGACCTGAGCGAGTTCCACGTCAGTGACAATGCAGCACGTAAGTAATTTTATTTACTAGTTCATCTGTACAGGACAGATTTAGGGCGGTTCCTTCCTTTCATGACGTCAGAAAGTAGAGTAGGCGCAGGGCGGAATTCTAACCTTCAGAATATATTTTGTTGATTGATTATTTAATAAAAAAAATAATCAATCAACCTCTAGCTAAATGTAACCAAATTAACCCGTCAACTTGTGGCATAAATGTGTTAAGACCAGGGTTGTTGCTGAGGCAGTTTTTTTACACATCAGCATATGCTGATGCAGATGCTGATATTTGACCTTGACATCTGCAGATGCTGATGCGGATGCTGATTTTACTAATAAAAAAAACATTAAAATGTCCCATACATTTAAATGTTTTTTTCCCCCTATAGAATTTACATGAAAAATCATTTTAGTTTCTTTGGTATTTAATGATATCAAATATTGTTTCGACCCATCAACAGGGCTATGTGACACAATAGATCTTCTTCCTTACAACTTTTTTGAACTGTGCCTTCAGTATTGTATCCTAGTTTTCTATGTCATGAGTGTTGCTGTTATCCTCTTCCCTCTAATCTAGCAATTTTTCCAGTTGTTTGTTTGCCTATTTTCTTACAATTAAGTGCAATAAGCCCCGCCCCTTTCGAGACAGATGATGAGAATAATTTTGATATAATAAATTAAAACAATAATTATCGCAATGAATATCAGCATCAATCAAAGCGGATGCAGATATTTTAAATAATGTGGATCATCTGCGGATGTGGATTCTAATATTCGCAACATTCCTGGTTAAGACTTGCATGCCTGTAATTTTACCGGCATCCATACCTACTCTTCAAACCGAAACATAGCTATGCTGCTTGGTGGCCGAAATAGGTATTAGTACTTCCACCGTGTAGCCCAAGGTGCTCTACTACTTTTAAATTTTTCCTGTATACATACATTTTGATTCAAAGAAATTGTAGATACTCATACATTATATTATGAACGTGTGGCTTAGTGCGGTAATTTAGGAGAGGCTTAGACCAGCAAAGGGCTGCAATAGGTTGATGGTGATGATAACTTGATTAGTTAAATAAATATTTAAAAAGCATGCTAGAAGCAGTACTGTTTCCTGGTTATGATAATGCTGAAAGTGGCAGTTTTAATTTTTCTCATTGTGTGCAGCGACAGCCAACAGTAGTGGGTGTGCCCAACTTCAATGCAGCAGAGGATGCAGCAGTCCTGCGCGGTGCCATGAAGGGCTTTGGAACAGACGAGCAGGCCATCATTGACATCCTTTCCACTCGCTCAAACCTGCAGCGACAAGCCATCTCCGAGGCCTTCACTAGGGAATATGGCCGGGTAACAATTCAAATAAATAATCATAATAATATACAAAAATAGGTCCGATGTGTAAATTCATATTCGGAAGGTGTGTCCTTTCTAAGGCATAAGAGTGTATTTAGAAAGGATTTTAGGAAATTCTCATGGGGATGTTGGTGATTTAAAAACATATAAGGTACAATAATTTTACACAAATATTAATCAATTTAACAAAATTATTAAAGCAAATCCAAATGGTTTTTAAACATTACTTGTGTTTAAATTCATTTCTTCTGGTCCTACTATGGGAGCCAACTTAAACAACACTAGGTGTGTTGTTTAAGTTGGCTGTAATATACCTATGTCAATTTATTGTAAAAAAATATTTCCTTTTTTAGGTAAAGTAAGTAGCAGCAAGTATTGTCCCAGAGTCCATATTTACAAATTACAATAGATTTAAACAAAATATAAATTATACAATAATATTAGAAATACGAGCAAACGTAGGAGTTAATACATAATGTCAATACATTTTAAAATAAGTTTATCTAATTATAATTGAACAAAATAATAATAATTAGAAAAAGCCATTTTAGCATTGTTCGCACTAGTAATGTGTAGCTGGCACATATGCATTAGAAAAGGACATTAAGAGACATTTATTAAAATCATTTTTTTAATCTATGATGGAGAAGCACTTAGCCTCTAACTCATCTGGTGTCAAGTTATAATAAGGCCAGGGGAAGGATACTTCACAGAAAATCATGCCTCGAAATGCTGGAACACAACAATTAGAAATGTGGTTACAGTTTCATACTTTGGTAAGATGGTGGTAGCCTGGAGGACTGAAAATAAGCTACCACTAACCAAACCAAGCACGAATTTGGAACACCCTAGGGATTGAACCCGAGGCCTCTGTATCTGATAACATTGGGCGAATTACTACACCATATTGGCAGTTGTAATACCTTTGTTGTATGAAACAGTAAGTCATGACATTTGCATTATCACCACATAATTATGAACTGACTATGAGTCACATATGGTTCAACCTCATCATTCATCAATTATGTAATGCTTGGCATGTTGTCTGGAGGATTATTCATAGTGTTATTGTGTACAATGCTCTATGACAGGGATCATGATTATTTAAGGCATCGTTTATTGCAGGTTAAATGAGTCTGGGAATTCCTTAAAGCGTTGGTCAATTAGATTACATGAAATTACATTGCTAGTTAATAATTAAATCATCTTAAATTTACCCGTTAGACGCGACTAAAAACACCAGGAGTTGGGCAGCACAATCCAACTATGTGCTTAACACCAGTATTGCCAATCCGGCCCTCAAGTGTGGAGGTTATTGCAAATTATTTCACTCTTTGGTATGCTAAGGACTCTCTTTTATTTTATTGGTTATAGCAATTTTACTATAAAAACTTATTGTGGATTAATGAAAAACCTTTTAAAGCCTCTGTACCTCTAGTAGTACTTCGCCCACCAGTATCAGACTCAGAGGTCCTGGATTCGATCCCCAGAAGTACAAATTTGTGCTTGGTTTGGTTTGTAGTAGTAGTAGTTTGGTAGGACTTGTTTTAAGCTACAATCAGCAGGCTTATAATGAACAAACTAAATACAACAGTATTATTGATATTTTTATCGGACTACGGCGAAGCAAAAATGAGGGTCCATGTTTTTTTTTATTGGTGATAGTCAAGCGTTAGACCACCAGCTTACATGTAAAACAAGTTAAGATGTGGCCTGAGATGGAGCACACTTGCCTAAAAGGAACCTAAAGATTGTACCTCGTGCGGGAAAACAGACGCAGGCAAGAAACTCCATTCTTTACCAGTATTAATGATAAAGGTAGAGGCGAAACGATGTGTTCGGCACAATGGAACATTTACAAGGTACGGGTTGCCGTACGTCTGCTAGTCCGGTGGTGGAAAGGGATGGAGGGATTAGGTCAATTGATTTTTACCATCTGTTTACCTGTTCATCTGTTCACTCATAACTTATTTTTTTATATAAATAAAATCATAATTTGACAAATGAGGCGTTGAAAGCGTCTTGTTGATTATCCGCTGGTTATATGTAGGCTATGGTTATATGTATAACATATATACAGGGTCACTGTATATATGTTGGTTCCTGAACCAGTGGAAGCAATAAGAGGGCTCGGAGTAGGTACCGCTGATTTTGGCTCTCCAGTACAAACGTAGTTAGCAAACTATTCATTTCTAAATAGCTTGCCCCATTCAAATGAAATTTTGCAGGTAGGTATAATAAGATAGGGATGAGGCAAACTTTTCAAACAACCTAGTTGTTTGAAAATTAAAATTCACCAAAAGTGTATGTCAAAATCCGAAATGAAGGCAAAGGTTCATGTACCTGAGAGCGTAAACATAAGACCGCTATTTTAAGAGTAGTAGAGCCTCTTGTGAAAGGGCTCGTCCGGGGAAGTACTACCACCATACCTATTTCAGCCAAGCAGCATTGCTGTGTTCCGGTTTGAAGAGTATGCTTGACGGTAAAATTACGGGTACGCGAGGTTTAACACCTGTATGCCTCAAGTTGACGTGCGCAATGCAGTGCCGTGTAGGCTATGTTATTTGTGGATGCGACCTACGCAGTAAGGCATTGTAGGCAAGAGATGCATTTAAAATCATGTGAGGTTCTATCTTTTTCCGTCTCCTAGATGTGTATAAACAAAATGGTTATATCTACACTTTCGTAGCCAGGAGCGCGGCTAATCTTATTGCATCCGGTGAGGCAGAGTTGAGGTCGTACATTTTTTTTATTGTACGACGGGTAAGCACTTGGCCTTCATCTCACCTGGTTACACAAGTTGAGATAAGGCCGAAGGTGGAGGCGTACTTCACCCGGAATCCTCAACAAACTGAGGAACTGGCTATCTTACCTCTAAATGCCGGAACACAACAATTTGAGAATTGTTATTATGGCGACAGAATTACGTAAGACGGGTGTAGCTAGCCAGGCGGACTTAAATAAACTCCTACCACCGACTAAACCAAGCACAATATATTGTACTCCCCATGGGGATCGAACCCGGGACCTCTGGATCTGAAATCGGTGGGTTGAACCACTAGACCACAGAGGCGGTTTAAACATACCTAATGAATCTTCACAGGACATAATCGAAGACCTGAAGTCCGAGCTAGGCGGTAACTTCGAGGATGTGATAGTGGCTCTCATGCAGCCCCCAGAGGAGTACCTGTGTAAGGAGCTGCACAACTGTATGGAAGGAATGGGCACTGATGAAGACACCCTGGTCGAGATTCTCTGCACCAGGACTAAGAAGGAGATCGCTGCCATCGTCGAGGCTTACGAAAGATGTAAGTGCATTCGTAAGAAGCAGACGTAACCCTTAAGTGTCTATGATAATATGTGAAAGGGCTTAGCTTCAGCGATCATATATTCCACAATACTGTAGCATTTACTTTGAAATGAATATATGCTATAGTTCAGAAAAGATGCTAGAACGCTTGTGTTTCGAAAACAGGATTACATAAAATTTTCTCTAGTGTAAAAAAAAACAAAGTTGACTCTAATTTGTACCAAATATGTTCACCATTCAATAAATACGCCCAATTAGGGCTTTAAACTTTGTACTGTAAATAAACACAGTATACAGCAGACGGTCTGTGTTTTCGATTTTCAAAATTCATATTTGTTTTACCGTAAAAAAACAAAACGTAGAAATACGCCCATATTTCTGTCATCTGGTGGTCATAAGCGTCGTGGTTGAGCGCACAGCAATGTCACCTTTATTATTACTATATCTTAGTTCGAAACTAGAATAAAGTTGCGTTGAGTTGCTAATCTGAGGTACTATAGCAACTCACCGCAACTTTACTCTAGTTTCGAACTAAGATATTGAGGTAAGATAGCTAGTTCCTCAGTTAGTTAAGGATTCCGGGTGAAGTGCGCCTCCACCTGCGGCCTTATCTCAACGTGTAACCAGGTGAGATGAAGGCCAAGCGCTTCCCTTGCGTACAATAAAGCAAATAGACTTGTATGTTTTTGTTGATAAAAAAAAAAAGTGTAAATCGTGCAGTGTACGATCGCCCATTGGCCGAGCATATGTGTTCCGAGACTTCCGGTGACTTCCGCCGTCTGCTCACCCTCATCGTGGTCGTGAGTAAACATTGACATTATCATCAACACACCTACACACATCAACATTGTCTAGGGATATTCAACATTTTGTTGATTTTTACAAAAACTGAAAATAATTTCTTAACAAAACTAGGTATGGCAAGAATCTTTTTTTTTGTGTTGTTTATTAATAATAATAAAAACAACAGTTTTACATAATTTTTTAATAAACATTAAAGTAGAAACAAAATGTCGAAAAATCTGAAAATTTACAAGGTTCGGTAAATTGTGTTAAAAATATTTTTACGTTGCCATAACTTTATAAAATTACAGGCATTATCATGCATGAGCTGAAGTTCCTGGCCAATTTGAACTCTGTGAGGGATGATCACAGGTTTATGACCTCGTTCCGGTATTTTAGTGCAGTCATGCTGCCTCTTATCCAAATGAGCTCGGTTCGCGGCAATACGAATTCCCGCCCAAACCATGATTGTCCCACCTGTCCCACCTGTCATCATTTCGAAATGGAATATCCCTAGACAATGTTGATGTGTGTATATCTTTAGAGGATCATCTCATCCGAAACTGAACGCGTTTCAATGTGTTAGCTAATACGCTTCGACTTTGTCCATTCAGTTAGCGCGTGTTTTATTTTGTTGTATCAACGACCTATGATTAACTGGTGCAGTGCTTTAGGAGGGCCCCGGAGTACCGCTGATTTTCGCTCTCCAATACAAACATTGTTCCTTTTTTCATTTCGAAGTGGTAAGTCCGATTTAAACGAGCCTCACAGCTCAGTTGGTAGTAGCTCTGCCTTCTGCGGCTGTGGGTTCGATTCCCACCCAGGACAAACATTTATGTGATGAATATAGATGTTTGTTCTGTGTTTGGGTGTTGTATTGTATGATAAGTATGTATTTACAAAAAAAAAAGTATTTATGTATTCTATCCGTTATATAGTTCCCATATTACAAGCTATGCTTAGTTTGGGACTAGATGGCGCTGTGTGAAATTAATGTCCTGTAATATTTAAGTGGAATTTTGCAGGTATAATCAGAAAGAGATAATCTGTGCCAGCGGAGCGAGTACGGTTCCCACCGATCGCATAATTTGACATTTAGAATAGTTAAATTCGATAAAATCGGTTATAACGCAGACTTGCGATGGTCGTTATAACAAATTTTATCGAATTTAAACGATTCTAAATGACGAATTATGCGATCGGTAAGAACCGTACTCGCTCCACTTTTTATTAAAACGTTATAACAATGAAAATATATGGAAATCGATAAAATCGGTTATAACGCAGACTTGCGATGGTCGTTATAACAAATTTTATCGAATTTAAACGATTCTAAATGACGAATTATGCGATCGGTAAGAACCGTACTCGCTCCACTTTTTATTAAAACGTTATAACAATGAAAATATATGGAAAAGAGTGTTTGTATGGAAAAACTATTTTCCTTACATATTGGTTTCTATTCGTTTTTTAGAAAAAGTAACGCACCACAGACACAAACTATCTCTATCCGATTATACAAATCCGATGAGCAAGCCTCATAGCTCAGTGGTAGTAGCTCTGCCTTCTGCGCTGTAGGTTGTGGGTTTGATTCCCATCCAGAACAAACATTTGTGTGATGAATATAAATGTTTGTTCTGGGTTTGGGTGTTGTATCTTGTAGCAGGTACGTATGTATTTAAATATTGTATCCGTAATCTAGTTCCCATTTTACAAGCTATGCTTAGTTTGGGGTTTGATGGTGCTGTGTGCAATTAATGTCTTGTAATACCTGCAAAAAATCTTTTGAATCAGACTTGCCATTTCGAAATGAAAAGGAAATTACCTACGTTTGTATGGGAAAGTGAGCCTTCACAGAAGTCTTGGCTTTCTTAATGACGCGAATGCACGACAGGCGGCGTTCAGTTTTAGATTAGACGATCTTACTACGATACTTGACTCAGTTATAATTATTCATCTACTTGCGTTGCGCAATATTTATAAAAACAACCCAGCAGAAACAGTGGCAATTTTTTTTTTATTAAAAAATTGTATGTAAAAATATCATTGCGGCACAGGGCCTGTGCACCTTTGCACCTTCCAATTAAGCCCCATGTCATTTTTTATTATCTGGTGAAACATTTCTTTGTCCTTGTGTCATTTTTTCATTACAAATGAAATGTTAACACGCAAACACCAGTAGGCAAACAGCTACCACCATTAACCATGATCATTACGGTCCGATAGGCCACAGCCCATAACAAACTAATCAGTATAACATCCAATTATTGAAATGGCTTTGCGTTTTCGCTTGCAACATTAACACACTAATTAATTTTAATAATATTTTGTACAAAATTGCGCTAATTCTAGTAAAATTGAATATGACAAACAGTTTAGAGTAAATTTTAAGTAAGACCACATGTTTGGTCTCCTTTCTAGATTTTATGTTTTGTAGCTGCTATAGGTACCAAATGCGTTAAGTAGAGCAAAATTTTATAAGACTACTTTTTAGAGCAAGTTCCGAGTAGTCTAGGTTCTAGGTAAAACAAATGTAGTCTAGACTAGACCATCGGCCAATTTTGTGGTTACATCATAATAGTCATCAAGAAATAATTCTTTGACCCATATGTGTTTTGTCAAAAAAAAGCGAGAGGCTTTTCTAAGTCATTGGTATTATTAAGAAGCTTCGAATAAACTATTCAACCAAAGTACTCATCTATATGGCTACTGTTATACTGCTACAAGTAGCTAAGAATAACAAAGGCTTAATGGTACCATAATGGTCTAAAAAATGATTCTTTGTGCTTGCTGGAGGCCGACAGCGTTGGTAATTTCGTGAGTCAGCGGCTTGGTCGGCTCTATGTAGGTACTCATGATACAAGGAATGTATCCTTGTACCTACTATGTCTATATCTAATTATACCAACGTACGAATTATAGGTACTATGCAAAATTTGCGCTACTAAACTACGCAGTGTTTTTTAAATGCTCTTAAAATTTCTTACTCGCGTATGTTTTATACCACTAAACAATCAAAATCTGCGTCAAAACTATTTTATATAACTAGCTCGTACGCTGCGGGAACTGTTAATTTAGTTGGATGAAATTGGGGTTTTTATACCCTGAATTAAACGTGTTGACTCTACCTATAGTGTATAAAAGGCAGGGAAGCTAATGGTATACATCCATAAAGGCCCTTTTATATCGGGTCTTGTATAGCTTTATTAAAGTAGCTCAAAGGAATCAATAGGGTCGCTCAAGGTTATTAGGGGGTGCACAATTCTTTTACTTTCGCTTTTGCAAATATTTTTACCCTTGGAGTGTGGCGTTTGGTGTTGTCCTTGAGTTTTGATGTTTGATGATATTGGCATGTATTATTTATTATTGGCATACCTACCTACGCCAAGCCAGAATTGAGTGCTATAATTTGATTAACTCTCACCAAGATGAAAACAAGTATTACGAAATATATCCGTCATCTAGTTCCCATATTACAAATTTGCTTAGTTTTTGGGCTAATGGGTGCTGTGTAAACGAGACCTCTCAAGGTGACTGTTTTGTAACCGGTAGGCTTCATTCTTTGCTTTTTTTATACTAGTATTCTGTAGTATTTCTGAAGAATTTTCTGACAAATACGGGTTATTAGATGGTTGTCATGTTCTGCTTTAGTCATATTCTGCTTTCTGTACTGCTTTCGTCATGTTCTGATTTAATCATGAATTAGTCAAGTTCTCTTTTTGTGAGTGATGAGTGTCTCCAGTCAAGAGTTTAGATGTTACTATGACTAAGAACATGACTAAAGGAGAACATGACTAAATAGGAACATGACTGAAGCATAATATGACTTAAACAAACTGTGATTATGACTAAACCAGAACATGATCAAATCAGAATACATACAGAACATGACAACCTATACCTAATCTAATAACCCATAAATACGTACAGGTATTTTTGAAACGAGAAAAATGAAATAATTCCTAATTTGGTAGTTATATATTCGGATAGGTACCTATAGGTATCCATTCTTCGTGTGCACCAAACGCCTCACTCCGAGTATCTCGAAGGCCATTCTTACGTGTGATGTAGTCTTCGTCTCGGCAGGGCGCGCGGGACGAGGAAGGGGGCATCGACCCTGCCAAGGCGAGGGAGGATGGCCAGGCGCTGTTCGACGCCGGGGAGTCCAAGTGGGGGACTGACGAGGAGGTTTTCAACAGGGTAAGATTCCTTGGAAAATCATCCATTTGTATTTTTTTTTTTTATTGTACGACCGGGAAGCGCTTGGCCTTCATCTCACCTGGTAACAAGTTGAGATAAAGCCGAAGGTGGAGGCGCACTTCACCTGGAATCCTCAACAAACTGAGGAACTGGCTATCTTACCTCTGAATGCCGGAACACAACAATTTTAGGATTGTTGTATTTTTTTATTGTAAAAAAATAAAAAATAAAAATAAATCTGTTGTACAAAATACATAAAAATATGTTGAGCCCTCGTCACCAAAATAAGCTAAGAAAGCTTGTTCTTTGGCAAAGAGTGATTCCCATATTAAATTTTATCATGGGAAGAAAATTAAAAATTATATTGAATCGCAAAGTTTAATATAAATCTCTCAATTTGTACACCGACGATATCGGTAAAGTATGTTGTGACACACTTACCCACTACTTATATAGAATAGACACCATCATATGTGTACATGGCTTAGAAAATAAATTATCTTATCTTAAATTTATTTATATCTTAAAACAAAAAAAAAAAGCCTAATAGGTGCTTGGCCTTCATCTCACCGGATTTACAAGTTATGATAAGGCCGAAGGTGGAAGCGCACTTCACCCGGAATCCTCAATTGTTTGAGGAACTGGCTATCGTATCTCTAAATGCCGGAACACAACAATTTAAGAATTGTTGTTATGGCGACAGAATTAGGTACTACCTAAGATGGTGGTAGCTAGCCAGGCGAACTTTAACAAAGTCATACCACCAACCAAACCAAGCGTATCGTACTCCTGGGTATTGAACCCGGGAACTCTGGATCTGACACCGATGGACGAACCACTACACCAAGGAGGCGGTTAAAATTGTATTGAATTTTCATCTAATTCCAGCCGTCTCGGGAAAATGTAGCTATCAAGGTCGATCGATCGAGCGACACTTCTTGATATTGCTACACGATTTTAGAACAGCTTAATATCGCGCAGTCTTATTGATCGACGTCGCGTTTCACACCAAAATTCGTGTTTAAAAATGCAAAACAATACTAACGCATGTTTTTTCTTACGTTACATAAGTTTCTTGTGGATATAGAGGTTCACAGGCCATATGACTGTGATCTGTGTTAAACAAAACACTTTCAGTAAAGTATAAAATATTTTATAACACATAACATTAATATTCATTTTAACCGTAAATATACAGAATTGATCAAAAACTTATCGTATCGTTATATATATATATTGCACCCTTTAACAAGCCTCACAGCTCAGTTGGTAGTAGCTGTGCCTTCTGCGCTGTAGGTTGTGGGTTCGATTCCCGCCCAGGACAAACCTTTGTGTGATGAATATTGATGTTTGTTCTGTGTTTGGGTGTTGTTGTTGTATTGTATCATAAGGTTGTAATTGCAAAAGAAAACAAACTATATATCCATAATCTAGGTCCCACTCCCATATTACAAGCTTTGCTTAGTTTGGGACTAGATGACGTAATAATAAATACGGGATATATAATAGGATATATAAATATGTAAAATGAAATGTAGTGATAAAGTAATATTTATTACTTTATCACTAACCTTGCATCCTCATTCAGCAGTTACCATCTCCTAGCACTACCAGTTAGTTTCATCACGCCAGTCTCTACCCGATATCCTATCAAGACTAACATATAACCGCGTCTTTGGTCTAGTGGTTCAACCAGAGGTCCCGGGTTCGATCCCCAGGGAGCACAATATTGTGCTTAGTTTGGTTGGTGCCACCATCTTAACTAATTCTGTCGCCATGATAACAATTGTAAAAATTGTTGTGTTCCGGCATTTAGAGGTATGATAGCGAGTTCCTCAGTTTGTTGAGGATTCCGGGTGAAGTGCGTCTCCAACTCTGGCCTTAACTTGTCACCAGATGAGATGAAGGCCAAGCGCTTCCCCGTCGTAAAAAAAAAGGTGAAATATATCTATTTTGTTTATTATAAGCATATGAAAGTATATATATATGTAAAGTATATAAGTACTAAAATAATAACTTTGAAATTTTTGGTTTGTCTGTTTGTTCCGGCTGCCAACCTGTCATTGTACATTTTGACAGGGCTTTCCCTGGAAGATAACTGATGATGAGTAACTTAGGTTACTTTTATTTTAAAAATAATTAAAGTTTCGCACCAAAAAAAAACACGAAATACAATTAGTATTTGTTGTAGAAGTCTCCATTCGTGGTAAAGGGGTGCAATAACAAAGGAATATATAATATTTATATCAAATAATTTATATAATATATTAAATTAATATATAAAAATTAAAAGATCCTGGCCCACGAGAGCTTCGCGCAGCTGCGTCTGATCTTCGAGGAGTACAAAAACATCTCTGGACGTACCATCGAGCAGGCCATCAAGGCGGAGATCGGGGGCGAGCTGAAAGACGCGCTTTCCGCCATTGGTAATATAATAAATACTAATATAATTTATTATACTATTTATATATTCAGGGCTCCGTCTAATGAGGCTGTCAGAGAGCTTTATTCATTTATTTAACAAAATCCACAGTTCTTAAAAACAGGGTAAAACTTACAATAAAACTAATAGCCAATCAGGGATTAACATTTTACAGATGTCTCTTATAAAAGTTAAATCACCAGTCAATAAACAAGAACATACTCGTACATCAATAAAAAAATCAAACAATCTAATAAATATACAAACAAATAACAATAAGCATAAATAATTATGAACAAAAATAAAACAAAGAAGAAACTTATTAAATTTCATTTCATTTATTCCAAAAAAAAAACTAAATATATTTTGTGTGTGGAGTTCATACAAATACATTTTAAACATAGACATAAGTTCAATTAGGTAAGTATTTAAAATTATTAAATAAGTATCGGGTATTGGTATTTTAAGGTAGGTATTTTATACAATTATCACATGTTATCACAAAAAAATAAAAAATTACAAATGTCACAAAAACTACATTTACAAAAATAAAATGAATGTCAGAAAATATTAAATGAAGAATTTTGCCTAAATAATATAAAATATAATTTGTAAATATTCAATGTTAAAATATATGTGTGTACTAGGTAGGATTTGACATCTCCCCCTCATCGTCATTGATGCTTTGAAGTGAAAGACAGAAATAGACAGACATTAATTTGTTTACTTCTATAAAACACATATCAGAACGATTGACAGAAAAACACGAGACAATGTGTATATAGTTTGTGCTGTGTGCAACAGCAGCAAATGGGTCACAGCATTATGCCTCACTGCAACACAGGTCAGCGCTGATATTATATTGTGACCCAGCCCAGTCACTCGGGCTCATGTCATAAAAACATTATTAGACCTCTGTAATTTGTAGCAAAGATTGAGAGCAAATGTGATTAGGATATAAACTAAAAAAAAAAGAAATACGGAAGAATGAATTAAAATGCATCTTCCTGCCACACTCGTTGGGATCAATATGTCATCTTCAAGGCGTTGTTAGGCTGGAATTTTACGACCGGCTTCCTACGTCGGTGAAATTATGGACACGTGAGGCTTAACACCTTTATGGCTCAAGTTGACGGGCGCAATGCAGTGCCGTGTAGGTCAGGTTCTTTGCGGATTTAACCTACGCAGTAGCATCAGGTGGACTACTGTCTTGTCCTGTCTGTTGGGACTACTCGGTGTGAGATGAGGGGATAAAGATTAAGTAAATTAAGTGAGTAAGGAGGGATGAGGATATAAGGATATGGATAAGGGACGGGATAAGGATGCTAATGTCACGGGTGTATAGTGAGTGTGACACTATCAACTAGTGTAATCCGGGGTTGCGTGCCCGTAATGAATCCGCCCAGATGTCTTATGAACCACCTCTGGTCGACCTCTGCATTAATTAAAATTTGCTAAATAATATATAAAAAATCAATGTGTATGCTCCCAAAACGGCTGGAACTATTTTCACGGGACTTCAAAATAATTTAATGTAAACGATAAATGTCGATATGTGTGCCGTTTTAGGAACACAAAACGGGTGGACCTATTTTGACGGAACATTTACCGGCAGATAGCTGCTGTTATAAGCAGTAACTTAGTCTACGTTAATTTCATAATAGAATTAGGGATCCGCGCAAAAAATTAAACCCATGAAATCCAAAGTAAACAATGCATGACGGGAACAAAAATCGGGTGTTCCACTAGTTTATTTAATAAAGTATATCCTCAATTCAAATCCAATTCAGCTATTGATTTGAAATTGAATTTAAAGTACGACTTTCTAAAAGTTTCATCCAAATTGATACAGCGAAAAGCGAGAAAGTGAGTTGCTGGTCAAACGCTTGGTCAACCAATAAAAAATAAAAGATTTAGTGAAACTTTT
This sequence comes from Venusia cambrica, assembly GCA_951394065.1. NCBI lineage: Eukaryota > Metazoa > Arthropoda > Insecta > Lepidoptera > Geometridae > Venusia > Venusia cambrica. Next base: position 9,856,825 of record OX596058.1, on the reverse strand, counting down.
GTATCACAGCGAAACATTTTAACCTTTCTCCCACTCTACCCGACACAGTGCCCCGTCACTTTTCGTCACACAAAAAGGTTGCGGGTCAGAATTTCGAAACCCTCCCATAAAAAGTTTCACTTCAAAAAGGTTTCTAATACTTTCATTGTACAGCCGTAGACCACAATCATGGTACGTCAACGTACGTAGATACCTACTCGACCCAATTGAATCAATTGAGCGCAGAATATTTCGATGGTGACTCGCATACATCCTTCCATGAATGAACACTTCAATTGTACAATACGTTGCCTCTGGGGCCACTCGTAGACTGGCCAATACAATACCAAAAATCACCTAATACCCAAAGTCAAAGTCAAAATTTCTTTATTTATTGAGGATTCCGGGCTAAGTGCGCTTCCTTTTTGCCTTTGACCCTATCATAACTTTAAAATCAGATGATATAAAGTCCAAGCTTGGTTATTTCTCTTTTATATAACGATAAAAATGCCTGATACCTTAAGTTTCTATATGACGAGAGTACACTTCTAATATGGAAATAAGTTTCCCCATACAATAACTATCTATTGATTTTAATTGAGTTTTTATAAAAACTTATTTCTCCTTATCTAGTTCACACAAACTTTCATTTGAAATGGACGTGCCATTTCGAAAAGAAAGACAAACTACTTTTGTACTGGAGAGCCAAAATCAGCGGTACTCCGAGGCCTTCTTAAGATACCTTTACACTCTTTGCAACTTCTCATTTATTTTTTGATCCTAGCACCAAAAAACCCTTACAACAACTATTTTTGTACTATCATCTCCATCGTAAGGTTGGCCGAAAGATATCGCTTTCAAACGTTAAGACCGCCTATTGTACTTTTAGTTTTAGTTTTTGAACTATTAATGGTCCATTCTGTATTAAGTATTTGACAAAAAGTTATTTTAACTAATTAATTTATTCCAAATGTCATGAGCCAGGGAGCACTACCGAAGCCGAACTCCATTGGCTTAAAATTAACTTCATACGTATTAAAATCGATTTTTACCTATCACAAGTGTCAAATCCAAAATGGCGTTTCCCATCCGAAAAGTGAACACATGCTGGGAAACCCATCTATCCAATACATTTTGACGTTTAGATGAGTTTTGGTTCAGATTGGTATTCCTCTAAGCGGCGTTGGACTTGCAACCTGTATGTAAAGTATTCAATACAATTGCAAACCGTAGACATGTTAGCGAAAACCAGCGATTCCGTTGCCCGGAGTAAATCACACTTTTTTTTTATTGTACGACGGGAAAGCGCTTGGCCTTCATCTCACCTGGTAACAAGTTGAGATGAGGCTGTAGGTGGAGGCGCACTTCACCCGGAATCCTCGACAAACTGAGGAACTGGCTATCTTACCTCTAAATGCCTGAAAACAACAATTATATAAAAAAAAATATTATGGCGACAGAATAAGGAAAAATAATGGGAGCTAGCCGGGTGGACTTAAACAAAATCCTATCACCAACCAAACCAAGCACAATATATTGTACTCCCCATGGTGGGTTGAACCACTAGACCACAGAGGCGGTTCTAAATCATAAAAAACGATACCAGGATGCCTACTAACATATAATTCCAGTGGAGACAGTGGAAAACCCCGCGGCTTGGTTCGCGACCCGCCTCCGGAACGCCATGCAGGGCCTCGGCACCGACGACCGCACGCTCGTTCGCATCCTCACCAGCCGGTCGGAGATCGACCTGCGAACCATCCAGGAGGAGTACGAGCGGCTGTACGACAAGACGCTGATCTCCGAAGTGAAGGTGAGACGTGCGCGTCTGTTGCAGTGGAGTGCGTCGAGAACGCGGCCGCGTGGTTCGCGCAGCGGCTGCGGCGCGCGATGCAGGGGGCCGGGACCGAGGACCGCGCGCTGGTGCGGATCGTCGTGGGCCGCGCTGAGGTGGACCTGCAGAGTATCAAGGACGAGTACGAGAGGCTGTTCGATAAGACGCTGGAGAGCGACCTGAAGGTATGTGATGGGCGTTGGCTGGGCTTTATCGTTTTTTTTTTTTAATGTAACAGCGCCATCTAGCCCTAAACTAAGCTTGTGATATGGGAACTGGATTACGGATGATTATTATTGTATTATATTAAGCCGTCAGTGTCCCACTGCTGGGCAAAGGCCTCATCAAAAAGTTTCATCCAAATTGATGCAGCGAAAAGCGAGAAAGTGAGTTGCTGGTCAAACGCTTGGTCAACCAATAAAAAATAAAAGATTAAGGCCAGCGAATTAGCATAGCTATTCAGCGTGGCGGCGATGCAGTGATGGGCGTTGGCGGGGCTTTATAGTTTTTTTTTTTCAATATAACAGCGCCATCTAGCCCTAAACTAAGCTTGTAATATGGGAACTGGATTACGGACGATTATTATTATATTATATTAAGCCGTCAGTTTCCCAATGCTGGGCAAAGGCCTCCCCCCACTCGCTCCAGACTTCCCGATCTTGGGCATCATTCCTCCAGTCTTCGAGAAATACATCTAGCTCATCACGCCATCTGCGCTTAGGTGTGCCGCAACGCCTCCCGGTTTGGGTGCCACTCGGTGTAAACTAAGCTTGTAATATGGGAACTGGATTACGGATAAAATACTTGTATACGTTTTTTTTTTTTTAAATACATACATATCATACAATACCAGCGCCCGTTGTAAACATAATAGTTTTAAAGTAGCGATGTAACGATCTCGATTTTTTTCAAACCGACCTACACTGGTGTGAAGTTTCATGCAAACCGACTTGTAAATTGAACCGCAAAAATCTATGTAAACCGGTTTGAAACCGAGTCACAAACCGAAATGACAAATTGATGCAACCAACCAATTTGTATTACTCTTGCTAGAATGTTATGTAATGGAAACCGGATTATAAATACATATATTTATCTAATTCGTTTCTGGTCGAACGAATTAAAATCGACTGACTGAGAGAGACTCTTTTCATATTTTCATAGCCCTGACCTGAGGGAGGTAAAATATTAAACAATATACTCACACATCGGTATTTTTAATTTTGGATTTAAGAAACATGAAATATTTTGTGCTTAGGTACCTAATTTGTATTGAAAGTAGTTCACTATTTAATTTACTCACAAAACATATAACGAAAATGACCCGACCTGACTTCGGCACCGAGTTGAGTTTACATTTTAAAACCGTATAAATCGAATCTAGAAATTTAACCAGAATGTAATAGAATAGCTTCCCTTAAATTTCACTGATCTGGCTTGACTAATGGTCTTTTATTAATAGGCCGTAAAACACATTACCTAAACGTACTGAAACAAAATAGCACTCGCTTCACCTGCACTTGCTCAACCACAACTCTTTTTCGCCACGCCCGCGGGGCTGCGTCCCTCGCAGCCCGAGACCCTTGCGTGATCCGCAGAGGGCAAGCGACGTGCAAGTCGGTTTGTGGCTCAACTCGGTTTGAACCGGATTGGTAAATCGAGTCGTTACATCACTATTTTAAAGCCTCATAGCTCAGTTGGTTGCCTGCCTTCTGCGTTGTAGGTTGTGGGTTCGATTCAGGACAAACATTTGTGTGATTAATATAGATGTTTGTTCTGTGTTTGGGTGTTGTATCGTATAGTACGTATGTATTTACAAAAAAAAACCTATGTAAGTATTCTATCCGTAATCGTAGTTCCCATATTACAAGCTATCTATCTTTGGGCTAGTTGGCGTTGTGTTAAATTAATGTCATGTAATGTTTATTTGTTTATTCTGTAATTATACAAAAAAAGGGCAGCCTCCTTTCTTTGTGGTTGGATTTGTGCCCATATATTGAGAAAACTCTGTTCTCCTGGCTCCGGTTGCCAAATCATTGCTTTCATTTGTTTTTGAAAATGGTCCCAAAGTCAAAAACGAAAATTTCAACTAGGTTCAAATTGACTTTCCAGATTTGCCTGCTAACTTAAATTTTGGACCAGAATCAAAATCGAGCCTTATTAATTATTTAAGAAACAAGTTTTGTTTTTTTAGTTTTTGACCTAAACCCTTGAGACAGTAATAAATGTAACATAACTATATACGAGTAGGCCATGTTCTGATAAAATCCCGCCAACGAATGGTTATATTAAATGAATGCTTGCTTGGGTCTGCACCGCGATCTAAAACTCGCATTATAATTTGCATAAAAGTAATGAATAACCCGTTTTGTTATGAATCATGCACAAAATTGTTTACATAGTTCGTGAAAAAATATTTTGAAACATTATATTTACTTTTGAATCAAGTAAAAAGGCTGAATCTTCTGTTTTTTATTAAATATAATCGATCTTTCTGCTTTCAATGTTATAGATAAAACCTTTCATTACTTTTTTGTCAAACGTTAATGTGTTTTTATGTTTCTACGTATTTATTCGCATTTCTGGTGAACGGATTAAGGAGGTGAGATAATTTATATACAAATATTTATTTCTAGTGAATCGCCCTGGACGTTCTCGTCATACCGTGGGAATTTCTTGGAAATATTTCTTAGTGCTGTGATTGTCAGTCAGTCAATCATTCGGCTACTCGACGGTATTATATATTTAGGTGGCAACTAAATATAATGGTACTATTACATATATTATTTATTATTATATAGATATTATTTTACTTTCGCTAATATAACAAAGAATGGAGGTGCACTTGAGCATACGTAATCTATCTATGAATCTTGAACACTATTGTGAATAACACACTTTTTTCTTAGACCACCTTTTGATATTGTCCACATGCAATACGAAATGATTAGTAAAAAATACATAATGCGACTTGCTCATTCAACATCTATTTAGCGCCACAGTATGTCTAGTTCTTTGTAATAAATAAATCTGCTAAGTTACTTACTGTGTGTTTAGCCTGATGGTATTTTCAATGGAGCCTTTTCCGATGTACTGTGGTCAGAATCCATGCACAATTTACTAATATTGTCGCTTTTCTTTCCCGCACCTCGTCGCATGCGCATCGCATTACAACGCCATCTCTCGGCGGTTACGTACAACTCTCGATGTTTCCGCGACGCGCCAGCAGGGAGAAACCTCCGGCGACTACAAGAGGGCGCTTGTGGCGCTTCTGGGGCCGGCCTAGGAGCCCTACGAATAATGAAGATTCGGAAAGCAATTCTGCTTAGAGATTTTAGATCTTGTATTTGTATTGGTGTTTGTATGTGCGATTTTATCACAATTTCTGCTAGTGGCCTAGTTTTGTATACGATTTTAATTGAAGTTCTGTGTGTAGCATCACAATTTTACATTGGAAACATCAGCAATAATTTGAATGAGCATTGTTCTGGCAGCTGTGCATTACAAACAAAGAGTTGTATTATTACATACAACTCTTCCTTTGAAGGGATTAGTGCGACATTTCCCCACCGCTACTGCTAGCGCCTAGCAAGGTGGCATCGAAATGGTTTGATTATTTCTAAGTAGCAATCTCAAGTATTTTATTTTCGTAATCTCAAGAGATCTTATAAATGTAAGCTTATTGTACTTGTGCTATGCATAATCCAGTATTGTAACGACACAGTCGTAAGTAGCCTATTTATTAATGCCTTCTTAGTGCCTACTATAAATGTTGTAGCAAAATTATTTTATTGATTGTTATTGGCTATAGATTATACAAATTGCATTCCAGTTGTGAACCCCAGGTTTATTTATGCATTAAATTATCAAACTAATTAAACTGTTATTCATTTTGAGTTTTTCAATCCTTCAGCTTTTATTCTTGATAAAAAGTGGGTAAAGACAAGCGGGGATAATAAGCCCCGTTTGTCCTTCTAGAGATGTTAGATACAAATACGATAATACAAATAGATAAATGTCGGCAATGCACGTCGAATACAGGCGTAGACTGCGCATACGCACTCGAAAGAGTGGTGCCACACACTTTCACACCACCTGTTTCTCTTTTTTTTTGGGAGAACACGCCCTTTCTAAATAGGGTTCGCGGAGCACCTACGAAACAAGTTTATGAATGAATAGGGTGCACCGCCAGCGAAGGCACGGAATCGTGAATTAGTTGCTAGGCCGCTTTCCGCGCTAGTTCCAAGCTGGCACCAGCTGTGGACGAACGCATATAATAATCACCCGGTAGATTAATCAAAGTAAGAATTCCTGTTTGCAGATTCAATGGCTGCCCCCAGTTGAAATGCTAAAATGTAACAGCGTGGGCTGTTTTTTTCTTTGCTGCTAAGAGTACCGACGCACACGTTCACGAGACTGCTTATACGCATCTAACCCAATCTTAACAAAATAATGGTCTGAACAATTTGAAGAAAAAGAACGCTTATATATAGGGTAAATTGGGCTTTGAGCGTTGAATTGTGCTGTAAGGCTTTTAAAAACTGTTTCTGAATAAAATTGGAACCGACTTCACCACTAAAAAGTCAAAAATAACTCTAAGGGTAAGTTCATATAATTTGAAGTTGGTGCCGAATTGCCAAGCACAACATGTTTATTGTATGGCACCGCCTTCAAATTATATGAACTTACCCTTAGTTATTTTTGACTTTTTAGTGGTGAAGTCGGTTCAATTTTTTTTCAAAAATAGTTTATTTTAAGCTTTTTTTCGTTGTAAAACCTACGACACCACGATGTCTCCGACACCGTATTTAAGAGTCGTGTGAGGGTGCAATAATACAGGATTCTGGGAAATATCTACGCAATGATGGGAACGAAGATAAATACAGATGAACTAAACAAATGTTAAAATCGGTTCCTACTATGGTGCAGTATAGGGATGCACTACGTCAGTATAATGGGGACAATCTTTCGTAGTCTGATACCGGAACTGTTATACAGTCTACACGAAGAAAGAATGAAAAAGACAAATCCACCAAGCCTAAACAATTTGGATAAATTGTTTTTTTACGGAGTTTCGGTGAACATCGTCATCATTGTCATCTGATGATGAAGCCAAAAGCCTACCCTAGACCTACCAGAAGGCAGGCAGTTCAGTGGGAATACTACGTATCATCACTGCGATCAACAACACGCCTGCCAAGCATGGTGATTATGGCATAACCCTTCAATAGGTCTACTCTAGTGACCGTAAACACCACAGGAAAGCAGAATACGAAACGTACTTGGGTGACATATTTTTTCCAGTTATTTTGAAATAAAAACCAAACTACTGTACCGATTTTGATGAAATTTCTATGGGACCACCTACAAAGTATGGTCTACCAAACATAACAAGAATCATCAAAATCTCTTTCGAATTGACGGAGAAATCGAGTAACAAACAAAAAAAACATACAGCCGACTTGAGAACCTCCTTTTTTTGAAGTCGGTTAAAAATAGCTAGTGAAGTATGTTTGTTTGTTTGTTAAAAGTTTGCTCAACTCGGTGAGAGAACATTCAGTTATTTTAAGTAAACTCTATGTTTATGAGTAAAACAAAAATGTACAATACGATCGTTTATTTAGTTGAACACAAAGAAATGAACACGGCAACACATAAAACATCAATATGTACACTGCACAAAAGAAGCCGTTAATATGTACTATTACACACTAGTGTATACACAAGAACTAAAGTACCTTACATTTTTACAGTTACTAGTACCTAGTGTAAAACACAGCAGCTAAATACGTTCAGTAGGTACGAAATTAAGCTAAACAAAATAATCATACAATAAAATAATTAGTATTAATACACAGGAAGGGTCTATTAGAGATTTCCACTTGCCTAAATTAAATTTTAAATGATAAGAAGTGAATTTCTCAAAAGAGACCCTGACTCACTCGACCAATAGCCTTAAAGACATTTCTCGAATGATACTTTTCTTAGACACCGTGTACATCCGTGGCTCATCTTATTGATGTTTAAATTCATATTACATATTTACAATGATTGTTGAGCAGAATTTTACGATAGTCAACAAACGTTTGGTTCACAAACAGATATATATATTTATATTTTATTGTACGACGTGTACGCACTTGGCCTTTATCTCACCCGGTTACAAGTTAGGCCGAAGGTGGAGGCGCACCTCACCCGGATTCCTCTACAAACTGAGGAACTGGCTATCTTACCTCTAAATGCCGGAACACAACAATTTTAAGAATTGTTATTATGGCGACAGAATTAGGTAATATGGTGGTATCTAGCTAGGCGGACTTAAAAGTCCTACCACCAACTGAATTTCTCTTATCCGATTTATTCTTATTCATATATTTTTTGTGCATCAGATAAATATTTGATAACTGCGATTTGTTGGTTTGCTATCCTTTTGGAAGTGTATGTTATATTCCACGTGTTTTTGAAGGTTACTGATTTTCTGTTATTCTAGTGAAATTAAATTCATTAGGTAACGATTAAACTCGCTACATAGTTATTGGTAATTTCTCATACAATTATAAATTGAACGAAGACTTGTATAGTCTAATGGCAAGTTTTATCGCGTGTTAATATGGTGTAGACAGCCATGAGATATATGACATTTCTTGAGGTACTTATCCAGAAATTACGTTTAACTTGTGCGTTTACGTTTGGGCAATATTTGTAGACAATTGTAGAATACGTTCTCAGTAGCTTCACAATGGCATGGCCCATTATCTTCGGGCTCTAACATATTTGCTTATTATATGCAGTCAAAAAGCCTTAAATTATAAAATATGCACTAACTGCCCTCGTCTCTAATTTCCCCGTAATAGTAATAGTTCGAATAGCGGACATTGAATCGTAGTATCACTTATTTAATTAGGTACTATGTTATGTATCGACCACGCTCGTGTATTAATAGCACTTTTTAACAAAAAAAAAATATAGCAGTAATAGTAACACACTGAAAATTTCAACTGTCTACCTATTACGGTTCATAAGATACAGCCTGATGACAGACGGACGGACAGCAGATGCTTAGTAATAGGGTCCCGTTGGTACCCTTTGAGTACGGAATCTTAAAAATCGGTTACATATCAAAACATAATGGTATACCGATATCATGCCTTTTTTTATTGTTTGCGAGACAACATTACTAAACGAATAACCGCTTGACTGTTTCAAATATTTCCAAGTTTCTACATCTACCCAATACTATTTGATAAATCAACATTGCTCTACCAAATACGAATCGCTTTATCAGTGGGCTGACAACTTTTCCATTGATCAAAATAAAATAATCTGAAAACAGAAACATATTCAGCAACAAATGCGCTAAATTCGTTTGAAAAATTCAAATCAAATGATTTGAATGTCGTCCTTACGATCAACCGGCAAAATTAAATCAATGATATTTTCAACATTCAAAAACTTGCAACTAAACCAGAAGAAAGGGGTAGGTGTGTACAAAAAGTGGTGGTAAGTTCCACCCTCCTGCAGAGTACCAGATCCTCAATCGTAATCCTCATCCTCGCTCTGTCCTACAAAGAGGTCAACTAAACAATTTTAGAAAACAAACCCATGAAATATTTAGATTTCTGTGTCACAGTACCCAACTAACTACCACATTCGCAAGGCTTGTGCCTCATTATTTTATAAGGTGTTTGATGTCCTGAGATCGCGTTAAGCGTGTATGATTTATGTGAAGGCAGCAGAGAGCGCTCAGTCGTTGGGGCCGAAGAATTTAGCGCGGATGGTCTCGAGAGGTACGAGTTGTTCCTTGGCTAGGATCGGGGGCTCCTCCGCCTTCGATTGCTCTCGCAGTTCTGTAATAAGGTAAGTTAGGGGTTAGAAATAATGCTATCAAGTATATGTAATGGTATCAAGTATAAGTATGGTAAAAGAAACGATCTAAAACATTTATTTTTCGAAAGAATTTTACATTAATTCACTTATTGCGGAACCAAGAGCTTGGTTAGTTGAAATTTAATTTAAGCAGGTAAGTTAGTCAAAACTGGAGTTACAATCACACTAATATTATAAAAACGAAAGTTTATTTGGACATTTGGATTTTTGTTCCTGCTTCAAGAAAAAATAATATAACTTGAAAATCAGTTGAGGTGAAGGCCAAGTGCTTCCCCGTCGTACAAAAAAATTTTTTTTTTAAATAATTACGTTTTAAAAATGTAATTATGTACAGTTATGTAATCACACGAGCAGCAACTATCTCTGTCGAACGCAAAGAGCGGCTGCAGAGAACGCTGAGATAGCAATACGTTTGCTAAATACCTACAACGCGAAAACAGTATCGGTATATGATCCTCTGTGTGAAACGAAATTTATTTCTCAAAAGAACATAGTTCACAGGAATGAGAATAAACATTTTACGTATTGTGACACTGTTTTTCACGATATCATGCAAGCTATTGTACAGCTGTCCTTCATTATAATATGTTTCTCTTTCCATAAAATTCAGTTCTTGGTTTTCTCAGTGCCAGTTTATTTATTTTCCCTAGATTGTATTAATAAGTAGGTATTGTAAATGTTATTTGCGAGTGAATTTTGTAATGTAACATGTGTACCCTGCCAGTGGTGCAGGAGCCGGGTGTAGTGGTCGGCGCGGTCGTGGCGCTTCAGCTCCGTGAACACGTGCACCAGTCCGCGGTAGTCGTACTCCAGCCCGGAGTAACGGGAACCGAACAGCTTCAGACCTGCGAACGAACATTCACCGTCTAACTCAACATAGCCCCATAGCTCAGTCTTCTGCCTTCTGCGCTGCAGGCTGTGGGTTCGATTTGCGTGATGAATATAGATGTTTGTTCTGTGTTTGGGTGTTGTATCATATACTACGTACGTTACAAAAAGTATTTAATCCGTAATCTAGTTCCCATATTACAAGCTATGCTTAGTTTGGGGCTAGATGGCGCTGTGTAAAATTAACGTCCTGTAATATTTATTATTATCATTAACCAATAATCTTTTATAATTAATAACAATAAAAACGATTTAAAAACTAAAAAGAAAACCGAAGTATCCGAGAAATATTCTTCGTTTACCTGGATGACGGATTTTTTCCAATTATTTTGATGACAGAGAGACGGATAGACAGACAGACGCGTGATCCTGTAAGGGGTCCGTTTTTTCCTTACTTTTGAGGTAATACACCCAAATCGTAAGCGGGAAACATAAATTGAAAAAAAGGAAACATTTAGTAGCATAGCTATTCAGCGTGGCAATGCAGTCGGTGTCTTGGACACGCTCCCGTCTGGTACTGGTCTGGAACAGTTTGAGTTACTTACACCGTTTGTAACGGTCAACGACGAAAAACGGGAATGAGCACAGCAAACCGTTTGGCGGCGGACTTCAGCAGGATGTGGTCGCTAGCCAGGTGGTTGGACTTTTACAGGTCCTACCATTAGTGTTGTGATCAATCAGGATTTATTACCGCCTGCTTCCACAAACGATCTCCAGTGACAGACGGTAACACTCATGGTTATCATGGTGACTTGAATTTGGCCATCGATCCCAACGGTGGCCGATAGACAAACGATATTTTGTAATGCCTAAGGCACCGTGACTGAGGGTAGATCACACCTACTCTAAATAGAGACTTGACCAGCACGGCGGTTCAACAAACGTTACTCACTGATGGCGATGGACCGCAGATAGAGTCTCTCCGCCTGCAGATGCATGTTCATATGGTAGTTGTACAGCGAGGCGAGGTGGCCGATGCTGAGTCCCACCTCGTAGTCCTCGGGGCCGAGCAATTCCTCCTTGATGGCGATGGCCTTCAGGTGCATCGTCTCCGCGTCCTGGGACATTGCGATCACGAATTAGGGAGCAAACTGATGGTACAGAACACTTCATTACAACTTAATATGGGTGTTGTATTGTATGAAAGAAAGAAGAAAGAAAGAAAATATTTACTTTGCCAAAATACATAGCTAAGACAATAGAAGAAAAACACAGAAAAACATCATAAAATAATTGACAAAAAAGGATACCACTCAGCATAATGCTATGGAAGGGTATTCCAAAGCGCTGGTCTTCCGTGGTACCCTGATCGAGTTGGTAAGCTTAAAAATAAATTAATGTAAACTGCACGGTCTAACTTAATTATTATATAATATAAGACTTGAAATTATGAAAAGTATGTGTTTACAAAAAAAAAAAATTAAGTATTCTATCCGTAATCACATATTACAAGCTATGCTTAGTTTGGGGCTAGTGACGTTGTGTAAAATGAATGTCCTGTAATATTTATTTTATTTAATAGAACCAGATAAAGCCGAAGGTGGAGGCGCACTTCATCCGAAATCCTCAACTGATTTGAGTGGAGGGTACTTTGACATTTTACTTGTGCTTTGCTACACAGCTTAATATACGTATTTATTTGTTTACTTTTTACGACTTAACGAATCCTAGTGATATTTGGCATGGATTTGGTATATACCATGGGGAATAACATAGGCTACGTATTATCCGGATACCACGCAGGCCAAGCCGCGGGCATAAGCCTATCCTACTTGCTTTCTACTAAAATTAATGCAGTTTGTTTGGATGTTTCATTTATACCAAAATTTACTGAACGGATTGACCTGAAATTTTGCTCATATATTGTAGTATACCAGGAATGATATATACGATACTTTTCATCCGGGTACCACGCGAGCAGAATATTTTATGGAATTGTTTTTATGTCCAACTTACACTGAATTTCTGCATGCTCTGATACAGCCGGCCGAGGTTGCCGTAGTGTTTGGCTGTCTGTACATTCTTCTCTCCGAACGCCATCATGGATAGCTCGAGGGCTGCTTTGTGGAGGGACTCAGACTCCTCCAGTAAACTCGGCTCTGAGGGAAACAGTCATTTGTTATTTACTGCTCATAATACCACACGTCAACTCAAAAAGTTAATTGTTGCGACTACTTGTGTAGTGGTACTACTTGTCTAGTGTAGTCCTTTTCAAAATGGAATGTCAGATTCAACATACATTTTACACACAGGTATAATTAGTTATACCGGCAAAATTAAAAAAAAAAATGTTGAATAGGAAATTTCATTTTGAAATCAACGACAAACTTTGTGTTTTATTTGTGTGCCTTTAATCATCTGGGATGATTATATGATTATAGATTATAACATTAAAAAACAAACACAATTAAAATCGAATTATACGCAAAGTATTTTTATATGGGAAATTTATTTTGTATATTGCTATTTTGACTATAAAATATCAAAACTTAATATGTAACACTTAATAATGGCTGACCATAAAAGCAGATTACATTATCTATAAATAAGAAATCGTTTTAAAATTCAACATAGGTACTTTACTAATGTTGTACAAGGGAAGCTTTGTCTGGGTTTTGTCTGGGACTGACCCAGACCAGTACCAGACAGAAGCGTGAAAGACACTGGTATTAACACACGTTAGAAATAGGTCTGTTGACCCCGACTCTGCTTGTACGGCCAGCCGAAGATACTGTCATCTATTACCACTCATATCCTGCCCGGGCGGGATGTCAAGCGCAATCTCCTCCAGGATGAGCGCCTTCACGCGCTTGGCCGATGCCAGGAGCAGGTGGTCTGGGGGGACTAGGTTCTGGAACAACCAACATGTATGATGCCATCTCGAACTTCGACTGTGGTTCGCCTACCGGTGTCCAGAGGTCCCGGGTTCGATCTCCAGGGGAGTACAATATTGTGCTTAGTTTGGTTGGTGGTAGGACTTTGTTTAAGTCCGCCTGGCATGAGCCACGTGACATGAGCTGCAAGGCAACACGTCGGCAAAGGGCTCGTTAGCTTAGCAGTAAGACTATATTTCCTGAGGATGACTCGTGTAGATGCTAAACACGTGTCGATTTGATTTTTTTTCAAACGAAATTAGCAGATTCGTTACTATATATCTTTCTGTTTTCAGATTATTTACGATATGTTACTAATAAGTATTGCATGCTAGACTTTACTGAAACATGAGAAAATTATTCATAATTATGATTCATCACCTTACCACGATTGGTAAGGTGGTAGAGTAAGTAATATATTTTAATTTTGAATGTTAGACTTTGAATTCAAAACGCTGGTAACGTTGTCGTACCTCGATGATCCTAATGGCCCGCTCGGCGTGGTCCCTCGCCTTGTAGAACCGGCCCGAGGAGTACTCGAGCACGTAGAGCGCGTACGCGAGGTCCTCCTGCGCAGTCGCCACGTGGAGACTGCTGCGCCCGAACACTTTGCGAAGAATCGCTAGTGCTTCCTGAAATTACACATACTTCACAATACCGATCATCCATACAAACTTTGTGTTTTATTTGTGTGCCTTTAATCATCTGGGATGATTATATGATTATAGATTATAACATTAAAAAACAAACACAATTAAAATCTAAATATTTGCAAAGTATTTTATATGGGAAATTTATTTTGCATATTGCTATTTTGACTATAAACGAAAGACGTAGATGTGTTAGCAAGATTGTAACAAAAAAATATCAAAACTTAATATGTAACACTTAATAATGGCTGACCATAAAAGCAGATTACATTATCTATAAATAAGGAATCGTTTTAAAATTCAACACAGGTACTTTACTAATGTTTTACAAGGGAAGCTTTGTCTGGGTTTTGTCTGGGACTGATCCACTTTCGGCAACATTTTTTATCGTATGACGCTGATGTGCTTGGCCTTCATCTGACCTGATTTTTCAAGTTATGATAAAGCCGCAGGTGGAAGCGCACTTCACCCGGAATCCTCAGCAAACTAAGGAACTGGCAATTTCACATCTAATAAAAAATCAAATTGAATTTGAAAGTGTCTCTGTTTGTTTATTTATCTGTTACTTTTACACGACTAAAAAGGTAAAAGTTGGCGTGGCGGTCGCGGCTTTAGAATTGCTTGCAACTCTGCTTATGGATATCGTAGCTTTCTTCTGTGTTTATCTACAACTTTATCGCGATCACCATCAGCGTGGTGATTACCCGCTTATCACTGTAAACCCCTCGGTGACCAACTATCCGAGCGGGGTAACTGTAAAACCAGCGTTGTACTGCACTTTTGTGCATACAGCATTTGCTGAATTTACCCCTTTTGCTCAAAGCACTGAAAATTCTAAAAGTGATACCTATTCGATTTTTAGTTTTAAGTATATACTATGAATTTTGATGTAAGTTTTTTTGAGCAATAAATGTTTATTATTATTATTATTATTATTAAGATTATGGTATAACCCTCCACGGGGAAGCGCTTGGCCTTCATCTTACCTGTTTTTCAAGTTAAGATAAGGCCGAAGTTGGAAACACAATTCACACGGAATCATTAACTCTCAAACACAGTTAAACACTACAAAGTTAGCATAATCGAATACTGCCTTGCTTCCGAATCGCGCGGCATATTTATATCCAACTCTATCGAATCTTCTCGTATGCGCGAGACTGATCACGGCACTTACTATTACATAATCTGGGACTCTATTGTTCTCGACGGCCATAAACAATTTTTGTAATAATTATAAACAAGTTGTTACTGTTGTATTTTAGCGGAACTATCAGAAGGTCCGTGATAATTCTAGACTTTTCTGATTGGCGTAACAGTATACTGACCTCGTATACAGTGACGCTGTGTACGATGGAGTCGATGTTGAGGAGATAGAAGCCGTAGTCGAGTAGGGCGTGCGCGTACCGCGGGTGGTTGGGACCGTACACCGCCCGCGCGAGGCCCACCGCCGCCGCCGCCGCCAGACCCGCGCATTCGAAGCGGCGTTTCACCACGCACGCCTTTGCGCACGCTCGGAGCACGTCTATCAATATCCTAGAAAATATACATACAATTTATGTATTTCAAACAGAACATTTGCTTGTCAGTGAAACACAAAAACGCAAACAATCTTAATTACTAACATAGATAAAAATAATTAAAACTAAAACAAAATATAAGAGACTCGGCTGAGATAAATTATGGTTGCGATATTTATGGTTGGTGGTAGAGTGTTAGCTGTCTGCCGCCATAACAATTAAAAAACAAATAATTCATATATCTAATTTTGATTCGAAAAACGGATATTTATCGCGTATTTTACCTATATTTATCCTGACGATGTCTACCCGCGACCACGGCTGGTGCAATCCCGCCGAACGTCGGAATAAATATCGGTAAATAAGCGATAAATACCCGCTTTTCGAATCAAAATATTGGGTTCTAATCGCGAAAGTTTAATAAAGACTAATTCTTATATTGTTGTGTTCCGTCATTTAGTAATTCCGTCAAGATAGCCAGCTCTTCTGACCGTTGTGGAATTAGAAGTGGAGGCGCACTTCACCCGGAATCCTCAACAGTCCTTATCATAACTTGAAACCAGGTGAGATAAAAGACAAGCGCTTTCCCCTCCAACTTCGGCCATATCATAACTTGTAACCAGGTGAGATGAAGGCCAAGCGCTAAGCCGTCGAAAAAAGAAATAAGGTATTCGAATCAAATCAAAGTAATCATTTATTTTATCATACAAAAAAGTCAGTAATATAGTAGGTTTAGCTAAAATTTGAGTTTAGAATAACCTGTATTGTGTGAGACTGGTGCATGTGGTAGGTTTGAAACAAACGTGTAATACAGGTCACCAGTGCCCGCGCTCCGCTGATTGAGCTTGACGACTTAATTTCAACTTATTACAAAGATATGATTTGGGCTCGTGACCTTATAAGTACAACTAGTTGAATATTTATACAGTGGTGGATGTAATGGATAGATGAATTAGAATGGATTGTGTGGGTAAGGTACGAGTGGATTGGTATGTGGAGAGTAGTTTGTGTGGCTTAGTGGATTTAAATGTAGTTGGGTGTAAATTCATGAATTAGGTAAGTAGTGAGTTCGTGTACGAGTAAAAGGTTCCCGTTTGAGGGTATTTAGGGAGAGTCTATGATATGTGAAATGGCTTAGCTTCAGCGATCATATCTTCCACAATACTGTAGCTTTACTTTGAAATTAATATATGTTATAGTTCAGGATAGATGCTAGAACTCTCGTGTTTCGAAAACACAATTACATAGGATTTTCTCGATAGGAAAAAAAAACAAAGACTCTAATTTGTACCAAAAATGTTCGCCATTCAATAAGTACGCCCAATTAGGACTTGAAACTTTGTATATTTACCGTAAAAAATCTGTCATCTGGTGGTCATAAGCGCCGTGGTTGAGCGCACAGCAATGTCACCTTTATTATAACTATATCTTAGTTCGAAACTAGAATAAAGTTGCGTTGAGTTGCTAATCTGAGGCACTATAGCCCGTTAAGGCGTAAGCGTACTCACTTGGGCGGAGTGTGCCTGTGCAGCAGCCGCAGCGCGCGCATGGCCCACTGGTGCGCGAGGTTGTAGTTGCACCTCACGAAGAAGAGCGAGCTGAACTCCTTGCAGGTCCTCGCGGCGAGCGCAGCCGCGCCCCACGCGCCGCCGCACCGCGACCGCGAGCTGCCTCCCGGCGACCGCCAATCCATGCTTTCGCTGAAACAACACATCACGCATGTGGGTTATTGCTGTGTGTGTTTTTTTTTTCAAATATGACTTTTATCACAAAAAAAAAAACAAAACTCACAACAAGTAAACATGAAAGTCCACCTCCGCGGGCTGCATGCAGCTCTCGGCACTACAAAAAACTAGTTGTTATATATTACTAACTACGAGTTCTACTGATGCGGAAATTCTCAGACCGAAGGAGTTAGCAATAAGTATGAATAGGGAAGAATAGTAAGATTAAAATGTGTAGATGATAAGTCGACGGCTGATATAAGAAAGAGAGAATGTGCTGTGCTAAAGGCTAGAGCGAGATAGGGACAAAAATATTATGATCGAAGGGGTGCTACATGGGGATTCCAGACAGATATACTAGTACCAGCATCCCTGCCCCTCGAGGCAGTCAAACAAGAGTTCTTTTAAGACTCCGGATATATGATGTATTTTATAAATAAATAAATAAATAAATATTACAGGACATTATTTTTTACACAGCGCAATCTAGCCCCAAACTAAGCGTAGCTTGTAATAAGGGAACTAGATTACGGATACACTACTTAAATACTTTTTTTTGTAAGTACGTACTTATATACAATACAACACCCAAACACAGAACAAACATCTATATTCATCACACAAATGTTTGCCCTGGGTGGGAATCGAACCCACAGCCTACAGCGCAGAAGGCAGAGTTACTACCAACTGAGCTATGAGGCTTGGCTCATCAGACAACTCAGATGCATAGAACAGATCACTGTAGTATCTTAGTGCTTACCTGTCGTCCCAGTCGTCGTCGTCAGTCTGTATGGAGACGCTGCAAGCATCAGCGACGGCGAACGCGCCGCCGGGCAGCGAGCTGGTGACGTCATCCTCCTCCGAAATGCCCATAAGGTCCAGAGCTATGGCGTACGTCTCCGCCGCCGCGGGGAAGCAGCAGTACGCTGACTGAGTGTTCAGTAATCTGGAATTAAAACGCGTATTTAATTTACTGTCTACCTCTGTTTGCATCGTTTTTATTGATGCGAGTCTAGTGTAGCCACCAGCTTGGTGTCAAGAGGCTGTGTATAAGTAAATTATTTATCACCATTATTCAGCCTATATCCCTTATTCATAAATTCACGGGTTTTTACCGCCTTTGTATATTCTTTTTATTTTAGGAAAATATACATGTATGTCCATGATAGTTAAATCGTGTATGCCATAAATGCAGGAAGGCCAATCAAAAAATTTCACATATACAATAAAAGAAGTGAATAGGTAATAAATAAACCAGACACAGAAGACGACAGTTGTATATACATATAATACATCTCATCATAATCTAGTGGTTCGCCCACTGGTGTCAATCCCAGAGGTGCCGGGTTTTATCCCCACGGGAGTACAAATTCATGCTCAGTTGGTTGTACTTTGTATCAATTGCTACCACCATATTACCTAAGACTGCCATAACATCAATTCGGAATTATTGATAACAAGAACAGCTTGGCACACAGTCTATCATCACTGGTCTACTCGGAGGTATCATAAGATGATATTATGCACTCACCTATGGCAGCATTCTAGTGTAAGTCGTTTGTAGTAGGTGGTCTGCGGCTGCGACTGGCAGATGTGACGGCACCTGAGGAGGACGCGCTCCGCGTCTGCGTACCAACCGGCCTCGTTCAGGAAACCACCTGGCAATACCGATCATAATCATAAATAAAACTCGTTGGGATTTGCGCGTCTATGCTTTATATATTTAACCGCCTGTGTGGTCTAGAGCTTCAACCCACCGATTTCAGATCCAGAAGTCCCGGGTTCGATCCCCAGCGGAGTACAATATTGTGCTTTGGTTTGGTTGGTGGTACGGCTTTCTTTAAGTCCGCCTGGCTAGCTACCACCATCTAACCTAATTCTGTCGCCATTACAACAATTGTTGTGTTCCGGCATTTAGAGGTAAGATAGTTTCTCAGTTTGTTGAGGATTCTGGGTGAAGTGCGCATCCACCTTTGGCCTTATCTTAACTTGTAACCTGGTGAGATGAAGGCCAAGCGCTTGGTCGTCGTACAATAAAAAAAAAAATGAAAAACACGTGAATAAAAAAAAAGTTTGACAGCACCCATAGAGTTAAGTTACTTTGCTTTACCGATACAAAGAAATAGTAACTCATTGGGTGCTAAGTCCCTAGCTGGTCTGGTCTATGACGAACGCATCGTGTGTGTTTTACAGCACCCAACGAGCTAAGAAGGCCCTGTTGTACCACTCGCCTACTAATACTAATCTGTCTCTTGTGTGACAAACGTAGTTTGTATCTATATGTATATCTATATACTAGACTATTATATCGATTATACCAGCTAAATTTCATTTGAATCAGACGTGCCACTAAAGAGCGAGAATCAGCGGTACTCCTGGAAATTTACTATTATTTACTATGATTTACTTCTAAGCCATTATGCGTCATCCCGCAATTTGGACGTTTCGCGTTTGTGTTTAAATTATAAAAATACCCTACAGAAAACGTAAACCTAAACTTGTGAGGTAAATTAAAATTACATAACCGCAAGACAAGACTACTCCTAATGGGAATCGTGTCAATGATACTGCGTGTCCGATGTTTATTTACATAAACAGACAGCATTTTGCCTGTCAATTTGTTCTGTGTTATTATGTGTTATGGTCGTATTGCATAACTTGTTTTATTGGAACCGGTCCAGGTCTCAGTGCGAAAAGAAGACACAACTAGACGACAAACTCGTAATCATAATCATACGTGTCTTTGTATTGACAAAATGAAAGCTTTTATAAAGGTACTTGTTATATTTGTATGTCTGTTTGTTCCGACCAATATCCGAAACGACTGAACTGATTTTGTCGGATAGCAGTTGTAAGTAACTTAGGCTTTATTAATTTAGAAAAAGAATAAGGCAAAAAAAAATCATGAAATCCAATATTACTCTAGAATTGTTTGAGTAGCTTCCTTTCGTAATACAGGAGTTCAATAAGAAAGGATTTTGGAAAATTCCCATGGTGTGGCGGGAACGTAGTCCCGGGCGTTTACTAGTTTACCTGATAAAATAGCTTGGTGTGTACTGCCTGACAAACAATACAAGGCACAGCTTAAACCGATAGCCCTATAGTTATTTATTTATTTATTTTGTTGTGTTATGAGTTCCAACCCAGGACAATTATTTGTGTGATGAATATGGATGTTCGTTATGTGTTCGGGTGTTTTATTATATTAGTAGGTATGTACCTATTTATAAAAACAAGGTAAGTATATTAATAATCATTTTCTTCGTAATTTAGATCCCATATTATATACTTAGCTTAGTTTGGGGCTAAATAACGTTGTGTAGCGGCAAAGTGTGGGATTGTACTTTATTTTTTACTGAACGACGGTTAGCGCTTTTATGGGTGAGCGTCCTATATTGTCAATTGGTATCAATCTTTTGTACTACGGATTTTTGGGAATTCCTAAGACATGACGGGATCGAAGTCCCTGAATTATTATTAGTACACAATATTCGTGTATACTAAATATAACAGGGCGGGACATTAATTTCACACAACGCCATCTAGCCCCAAACTAAGCATAGCTTGTAATATGGGACCTAGATTACGGAAAGAATACTAAAATACTTTTTTTTTTGTAAATACATACTTATCATACAACACAACACCCAAACACAGAACAAACATCTATATTAATCACATAAATGTTTGTCCTTGGTGGGAATTGAACCCACAACCTACAGCGCAGAAGGCAGAGTTACTACCAATTGAGCTATGAGGCTTGTTAACTATATAATTATGAAAATATGGAATATTTCCTATATTCCTATTTTTATATTCGCAAATGATGCAGTGAGTTTTAAAAACGTGTGTGCAGTGCACACAATAAGACCCTGGACTTTGAGATTTGCCTTTGCAACTGTTGGTTTCATTATCTTTAATCTTTGAGAGATAAACACAAGATAAATACAGTCAATTTCTTAGAATCTGTATCGCGTCACACAGCACTTGGTCTTGACCCCGAGATTTACCTTGGTTACACGGAAATTTTGAGAGAAAACCACTCGACATAATATTTATCAGTTCCCTTTTAGAGCCATACCTAACGCTTTTTTGATCATGATGGGTCATCTCTTGACTTCGAGAGAATGAGGATAACGAATGGAAAAACAGACGCTGGCAACTAAATTCATTTTTACAGAGGACATTAATTATCCATGTTTTTATATCCATATCCATTTTGGTAGCGATTGTCCTGAAAATCGAAAATCAACGGAATGTGGATGATAATAAGCTAATAAATAATTATTTTTTTTGCATTTATGAGTTCTTTGTTTGATATTTAAAAAAAAATGTATGATGACTATGTGCCCAAAGCTGTTGGAACGATTTCAAAATAAAAAATTTAGAAATTCAACTTTATGCATTTAGTAAAGGTTATACCTACGTTCAGCTCAGACTATGCGTAAGTTAAAATATTAAACCCTCTTTTGCTGTATTTTCTGTTCGTGATGAGCTTAAATTGAACCGTCATCGGATTAAAAAACGTTCTGACAAACTGATGACATGGCACGGACACCCTAATTCCCATTTTACAAGCTATGTTTAGTTTGGGGGTAGATGGCGCTGTGTGAAATGAATGTCCCGTAATATTTAAAATGGTGACGGCGAAACAACGTCATGAAGGCACACACTCGGAAGTAAGATATCTTTAGAATACCGACAAACACGGTACCTTACAGTGACTTTCTTCGGTCAGATACTTTTCACCAGTAAGCCTACGTCCTGCATTTCATTGAGTCTTGTGCGCATTTGTCCAGATCTTTTTCAGTTTGATCTTAATAGTTCAATTAATGATTTAAAAAACTGGGTCGCAACAAAGACTTCCCAAGTCATTAATCGCTATTATTCCTATCCGATATATTGATATTATGCAACGATGGTGTAATTATGTGAATTAGGTAATATCTGAGCCTACGTGCAGGCGCCGCCGCCGTAGGCTTTAGCGCGGTACGGTCGCCGCGGCCAAGGGTGTGTGTGTGGATTGGATCAAATTAACAAGCCTCATAGCTCAGTTGGTAGTAACTCTGCCTTCTGCACTGTATGCTGTGGGTTCGATTCCCACCCAGGACAAACATTTGTGTGATGAATATAGATGTTTGTTCTGTGTTTGGGCGTTGTATTGTATATAAGTATGTATTTACAAAAAAAAGTATTTAAGTAGTGTATCCGTAATCTAGTTCCCATATAGCTATGCTTAGTTTGGGGCTAGATTGCGCTGTGTAAAAAATTATGTCCTGTAATATTTATTTTTATTTATTTATTTAATCTCTTCTTCAAACTTCAAATAAGAACAAATCAATCATAGTCAATCACGCTTATACCTATTGTAAAAGCGAAAGTTGGTGTGGATGTTTGTTCCAGCTCAAGCCTCATAGCTCAGTTGGTAGTAATTCTGCCTTCAGCGCTGTAGACTGTGGGTTCGATTCCCACCCAGGACAATCATTTGTGTGGTGAAATATTTAGTACGTATGTATTTACAAAAAAGTATTTAAGAATTCTATACGTAATCTTATTCACATATTACAAGCTTAGTAGCTTAGTTTGCTAGATGGCGCTGTGTGAAATGATTGTCATGAAATATTTATTTATTTATTATTTACACCAAAATTCAATGTACTACCGATTGTGCTGAAAATCTGCACATATGTTCGTCTAGACCGGGAATAAGACATCGGACATAACTTTTCATAAATCAGCTCCCGTTGGATGGGAATAAAATGTCAAACATCGTCATACAAAACTAATTCGTTACTCCTTCACGAAAAAACAACTGTACGGATTGAATTGAAATATTGAACAAACAAAAATAAGGTGTAAGCTGGTGAGCAATATTGTGCTTGGTTTGGTTGGTGGTAGGATGTTGTTTAACTCCGCCTGGCTAGCTACCACCATCTTAGCTAATTCGGTCTCCATAATAACAATTCTTAAAAAAAAAATGTGCTTCGGCATTTAGTAAGATAGCCAGTTCCTCAGTTTGTTGAGGATTCCGGGTGAAGTGCGCCTCCACCTGCCTTATCTCAGCTTGTAACCAGGTAAGAAGGCCAAGCGCTTCCTCTCGTCGAACAATATAAAAAAGAGCTATACTTGGACATCCAAGTACCTAAAGCTTTTTTTTTTTTGAGAGGTCAGCTGGTCCTTCAAAGTAATAAATAGATTGCAACAGCGAGTTACCTAATCTAAGTCCGAGTTGTATGAGCGATTCCTTGGTCCTGAGGCTCTCGTCGCACTTCGCCGTATAGCTCGAAGCCAGTTCCGTAGACAGTTTCGAGCCGTGTTCAACTACAGCCTGTAAAAAAACATAAATATAGCCAAACATATTTTCGAATGCATAATTCTTTCATTTATCTAATTATGATATGACTATGAATCGTACAGTGCCGAATTCGTGGTGGATTTACATGGTCCATTTCAACAGATTAATGAAAATACTTAATGGTACACCTTGGGATCAAACAGCATTAGTAATGCTTGGGAGTAGAAAAAAATGTATGAAGCATATGAAACTAGAATTAACCGCTTCTGTGGTCTAGTGGTTCGACTTATTTATTAGAACCGAAGGTCCCGGTTTGGTTGAAGTCCACCTGGGGCCCAACCGGGAATTTCGTCGAAGTTCATTGCCATCTTATGATTTCATCTCCATCTTCATCTCTAGATAAGTCTGCAATGCTACCGCCATTCTTTATGAAGTTCATCAGTGTTATGATGGGATTCATGTAGCATACAATGGAATAAGGATTTCAAAACGAAATATATAACATGAGCGTAACGCAACAATTTTATAAAAATGTGATATCACATTTTTGTTTAAATGAGAATGTCATTTATTGATACTCTGTAGTGCTTATTATTTTTTATTTCATGGTATAAAACAGTAATTTTAACCTAAAACTAATTATTTTACTCAAAAAACCGAAAAATATTGTATTATGCAAACGCAACAAAACGCTGTGGAAAATCAAAGAAAGTTTCCTAGCATGTGTTCACTTTTCAGATGGGAAACGCCATTTTGGATTTCACACTTGTGATACCCGGTAGGTAAAAATCGTTTCTATTTCATATGAAGCTAACTTAAAGCCAATGGAGATCGGCTTCGCCTTAGGCGGTTCGGGCCCTGGTTAGCCACCACTATCGTGCCTAAGTTTGGCGCCAAAACAAAAATTCTAATGGTCGTATAAAAATAGTTGAAAAAACACTAAAACCAAACTGCAATATTTAAGTTTCATCATATTTACAAAATCACGCCCTTAAAAAGTAACACAACCTGTATAGAGGTATATTTAAAGTCAGCATAATTAACTTTCATTTGATTATCGGTATCAAATGAGAGTTAATCAATAAGTCTACTGTAAAACTAAAACATTTTTTTATCCTTCCCACCTCAATTTTTGATTCGCATCCCCCATATTTAGGATGGAACTGACTCACTTGATTGTGACAATTTATTGGAAATGAGATAAACAACGGCCTGGCGGATACTAAAACTTTCATTTGATACCTATATTACAGTAGTAAAACATTACTACAATATAGGTATCAAATGAAAGTTAATAAATCAAACAGGTTTGGTTGTAGAGCGAGCCAATAAAATAAACATACATACATATTCTATCCGTAATCTAGTTCCCATATTACATGTTATGCTTAGTTAGGGGCTAGATGGCGCTGTGTGAAATTAATGTCCTGTAATATTTAATTTAATTTATTTAATATATCTAACATACTCTCAAAAAACCTAAGGCCGTGGGGTATGAAGCTCTCGTAAAAATATTCATTTAGAAACAGCCTCTGCCTCAATTATATACATAGATCATGTCAAGAGCAAGGTCTTTAGTCCAATGGGTCTGTTGTAGAGAAGGGTATTGGACTAAATTGAAACCATTTGCCGCCGCCGTAACGGAGTAATTTGTCTTCATTGAAAGTCTGACGTAAAACGCGTAATAACAATAGAATGCGCCTGCGCACGGTACAATTGCAATTGCGACTTTTTATTTATTTTATCTCCATACGACTACGACAGATGGTTCATATGGAAATGTATAACAAAAAGAGGTATTTTTAGATTGTCGTCCAATTCCACAAACTGACAAGTCCGTCCACAATTCTTTCCTATCCTTTATGTCGGTGGTGTTCCCGAGTTATGTCGTTATGGTCAAGTTTGTTCCACCATACTTACTACAAAACTAAAACGGTCTGCCCGATTACCGCAGCCTATTATCACATTTTCAATTAACTTTGAACCGCAAAAGTTTATCACGCCCGGGTGAAGTCCCCCCTTTCCCTTTATCCCGTGGGAATATCCATAATGCTTTTCTTAGTACGTCTCTACCTTTGAAGGAGTCTACTTACCTGGCCGTCCAGTGTGGTTTTAGAAACGAATATCATGATAATTAATTCAAACATATCGCGAGTTGGGATGGGTAGATGACGACATTAGAACCTAAACTGAATTTCACTTACGTAGGAGATGAAACAGTCGGTTGCCTCATTCTGTAAAAGATTAGGTAAGATAGGAAAAATATCGAATATTGTTTCTAGAGAATTCGTTAAAATCAGTGACGCTGAGTCCTTAGCGAAAGCGCGCAAATTTTACCTTTTTTCCTTTTTGACATGTTTGTTTGTTGTTTGCCGAATACAATAAAATAAAAAATAAAATGTCATTTTAGATCGTTGTTTACACGGGCCCTGTTCGTGAGAGACAGCGCGATGTAAATCCGTGCGTTAATGGATGAGCACGAATTCTCGCGGAAATCATTTTTTTATTAAATCACAAGAAAAATGAGCACGATTTCTCGCGGAAATCATCTTTTTATTAAATCACACGAAAAATAGACCTATAGTATATAAAAGTAATGTAAAATCCTACTATGCAAAGAATGGTCTAGCCTTTCTTTATTTATATTTAAATATTACGAACAGTTTAGAAGAAAAGAGAAATAGTAGATCAAAAACGGGTTAATTTCACGATTTTCACTTTTTAAAACATTGCATATATTTTATTTATATTTTTTTCATACTACATATCCAATTTATTATAAAACATCTAAGAATCAGGTTATATATTTTATACTGACTCGTAAAAAGCGACACCATAGCAAGTGACCATAGACTCCAAATGTGACCATTTCACCCATGTAAGCGCCATAAGCCATACGTCCGATGAAACGACAAACATATTTAGTTTGTCTGTTCATTTGTAAGGTAAGATACGTTATTTTGCTACTACTGTGTAAAGATAAAAAATGAAATACCTATTCACTATTAATTTTCTTATTGTCCTCGCAATTAACTTGATTAATAGCTATAATGCCCTATTATTATTATTGCTATTATGCATTGTTATTATGACTAGAACAGAAACTGCAGCTGTTATGCGATTGATGTAAACAACATGTCCTTGTTGTGTGTACTTTTTCATTTCTGCATTTATTTTTTGTTTAGGTAGGTAGGTACTTTTTATCGTTTTGGTACCATATTTCTGCGATGCATTATTCTGTCAGGTCACTTACTAAAATGAAGCAAATGCCCGTGCAATAATTTTCTACAACATTTGAAAGGGCCTAACACGGTTTCAGTGTTTTCAAGAGCTAACATCTGTGTTTCTTGATGAAGCCCCACGTGTGCGAACTGTCGAAAGCTGGCATTTAAAATTCCAGCGTGGACATACCAGTCTTAGTGACTAATCTCGTGAAGGACGTCCAAAATCTGCTTCACTGAAGATAAAATCGTTGCTGAGAGATAACTTATTCTCGAAGAACGTCATGTCATCGAGAGATAGAGGCGTTATTATGCATCTCATACAAGCATTCAGAAGATCTTCAAGAAAACAAGCCTCATAGCTCAGTTGGTAGTAACTCTGCCATCTGCGCGTAGGTTGTGGGTGCAGAACATAAATTTAAGACGCACGGCCTATTATCAACCCCACCTGGTTGATATCTAACATAAAAGAACTATGCGCTTTCAAGAATATTTTATTAAGCGCACATTTTTTTTTTTGTAAGACGGGTAAGCCCTTGGCCTTCATCTCACCTTATCTCAACCTGGTAACAAGTTGAGATAAGGCCGAAGGTGGAGGCGCACTTCACTCGGAATCCTCAACAAACTAAGGAACTGGCTATCTTACCTCTAAATACGGGAACACAACAAATTTTTTTGATGGTGGTAGCTAGACAGGCAGACTTAAGCAAAGTCCTACCGCCAACCAAAACAAAACCAAAACAGCAAGAACTTGGAATATTTTCTCAGCGTCTATTTTTCCCTGTCTTCAAGAAGAGATTAAATAAGCAAAGGCATCTTCTGGGTAGAATCGCCCCCATCGAACGAAACTCGAAATTTACACAGGAAGAATTTCATCTTACATTTTTTCCTATGCAAATTTCTTGGTCAAAAGCCAACCCATTCTAAACATTAAAAAATACTACCAACTGAGCTGTTAGGCTTGTAAACCAACCTGAAAGCACTTCAGCAGCGACAGATGGCAGCCCCCATACCGAAGCAGGCGCTCAAACGTGTCGAGGTCCGAAAGCTCCGAGCCCAGGATGCAGAGCCGTTTCTCGTGCAACATCTGTCAACAAACATTTCTAGTTAGATAGGTACTTGAAAACGCTCGCTTCGTTGAGAATTTGAAAAAAGAAGCTGCCCTATGATAGGATAGCTAATTAGAAAGGAGGTTACAACCCGTTCCTTGTTGATGTTCCATTGCGCCGAAGTTCTGTTTCGTCTGTTTTTCCGCAATCGAGCCCGTGAAAAGGTTCCTTATAGACAGCGTTATCGATCTTAAATCACATCGTTTCATAATCATAGCAGACCACTCTAAAAAGGTTTTACGAGTTTCGTAATCAGCTACGATCGAGGAATATTGTTTCATGATTTCGCAACTAACTAAACGTTATTGATATCACCTCCTGCGCACTGATAGAGTTTTACTCATTACCTACTATATTCTTTTATTTTATTCTGTGCTCGTATCGTACCTACCACTTTTGATAAACGTTGGGTAGATTGGAATTAGCCAGGGCATCGCCGGTAGGTTTACCATTACATGACGTAACAAGACGTATTTAGGGGTAGATGTGAGCTACCACTTTCTGGTCTACCCTGGGCAACGGAAACGATGGCTTTTGATAGCGGTTACGTCTAAGCGATCTCAACACTGGTGATAGGACCTGCAAAGGTCCACCTGGCTTGCGACCCTCCTGCCGAAGTCCAACGCCAAACGGTTTGTCGTGTTCCAACGGTGCGCGGGAAAGCCAGTGCCTTCCGAGAAAGCTCGCTCCATCATGCCAGATATGAAGAACTAACCCATGATGGGTTAGCTCTTGATCTCTGCCCCC
This sequence comes from Venusia cambrica, assembly GCA_951394065.1. Taxonomy (NCBI): domain Eukaryota; kingdom Metazoa; phylum Arthropoda; class Insecta; order Lepidoptera; family Geometridae; genus Venusia; species Venusia cambrica. Next base: position 9,828,101 of record OX596058.1, on the reverse strand, counting down.
TAAGCACGAGAAGGGGATAAAAATGTTGTCCTCTGTTTTTATCCACCATCGGGAGACAAAATTATCTTGAAGGTGGATAAAAACAGAGGACAAAAATTTTATCCCCGCCCCGTGCTGAGTGGGCTGGCTTATATTACAAAAAATCAAGTCCCGCGGTGAAAGAAAAAGATACATAAGATATTGAACACATTCAGCGAGCCGTACTAGATCCGTCAACACAGAAACGCACAATTTAGTTGCAAACTTGCGTTGCGTTACAAAGTGTGTGATAAAATGATAAAGTGCAAATATATACGCGGCGCTATTTGTGCAAGTGTGGTATAATATTATTTAGTGGAGCAATAACAATAAACGCAATTTTGTATGTCAACGAACGCGACATAAAACCAAACATTGTAAAAAGAACCAATATGTTGTTGATATTCATGTAGCCTGTGCCGCGGCCGCGGCTCAAGTTTAAAGCTGAGAGATATCGTAATTCCGTTTGCTTACAATTTTACATTCTTTTTGTATTGGCAATATAATAAAATAAATAAATTAATGACTAATATTCTTACAAATTTGTATTTTATTTAATGTTTACCCTATGAAATGTATATTTTGAAATATATGACTACTATTATAACGTATGTTCTGAAATTTAGCAAAATATTTATCACACTTATGTGTATTTTTAGGGTAGTGTTATTTTGTCATTTTATTAAGCCCACACCAGCACTAAAAACCTATTAAAGACATAAAAACATTTACAATAAGATATATAACAATACATAAAGAATTCATAATTCAGGACTTAACATCTCTTTCGATTTATTGAGGATAACCTACCAGGCACATCCTCAACGTTTGCAAGAATTTTGTTGCTAAGAATAATTTGTATATATATTAGCTAAAATTGTTATTTGATTGGTTCTTAAGTTATCCAACATAATCTTTACATACTCCTATGTACAAGTGTTTGTCGCTGAACTCCCCCTAAACGGTGGGACCGATTTGAATAAAATAGTTTGAGTCTCTAAATGGTTTAGTTTTATAATTGGACACGGTAGGTAGGTAGGCGCTATGATAGCCACGGGATAACGGGAACTAAGTCCTGGGCTTTCCACTAGTTATATACGATTCCTCTGATTCTCCTTTTCAGTAGGACTGTAGTCGACTAGTTTTATGAAAGATCGCTGGCGCCTACAACTTATCCAACATCTCAGTATCCATTCCAAAACAATGTTTGCCGCTCGCCCACTAATACTCACATAACGTCCAAATTACGGCAGTTCATGTTTACAAAGTATACCTACGGCGGGGCGCCGCCGCCGTGCCACTATGATTCATTACGTTCGGTACGTGTAGCCAAGGGTCAGGAGACGACGAGACGTATGGCCGCTATTTATAGGATAGGAGTAAAGTAATCTCTACCATTGATCATTACTTAGGCACATTCCTTCAAGGAATAATATAATAATATTTTTTGTTATTACGTAGGGTTTGCGTCCGAACGTCTAGCCTTCGCCATATCTTATAGATTTGTCAAGCAGGGAAAATCATATAGATTCTTCTATGAAAGGTTGCCTGTTCATAGACATCACATTTACCTTTTCTCAGATAATAGCTCTGTTGTTTTGTAAACTCATTACGGCTAAACGGCTTATTATGAAATTTGTAAAGGAAATTGATTGTATCCTGGGGTAGGACATAGGCAGCTATTTATCCGGGTACCACGTGGGCGCAGTCGCGGGCAAGAGCTAGTGGACAATCTACGTACCTGACCAATTACAAACGAGCACATCACATACAACCGTGCCGTGACCTGTAAGTGTAAGTGGTTTATGCATGTTTGCGTTGAACCATGATACCATTTAAAATGCTTTATTAGCATACTTTTATGAAATGTAAAGCAGTAGGTACATTTTTACAGATCATGCGTCAATAACACGTGAACAACATATAACAGTTCGATGAGATGAATAAGCAGATACTTGTTAAAGACATGACAAATTGTTACAGAAATTGTTAAGTCTTGATTACATAACTTGCTAGCGATCTGCCGAAGCACCAAGCAGGTCGCTGTGTTGGTGCGCGGTCGGGCCATCCATCTCCATCGTAGACCTCATCCTTGCATGTGCAAGTGAGGCACTTGCAAGGATGAGGTCTACATTGTAGTTGTCTCAGTGAGGCACTTGAGACCTGCTTGGTTTTTCGGCAGATCGCTAGCAAGGCGTGCAGGTTTGGTTGGTGATACAACGTGCGAAGGCACTTCCAAACACCAGAGTTGGGATCATTCAGCAGTAGCCGCTAGCAAAAGTCAGCGATTCTGTCCTCCTGGTACCCCGAGTTATGTAAGTTTGGGATAGATCACCTATCCTTAACTTATATAAGGTACCTTACCTAGGTTTAACGTACGTCATACTGTCTCATCATCAATAAGTCACAGGCCTCACAGTAACAGCTCAGTTTGATACTGCCTTTTGCGCTGTAGGTTTTGGGTTCGGTACCCGTCCAGGAATTTTGAAGAATACAGATGTTTGTTTTGTATTTGGTTGGGTGTTATCATAAATATGTATGTACAAAAAAAATACGTAAACTAGTTCTAATTAAAAGCATGGCGATGGCGTTGTGCGAGATTTAAAAATAGAAAAATAGTTTATACGGAGGTGACGAGTAGAAAGCTTTTACAATTATTATTTTTTGTTTACGCTCGTATTGCTACCACTTCCGACTTCAAGTTGATATTAATATACGTCGCGTGTCCTTGCACACATTATGACACAAAGACCGTCACAATTGAAGTAATTCAACACTAATTCCAATCAATTGACAGTCATTCGGGCTTCATTGGCAGCGGACGAATGATTGAATATCAACAAACCGAGCATGTGACCGAAATAAATTGGAGACAAAGACGCGTAATGTCTCAATTCGATGCCCCGACGAGAGGAGAGTAAAGGTCGGGGGTTATTGGCTCTTGGTAAAAGGCAAAGGTGAATGGAGGTTTCGGGAAAATTTTCTTGATTTACTACACACACAGACTTACACAGTTTCAGCCCATAATGTCAATTGCTGAACACAGGCCTGCCAACGACGCCACAAATTGCGAGGTTGAATCGCTTCAATCATTCGACACCCAGCAATAATCACAAAAAATAAGTACAACTTTATAGACATTTTACACAACGCCATCTTGATCCAAAACTAAGCTAAACTTTTCACATTATTGTTTGTATTTCAAGTGATTGCAATTGGTCAAAACATTTTCAAATGTTATAATGACACAAAAATAATGTATATTAAGCAAATCTTATCATATAAATTATTAATTAAAAAAACGTGCTAAGAGGCTTCCAAAAACGTGCTAAGAGGCTACCTTAAGTGCGATACAAAATTATAGGGACGGCGCCTATACAATCTAGCACGGAATATCAACGTAAAAACTCATTTTTTTTAAATAATGTGATTAAAAAGGTACTGATCTAAATTACAAAAACCAAAAAAATATACTTAATAAAAAAATCCCGCCATGCTAGAGATAAAATGTGGAAATGTGTGGAAAAACAGTTTTTACAGATTTTATTTATTTGTCGATATCGTTATTTTAACCTATCGAGTTTCCGAAAACCCAAATTGAAGATAAAAGATCAGACTTTCATGTACCCTCAAATTCGATATGTAGCTCACAAGCACGGAATCGGTAATTATACGCTTCTTTTACACGCACGAAGAAGCTATCTAAAATAGTACATTTTAAAAAGTACAGCCACTTAATGCGCGTGCGAAACCTGTGAACTCATGTTAGTCAAACGATGTTTAAAATATATACGACCACATTTACACTATAGGGCTATAGCTTCCGTATACGTGCTAGATGATACTTAGTTTTTTTACCTAAAGCAAGCAAGCATACAAACGACGTTGAATTAAATACCACGAACAATTGCTAATTACATTTTTTTTAATGTAAATGGGCAATGTAGGCAGTCGAAGGAAGTTTCCCGGTTTTAAGCCCGTGATACTCCCGAAGACTACTCAGCCTGAAACGGGACAAACTCCGCAGTATCATCGGTATTGTCATAGAACACTGCTCACTAAATAAGCATTTTTATACTCTGGGCAGTCTCCTCCCTCTATGTAGAGGGTGCATGGCAGCAGAGCAGACAGCCGCGATTTGACGGTGAATATGATCCTAAAAATGTTTGTCTTTTGACTAATGAAGTCTAGCTAATGATCACATACCATATAAACAAAATAAATCAATCAAGTACTGAGCAAAACAAGCACAATGAATACAAATCTGGGTGATTCCACATTTGTCACGGTGATTGTTGTCCTTGTCTTGCTTTGCCCCGGTTTCTTTAATTTTAACTATTATTTTGTCCTGACATCTAAACTACCAAAGTCAAAAACATTCGTTTGTTATTTTTAGATAAAGTGTGTTAATTTCCATTAGTGTCAATACTTATATTTACTAGGCATTCATATCCAGTGTCAACTTTCTAGAATTCGTCGTCGAAGGACTTTGCTTTGTGGCAACAATGAATAGTGATGCAGCCAATGTAATTCTCAATTGCAATGTATTTCCCTTTGTTTCATTCTTGCGGTGTGAATACGACAACAAGTGGTTTTCGGGTCGGTTGTTTATTAACATTGTAACTTTAGCTGTTACAAACTTAGGCTCACTATGCATCGAGCCAATGTTATTTCCCACGCAGTTTAGTGAGAATTTTAAGAATCTTGAAGATATAAAGATTACATTCAAATGATTTGCACAAAAACCTATCAGATCATTGATGTTTTCCAGTAAAAGATGAAGATCAAATATGAAGTGATCAACTAAGTGCTCACCATTTTCCCGTGATATTAGTCGCCGTCTAATAGAGACGTGTAAGAGCAACATAAAGATGAAGACACTAAGACACCTACGTTACGATCAAGGCACGAAGCTACAAGGTAGACCAAACAAGTCAGAGTAAAAAGCTGATGTAATAGAGAGTGATTGCGACTAAGACATTTATAAAATTACACAGTACCTACTCAGATATTTCTGTTTACTTTAAAGAAATATCATGAAAAGAAGAAGAGAGAAGACCACTAACGAATGTCTAGTAAAGAACAACGTTAAAGCGTTGTAAGTGTCACGATACTCCAAGCTAATTACAGCTAATCGCACTAAGTGCTGTGTCAACAAGCGAAATGACACATTTATTACTTTGACACCAATAAACGTTTTATTTCACAGCCAGAACTATAATAAAAAAAAAAAAATAGACCTGGAATAAGTTACCAAATTGCATAGATAATAACAATCACTACAATTTCACCATAGGACTCGCACATTTATGTTGTGTATTGTATATGATTGTTTCGCAGTTTATATTAATCAAATCCGTGAGAATAAAGCTACATAAATGACGAGTTAGCTCGTGACTTCTAGGCTTGTATCTGTAGACCGCAAGGATACGGTCTGCGATGAATCGAACTTTCCCAGCACTAGCTCTCGGCAGGTAGTCGCAAGTCATGTAACCAGTGACTGATCGCAATTTAGCCATAACAGCTAGCGGCGTAAGCGGTTCCTTTGCCCGGGGCAGACCACTTGGAGGTAAAACACACCTGCCTCAAAAGAGTTCCGGTACCAAAAGTACCACAGTTATCAGAACACCAACCGAGCCATAACAGAAACCTGTCAGTCAGAAAGTGACGTTATTGATATCAAGTTTGTAAAAAAATCTAGGTGCCCCGAATAACACTTTTTAAAATGCTGCTTAAAACAAGAGCTTCCCTTAAATCTTCTCTACCTAGTTTAAAATAAATATGTATTAAAGCATAATGTAAAATCTCTCAGCCGTCTCATACAACATTGTATGTTCTCGCGTGAATATACGCGCATAATTTCTGCTGCGTTTAATCTGATCAATAGGGGGAAGTCTGATTGCACGCAAAAACTCCAACCTGATAAATTACAATGTATCAAAATGGTAAACGAATTGGTTGTTATCAACAACATTGTAAGTGTAAGTAATAAAAAAATAATCATGCAAACCGGACTTCAAATTGGCAAAGGTTTGCGGTTGTCCGCTGAGGAGTTTTGGTCCCTAGGTCCAAAGTTCTTCATCAGATTTTTAACAAATAAAAATGGGACCAATTTTATGCATACGTCTATTAACATTAACATAGACATCAAAATAATTACGTAAATCAGTTAAGAATTCAAGAGTCGGTGGACGGTGGATAGAAAGAAAAATCATTTCCGAATTGAACCTTCTTTTTTGAAGTCGGTTATAAACATTGTAAGAAACGTGTCGCTTATGACTTGTTTTGATGTTCGTTACATATTGTTACAATGTTATTTTATGTGCTGATATCGTATTTATATTAAGCATTGTGTAACAGTTAGCTTATAACTTGATAACGTGAATCCATAAAAACGTTAACTGTTGTTAATCATAAACTGTCTTGAAATGATGTTAATGACATTAATAGAATAACAATAAAAAAACTATACTACAGGAGTTACATTTAAAAGAAGGTCCAAACAAAACCTGGGCTATAATCACCGTGAGGAAGCAGGAAAATAATTGAAGTTGAAGACCACCCAACAACAACCAATTATAATTACTGTAAAACTGTCATCATAGCATTTGCCACTAAAAATTGTCCGCACCAAAGTAAGTTAGATGCAAATAGAGATATGAAACCGTCAGCATGCGTACTAACTGCTCCTATCATACCAAATGGCGTCCACGCAGCACGCACAGTCAGTACTGCTGCCGCCGCTGTCCGTTAATGCAATCGGGCAGTTTTAACGCAACTATTTACGCGTCCGATGCACATTTGTTGCAAAGGTATTCATTGATAGGTATTGAATGCAAGGTTAACCCACCAACGTAATCACCACACACAAACCACCTCATCCTTGCTCTGGCCTAGAGCTAAACGAGCCTAAAGGTCAAGAGCTAACATTATAAGTTGAAATAAACGGAATATTACAGCTAAGTATCAAACAGGTAACCCACATATATGTTCCAAGGTAGTAGACGTAACATAACAAAGCTGTCACAATAATTAGACATCTTTTTGCAATGTTAAGGCAGGACAAACCACAATACCATAATACAATGTAATATAGTCTACAACTACGTAACATGAAACTCTATTCAATTATCATTAAGTTATATTAATGAACGTCGTCGTAGTCGAAGTACTGCAACACAACGCACACAATCTATGTTATGTACAGTCGCCTGCACTCATTTACACTTTTCTATTACTTATTTCTTTTTTTGGCAGAGAACAGACAGGCGACGTCACTATCGTTACGACCAAATATTTAGTATATTCTAAATATATGGTTACTCACGACAAATGCAAGGCTGACAGTGATCAATTCGTTACTTTTACATCATTACGTGCTAAACCATTCACAAAACAATAATTATATAAGCAAGTCTGTTTGGATGTTCTTGATAAATGTTTGTTCCTTTTTCACGCAAAAACGAATTGAACGAAAATTTTGCAGACATTTTGTTTTGGACCAGTAGCTATTCCTGGTCCTAGTGGCATATTGGCTACTGGTACACGCAGGCGAAGCTGCGAGCAAAAGCTAAGAGTTATATTCAAAAATGCATTAACCGAGCCGTTGCACGTTCGGTATGTAAGTGTATGCGTTATCAGGATTTCGCGCAGTTTCTATGCTGGTATTTGTTTAGAAAACATAAGTATGCCATGCATGGGGCCCTACTATGAAAATAACGTCGTCGGATCCGAAAGAGCTTGTGTCATTTTTGTATTGAAGAACGTGCAATACGTCATGTTTCGTTTTTCGTAGTACACCTACTGGTGTTTACGAATACCATGCTACGAATCCATCACAAGGTCGGAATCGTAAACGTTCGACAGGTTTCACATCGTCACGTTCTCGTTATCACAGACATAGACATTTGTTTATTTACTATTAAAACAACAACGTTTATACAACAATTCTAAAATTGTTGTGTTCATTCAGAGGTAAGATAGCCAATTCCTCGGATTGTTGAGGATTCCGGGTGAAGTGCCTTCGGCCTAATCATAATTTGAAAAAAATTAGGTAAGATGAAGGCAAAGCAATTCCCCGTAGTATAATATAAAAAAAAACATGACATTTAATTATTTTACACAACGCCATCTAGCACATAACTAGGCATATGAACTAGTCTACAGATAGAAGATACTTTTTCTTTGCCAATTTGTACACATAATATTACACCCAAACACAGAACAAACCTATATTCATCACACAACTGTTTGTCTCGGGCGGGAATCGAACCTACAGTGCAGGAAGCAGAGCTAACCAACTGAGCTGTGTTCTACTCGTGGCACACAAACCTGTTGAAAAAAAAATAAGTGAGGTACCTACACTAGTACTTACACTCGCCTGCACCAGATTGCATACAGTTAGTAGTTATCATTATGGTTTTGTCTAGTAGATATGTTATTTATTTGGTATTGAGTGTGAATATCTGAGGCTTAAATGCAAAATGTGAATTTTATATGAATGTTATAGTGTTATAGTGAAGAAGAGTGTTATAGCAAGCGACTGTACAAACTAAAAAAAAAATATATTACAAAAAAACAATCTGACAAAATAACACGAAAAAACTTAAGTACCGAGGGAAAAGGTTATATACATTCCATACAATGTTGCAAAATCGCGTCGCGTCGTGCGTAAGTTCGCGACATGTTGGGTTAGTTGGGTGTCATGATGACGTTTAAAGCGGTCAGGTGCGAGTCGCACTCGCGTGGAGTCTTTTGACGTACGTGTATGTATGTATATCTTATACTAAAGGAGTCATAACCGGCTTAAAGTATGCGTACAAATAAAAAAACTTAAAAAAATATGGAATGCAAAAAGAGGACGGGCGGGCCGGGCGGTTTGAACATGCCCTTTGAACGTCGGTTCAGTACCTATACGCACTAGGTCAAGCTTTATAACAGAAAGTTTAAGACAACATTACATTGTATGTATTTGCGCTCTATTAGTATTTATGGATTCCCGCCGAATTTTAAGGCCTACCTACGTCCCTGAGGTTCTCCTGTAAAAGTGACGGCCAGTATAACATATATTTTTTTAAATTTTAGGGTGCGTACCTGTCTTTGGGAGATATGATTTTTGGAGTAATTTCGTCTACTTTTTTTTAATAACTTTCAAACCAGCTAGGTCTGTATGCGTGTTCAAATTATAAAAAAAATATATTTGATCGTCTCATAACGATACTCTTTATTTGATATGATATGATGACACACGATGCTAGAGGGTAATATATTTTTTTTATGTTTCACATTACCCCCCAAAATCAACCTTTATAACCTGTATTCACTTATTTACGCTACTCGTGCATGATAACGTCACCAAATACTATATAAACACCAAATTTCAACAGCCAAATATTATGTCAGCTAGTTTCGGAGAAAACGGGGTGTGACAGACAGCCAGTTTTGTCATCACAGGAGGTACTTGCCAAGTGCTTACCCGTCGTACAATAAAAAAAAAAAGGTACGGAACGCTTAAAATCAAGTTGGCAATCTCTGGACGAACACGCGTCGACCATTCATTCATTCAGCAATCGAGATACCATATCACATATAGATAGAAAAACAATCACGATACAGAAGTGATTAGATTAGACCATAATACATTCTTGGAAATATTATCTTAAGAAGGGATTATGAGCTGGTTTTCGCTTTCTAGTACAAGGGTAGTTTGTCATTCATTTGAAGATGACACGTCCGATCCTAGCGAATTGTTTTTATTTTATTTTTTAGTATACCTACCTACATGGGGACGGAACACTCACTCAGCCCACATTGCCTATAACAAACCCTTACTGCCTACCTAGGTCATATCCACAAAAGACATGACGTTCTTACTCTCCGTAAAATATGATCGGCATAGCAGATGCCGGAAACAAATCTGCCAGGTTCAAGGGGACTGGGCAGACTACATCAGTCGCTGTCATCCAGAGAAGTGGACCAACATCATCACTCAATGGATGTCTGAAGATGGAAGTCGGCGTAGAGGTCGGCCGAGGAACCTTATTGGCGGGATGATCTCGAGTACTGCTATAGGTAGAGACTGCCAAGGATCGAGATGGGTGGAGGGATTTGGGAAAGGCTGCCCAGCAATGGGACGAAATAGGTTAAAAAATATATATTATGGCACGAAATCACATCTGAATATTCTAACATGAAGATAATGATATCACTGTTATCATGTTCAAACAGGTTATGAACATATCTTATCATATCGAATTGTAAACTTGACTTGCGAGAGATAATCCATATCTGCACCGTACAATATAGATAATTATCTATTGTAGGGGTACATTCAGATTTAAATGTAGTTCGTTATAAGAAAACATATATGCTGATTGGGATACATTACAATTATTTCAAATTTTAGAAATAGTAGATCAAAAGCTGAGTCATTTCTGAATTTTTATCCCTTTAACAATAACGCGTATAATTATTTGCTGCTATCCGACGTCAAAGAATCAAATAATATGGTGTTAAATGTGACTATTTACACATGAAAGCGCCATAAGTTTAATGGTGATGTAGGTAATCTTTTTGTGCTTGGCATAACACCACAGTCATTAAGCTCATAGCATGTAACTGTATATAAACCTTAAAAAACAAATGAAATTGCGGTAGAAGTAACCTTAATGCGAAAGCAACTGTATCTAAAATCTCAATCAAAATTTGCATAATCGCTTCACAGTTCAACAGCCAAAGATCGAACAAAGAAGTGTGGTGTTTAGTCATGGACGTGGAAAAAACGGTGGCAACAACCGTCTCGCTTGGCGAGAAGTGAACGAGCGAGCCCACCAAGGACACTTTGCAGCATCGAGCGAGATTTGCTGCTTTAGATCTCCACCCGATGATATCAGCAATAGTCCCTCGCTTGCTATCTTCAAAAGAAGACTCAAGGAACCCAATGTATGTGGAGGGGCCATATACATTTGGTGTATAGGTTATTATGTAGTATATTGTATATTATGTATGTTTAATTAGTTAAGTACCTATGTATATTATATTATCAGAACCCATAACTATAATTATTCAATTACGTTTTTTCCTTACATTTAATCTTATTTCACTCTCTACTTAGGTTTGCTGGAAGTGAACACTTTATAAGGTTAATGAATTAATTGTCTGTAGAACAAGGTAAGTTTGGACGTGTCTCTCGCTCTGAGAAGTGATCAGAGGTGAATCCTCGAAGGGAAAAAAGTCGTGAGTCTATGATTTTTTTCTTTTTATTTATTTATTTATAGAACTAGTAACAATTGCCATATAATTATCTGGTCTCGCTTAATACGGCTTACAAACATTATGTTAACTAAAAATATAAAAGTGATAATAATAGTAAGCTAAAAAGTCCATAATAGAAATATACTCGTATAAAAATAAATAAAATGTAAAATTGATAAATAGACCCATTGACCCAGGGTATGTGTAATTTAAGTGTATTTTCAAAATGTTATCTATGCATTCTAATCTAATATTTATATGTGCAATAAAAAAAAGAAAAGTAGATCAAATAATTATCTCAAATTCCGACAGATTCTAACGCCATGGCAGTACTGAAATAATCAAGGGAAAACCCTGTCCATCTTTTACCAGTCAAAAATTGAACTTGATTAGACTTTACTCAATCGGGTATTATCCCTTAACGCAAGGCCAATAATTCGATCCACTGTCTTTGTAGTAAACTGGCTTCGTATTATTGGACGTGCATTATCTGATGGTGCAATATCAATACGTGACGAATGTTCGAATTAAAAAAGTAAGGTGTTTCAGGGTACAAAAATCCTAACAACCCACGGACGTACTCCGTCATTAGATTCGTGGCCATGCATTATCGACACGTGTTGATGTTTTGTGGTTGTTAGAATAGCCAAGTCTGGTTCACAGAGTGGTTACCGTACAGAGTTGTTTCATGTTATAACTCTTGCGTTTCAGGCTTACCCACATCGGCGATTAAAACCTATCCGCTATGGTTTTCAGGATTCAAATATTTACATCATTGTTGATTGTAATGCGAAGTTGTTTTTCTATGTAAGATTATGTTATGATACGGAAGGAATGGAAGAAGGAACTAAGCACGACGGCAACATACGTTTCACTCGAGCACCATCATTCATATCTGTCCAGGATTTCCCCAATTCTTGATCAGCTGACCTTGATGATCACCACGAGAAGCCTCTCGCGCTTGTGGTGTGACTACATCACGACAACACAAGCACGAGAGGCTTCTCAAATTCAGTACTACATGGACATGAGGCATGTCGCGGTGCATCATCAAAGGCCCACTGGTAGAACTTTGTAGCTTATATAGCCGCCGCACCAGTGAGGCACATATAATCCAGACTCCAGACCTATAGGACATTGATCTGTAATCGCCCGGTGGTCCCTGCTTGCTAACCGATCGATCTCAATTTCTCATCGTGTCTGGGTCTGGGCGAAGCGTACTATCGTTAATTTTATTTGTTAATAACTATAAGAGCAAACATGTATTGTAAAAGCTGGTTTCAATCTGAAAGGACATAGCGGTTATCATTTTACATTACATGGATCAATAAATCATTTTTTTTTATTGTACGACGGGGAATCGCTTGGCCTTCATCTCACCTGGTTACAAGTTGAGATAAGGCCGAAGGTGGAGGCGCACTTCACCCGGAATCCTCAACAAACTGAGGAACTGGCTATCTTACCTCTAAATGCCGGAATACAACAATTTTTAGAATTGCTGTTATGGCGACAGAATTAGGTAAGATGGTGGTAGCTAGCCAGGCGGACAAAGTCCTACCACCAACCAAAAAAAGCACAATATATTGTACTCCCCATGGGAATCGAACCCGGGATCTCTGGATCTGAAATCGGTGGGCTGAACCACTAGACCACAGAGGCGGTTCAATATGGATACGGAGCTGTGAGGGCACACACATAAGGTCCACGTTGGAGCAAGCTTTACCAGAAGACACTTGCTCCCATCCCGTGCTCTCTCTTATAAACATTGATAGTAGGTATTTTTGTTTACAGTTAAAATTGGCGAAACTGGTCCAAACAAATTCCATTCGTAAAATTCCATTAGAGAACAGTTTCCACATACTGAAGCAGGTATTAAGCGGTAGCGGGGCGCATGACATGAACCGACCTTGACCCGGTCAGCTGGTTCAACGTACCCATTTGGTGCTCTTCAGATGAAACCGAGGACCTTTGAAAGGCCGTTGCTTCGCTTAGATTTACTTTGATAAGTTTGGCTAATGGAACTAGCAAGATCGCTTAGATTCAGTAGCAAAAACCTACAAATGTATTGATTTCAGAAAGCGTCTTATTTGTTTTTTAATGGTGACTAGCGACCGCAAAGATGCGCAAAAAGTGCCAAAATAAACATCATAGGATCTAGGAATGGCTAGGCTAATCTGAAGATAGTCTGAAATATAATTAAGCTAGTCCAGCCTCTTTGGAGTATATAGGGAACATACATAAACACGACTTTTATTTATTAGAAGACTTATGGCCAAGGGTTTGATCACCACGTCACTTGGTAAAACAAATATTATGTGAACGACCAACTACGTTAGTTTAGAGAGCGAAAACGTACTCCGGGGCCCTTTTAAAGGACCTATATTATATATAGTATCCGTGGTTAGATCAGTTTGTTAGATTGATCTGACTACAACACCGGACTTTGGTCGCTAGCCAGATTCACCTACAGGTTACAGGACTTTACTTGGCTGTTGGCTTGTTACTAACCTTCATCTCGATTTCTCAATTGGCTGTGACAAAAATCAAAGCAAGGTATCGTGTTAACGAGTCAGTTCGACTAACATTTCAACATCGAACGGAAATTAACTAGTCTCCTGGACAAATATGCTAGCCTTGAAACGAATTAGAATTGGAATGTGATTGTAAAGCTGTGAACCCTTCAAAGAAACCAGTTGAGGAATGGAACATGCAGCAAGGGCAAACAATCGTTACGTGAAGGTATTGGCATATCGGTTGGCAATAGCTTGCTATCTGAAAGTCTGTGGTCTACCCCTTTAGTGGTCTAACCTGGAGCTAGGTTAGACCACTAAAGCTAGGTTACGGCTGAATGATCACAATACTGGTGTCACAACCTGTAAAGGTCTAGGTCTAGAGTTACCTACCTTTACGTTACCTAGCCCATCATTTATAAAAATATAAAAAAGGTCAATTCCTGTTCTTATTGACTTCTTGTCTAGATCTCATTAGTTAGTATTCGTTTTAAGTTGTTAAGTTACTATACGTCACTATTTGAGCAGGCAGTCTCAATTAAGAAAGTGACAAGAGCCAGGTAGAGCTAGAGCCCTCGCATCTACATACAAGTCTATACTTAGAGCGAGGAACTCCATGTAATGTACGCCTTATGGTCTTACGTGCATCTATGTTCAATTTGCTACTGTTGTTAAACCCTTCCACCACCTATGTTAGTATTCCATATTTTAGCCAGTAGTAAGATTTAGATTAATTTTACGTGTTAATATTTTATAAGACTGAAATAAACTATTCTATTATATACTTGTATTGAAGAGACGTTGACAATGGTTCATTGCACTTTCGTAGCAAGGTACGCTTATTTCTAATCTAATAGCATATTTCTTATAAATGCCAGTGCATGCGGCGAAGCCACTGAATAAATAATAAGTGAAAATATGTTAGGTCATCCATTGTGTAGAAATTTGGCTACATCTCTATCCCCAAGCTACAATTGTCTCAAACATCTTTAATCTACTAGGTACTTTGTGGTCAGAAAATAAAACCTTTTCTAACATAATTCGATTGGTCCGAAACCGATGTAGATGCACATCGTACATGTCATCGTACGATTGACGAGTTTATAATTGACCAGAGAAACTGGTTCAATCAGTTTGTTCAAATTCAGTTGTTTACTTATTGCTTATCCGAAACTAATATTAGAGGACAGGACATTCATTTTACACAGCGCCATCTAGCCCCAAACTAAGCATAGCTTGTAATATGGGAAATATATTACTTTTTGTAAATACATACGTACTATATGATACAACACCCAAACACAGAACAAACATCTATATTCATCAAACAAATGTTTGTGAAGGCAGAGTTACTACCACCTGAGCTATGAGGCTTGTTGCTTATCCGAAACTTCATTTCAGATTCTTTTTTGTAATCTCTTATCTTTTTTAATTTATAATTGGTCAGCTCTTGACCATGAATCTTGCACATGCAGGGATGAGGTCTACGAGGCCATTGCAGAATCTTTTGTCTTTTTTTTTTCTTAAAAATGGGTCAGCTTTTGACCTCGAAACTTACACAGACAATGTAAGACCTCAGGTCTTAAAGGGAATGTGACAATTAATTTGAGGTTGTGAGTTAACCCTGGAAGGCCATAGAATCCATTCAGGAAACGGTCATGCTAAAACATTGGCTGGCTTACCTGTTAGCTTGAATATTAAAAAATATGAAGGTAATTTGTTACAAAATATTTTTAGGATAATATAATGGACTACCGAAAGTAACGCAGGTATCAATTAGTATATTAGTATTAGGTCCTTACATATGAAATTGGCGTTTTGTCGTACTGGCCACTTTGATCTTAAATATCTCCTCTTTGGTTAGGAATTCCAAATTCAAATTTAAACAGCTATTTACTCATGCATTTGTGTTTCGAAAACCGTAATTCATTTGTTTTTTTCTCTTTTGCTTTTTTTTCTGCGTCACTCATTTCACAAAATGGAAAACATAAAATATCGCATTATTTACGAGTACGAGTTCCACCGTGGCACCAGTGCTGCAGAAACGGCTCGAAGGATTAATGATGTGTATGGTGGTGGTGTCGCAAAAGAAAACACGGTGCGTTTTTGGTTTCAACGCTTTCGTTCTGGAAATTTCGACCTGCAGAACAAGCCCCGTGGACGGCCGGAGACCAAGGTCGATAATGATGAATTGAAGGCTATTGTGGAAGCAGATCCATCGCAAACCACATCACAGTTAGCTGCAGGCTGCGGTGTTAGTGACAAAACCGTTTTAATCCACTTGAAGCAAATTGGGAAGGTGAAAAAGCTTGAAAGGTGGGTACCTCATGAATTGAGTGAAGCAAACCGACAAACGCGCGTCGACTGCTGCGTTACATTACTCAACCGGCACAATAATGAAGGAATTTTAAATCGGATCATTACATGTGATGAAAAGTGGATCCTGTACGATAATCGTAAACGCTCATCGCAATGGCTGAACCCTGGTGAACCAGCAAAATCTTGCCCCAAGCGAAAATTGACTCAAAAAAAGTTACTTGTAAGCGTTTGGTGGACTAGTGCCGGTGTCGTACACTATAGCTTTCTTAAATCTGGTCAGACGATTACGGCTGATGTCTATTGTCAGCAACTGCAAACCATGATGGAAAAGCTCGCTGTTAAACAACCGAGACTTTTCAATCGCTCTACGCCACTGCTGCTTCAAGACAACGCTAGACCACACACGGCCCAACAGACGACTACCAAATTAGAGGAGCTTCAATTGGAATGTCTAAGACATCCACCGTACTCTACGGACCTTGCTCCAACAGATTACCATTTTTTTCGAAATTTGGATAACTTCTTGCAAGGAAAAAAATTCAATTCCGATGAGGCAGTCCAAACCGCTTTCAAAGATTTCATTGATTCCCGTCCGAATGGTTTTTTTAGTAAAGGGATCAATGAACTACCTATAAGATGGCAAAAGTGTATAGATAGCAATGGTACATACTTTGATTAATAAAATATATTTTAATATGAAAAAATTGCCTTTATGTTCCTCCCATACAAAACGCCAATTTCATATGTAAGGACCTAATATAATATATTAGCGTAGAAGAGAACTACAATAACCAACTATTATTGTACAATATTATATTTGTTGGATAATGTATCAAGTATTATCGCAAATGTTTTTTTTTGGATTTATAGATGGATATAAGTTGCTCCTCCACGCTAAAACTACAAAATTAATTGAGTTGAAGAAATGCACAAATATTTTTCTAGGTCGGAAATAATTTTTATCCGTTTAACACGCAGGCAGAAGCTAATATACAAATAAATATAAAGGACAGGACTGGAAATTAATTTTACCCAGCGCTATCTACTAGCCCCAAACTATGCATAGCTTGTAATAAGGGAACTAGATTACGGACATACTATTTATTATTTATCTTATTTATGTGTTGTATATATGTATGTTGTCTCTTATCTATGTATTGTATGTATATCTATGTATTGTACATACATACTTTACATACATACAACACACAAACACAGAACAAACATCATCACAAATGTTTGCCTCGGGTGGGAATCGAACCCACAGCCTACAGCACATAAGGCAGAGCTGCTACATCGTGGATGTTTCGAAAATTGACAAGCCAACTGAGCTGTGACTTTGAGGCTTGTTTTGTGTATGGATATGATAAGCCATCAATACCAGGCTAGTCCTCATTATTATTACACGATCGATACATGCAAATTACGGCCACGTTACCATTATATTTATTAAGGTAGTTCCTCTGGGTTATGATAATAATAATAATTTATTTACTGTCTCTCACACAAACAGGTCCTTAATAGTAATAACAACAATTATATAAAATAGGCTCAGGTGACATTGAACCTGTTTAGTGAGGGACTGGTGCCTGAGATAGGTTTTCGAAAAAAAAAACCTGTATTACATGTCACCAGGTCTGCTCACACAACGGACTCAACGAAGACCGTAACCAAGCACCTATAAGCTAAATAAACTGATTATAAGATGGCAAGTTAATATAAGTGTAGGCAAGTATGAGTATGTATTAGGCAGAAGATTGAGGAAAGAAATAAATGAATAAAAATATAAGTACATTTTAAATACAATAGCGAAAAACTTAAGTACATTCAGACTTGTGTAGGTGAGGGGGTGAGTGTGAGGTAATGGGGGGATGGGGTGGGTACGAGAGGGTGTAATGGTTGTGGTTGTGTGTGTGTGTGTGTGTGTGTGTGTGTGTGTGTGTGTGTGTGTGTGTGTGTGTGTGTGTGTGTGTGTGTGTGTACGTGGGATCGTGTGTGGGTGTGTGTATTTTTGAGTAGTATAACAAAGACCTAAACTTCTAAGTAAACACAACTTATGGGTACTATAGAATGGGAGCCATAAGATCCTCAGTGTCCTGGTAGGTGAGTGTCTTAAGCCAACTAGTAGTTGCCCTCTTACACTGATATGAGCACATTGGGTAAATACTGAGGATAGCGTTCACTTTATTATAAATGCAAGGTCCTAGATAGCATAAGAAGTTACTGGAGAGACTATTGCGGAATAGCTCAGTTGGACAAACTTTTCCTTTTCTTCGTCTATCTCTCAACGAGTCCGAATCATAGGAGAGAAAGGAGTGCTGAGTGAGAACCACTTACCGCAGGAAAAAGTACTGCCTGACAGTCAGCACATCCCAGCTTGCGTACAACTCATTTGTGGGGAAGCGATAAGGGAGACCAGCGTTTACCTTTAAGATGGCTCTTTGGGATGGCTCTAGGTCTATTAGGTGTGTCTTGGCTGCTCCTCCCCATGAGGTGATACAGTAGCCTATAATCGACTGACAGAGTGCTACGTATATCATTTTAGTAGTTCTACGATCTCCTACGTGTCTCATCGATTTGAAGATGTAAATAAGTTTGCGTAGCCTGCCTGCCAGCATATCTATGTGTGGTTCGAAGGTCAACGTCCGAGATATTTGGTACTTACAACTCGTTGTAGCGGTAGGCAGGTACATGTTGACGATGGAAGAGAACAGTTGTGGGCTCTGAGTGCTAGAGTTAGGGGTGGAAGGTGATTACGTCTGAGAGCAAAAGCTATATAATTTGACTTGGTTATGGACGCGCGATATGCTTTTCGGTAAATTACAAAATACATCGTGGATTGGAAAAGTGACATTCGACATTAAGTTATAAATAGAATGATAAATTATGAATTATTATCATTGATGATTATCATATAAAATTATAGCCACTAGTAGACTAACATAAACAACATTATATTTTAAATTGAATGCTCCATAAAGATTTTCCATATTTTTCCCTAACTGACTCTCTTTACGAGCAAAGTTCGCTCAGATAGTTTTGGAACCAATAATTATGTAGATCGTATGTAGTTTTCAAAACACATCGCGGATAAGTACAGAATTTCACATTTCTGTATCTGCGATGTGTTTTGAATTTACCAAAAGCTGTCTCATGTGTATCCAACGCGGTTCCACCTTAACCTGTGTGCTAGCAAGTCGCGTGACTCGGCCCCATACTGAGCTCAACACACACGGATCACTTGCAGTATTTGTGTCACACGTTTCACGCTAGTCTAGACTAGACAGTTGCACCTAAGTGATACTGCCAGGGTGTGCCAATATGGATAGATGTAGCGTGTTTCGGAGATCTCTTGACCGACGGAAATTGAAGATTGGAGGAATGTTTCGGCGGGAAAATGGCTGGCCTCAAATACTTATTCAGGTTATTGAGGCGATGACAACTCATGATTTGTGATAACCACAAGAAAACTAGTGTGGGGTGGGGGATAGATCTGGACATTAAAACCAAAATATATATGCAAAAGAGTGTTTGTAAGGGTTAATAGTTTTGCCTTTTTTTTTTGGTGCAAATCTAGTTTATACCTATCTCATTAGACTTGCAAAATGTCTTTTGAAGAGGATAAGCGGGATATATTTCGAAATGAACGACAAACTACTTACTACTTTAATTACGTTTGCATGGGAGAGCGTAACTACTGGGCTTTCCTACATATTAGTATTAGTTATATATTAGTTCTTTCACTCTATTAGAATACTTTTGTGTAAAGATTGATCTAGACTAGACAGACACCACATCAATTTATCTCGACGTTCTCTTATTAGGTTTACAGTCTATCCCAAATTCCTCTCTCCGTAATGTAGCCCCTGTAGGTATGTTAACGGGAGATCTAACAACAAATGCCGCAGCAGTTGGCAACCGCTGTGCAGCCAGCCAGGCATTCTAGGTTCTGGCAATGCGGTAACCGGGTAGCCTGATTGCACACTTGCGCACGCGTTTTTATAGATTACTAGCTGTTAAGGTTATATCCTCGACTTTCGGTACGCGTTTTACAGTTTTTGGTAAGTTGTAGCTTAACAACCAATCGTGAATTCAAAAAGATGTAATTCGCCACTAAATACATCTAATCTAACTTTAACGAAACAATAATATTTTTCAATTTTACTCAATAGATTTGTCATTATTGATTCTAACTGAGCGAACTTTGCTTGTCCATACCATTTTAGAATGTTACTCTTTATATTTTTAGGCACTGGTGTTACTTTCAAGCTACATCCTTATACAATTATTTATAATATTATCCATCCTTTTCACACCACAGATCCATCCCAACGTTTGCATCTCGGTCGCATGCACTCTTTTTTTATTCGTTCCTTTTGCAACCCACCCTGCCCATAACTCAGAGCCATACAACAAAACATAAAACTACCTTGAATAGAATTGATCAAATAACAGCTTTTTCGTTCCAGCTAAATGATTCCCGTAGTATTTAAGATTTTCTTATAAATCCGGCCACATTTCAACCACCCCTGGTCTAGTCGTTCGCCCACTGGTCGCCCAGAGGTCCCGGGTTCGATCTCTAGGGGAGTTCAGTATTGTGCTTAGTTTGGTTGGTGGTAGGACTTTGTTAAGTCTGCCTACCACCATCTTACCTAAGTCTGTCGCCATAACAACAATTCTAAATTGTTTGTTCCGGCATTTAGAGGTAAGATAACCAGTTCCTCAGACTATTGAGGATTCCGGGTGAAGTGCGCTTCCACCTTCGGCCTTATCTTGGAATCTTGAGATTAAGGTCAATCGCTTCCCAGTTGTAAAAGAAACATTTTATTTAGAATAATTGTTTGGTTCGTTGATTTTAGATTCTTGATTAGATGAATATAAATGTTTGTTCTGTGTTTGGGTGTTGTATCATATAGTACGTATGTATTTACAAAAAGGCATGTCACGACCAGACCATCGCACTGTTGCTCAGGTCATTGACCCTCGATAATATTGTCGATGTAAAAACTGTTTATTTCAATTTTACAAGAAGCATCTTTCGGAAAAATACATGTCCTGAAATACAGTTTCTTTTGGTAATATTTGTATTTCAAGTAAAAGAAGCATATGATAGATGTTAAATGCATCTCTTGCCTATTTAATGCCTCACTGCGTAGGTCACATCCACAAATAACATAGCCTACACGGCACTGCATTGCGCCCGTAAACTTGAGGCATAATGGTATCAAGCCTGAAATAGGTATGGTGGTAGTACTTCCACAAGGGGCTCTAGTACTCTTCGATACTTATTGTGTTTTTGAAAGTGTTGTTTTCGAAAAAAAAATAAAAAATGGGATAACTACGTTTGTATACGAGAGCGGAGTACTGCCTTCTTAATTTTTTTTTATACTACTAGGAGACGGGACAAGCAAGTAGCGCAGCTGGTGTTAAGTGTACTCTTGCCTATGACAAAGCCTTACTGCATAGGTCACATTCACTAAAAACATAGCCTACACGGCACTGCATTGCGCCCGTCAACCTGAGGCATAAAGATGTGAAGCCTCACGTACCCGTAATTTCACCGGCAACCATACCCTTCATACCGAAACACAGCAATGCTGCTTGGCGGCTGAAATAAGTATGGTGGTAGTAATTCTCCGGACGAGCCCTTTCACTAGGGGCTTCTACTACTCTAACTTTAATTCGTTAGACACATCGTATGTATGTGTAGCATTCATCATTACAAGCACTCAGTGATATTAATAGCTAGTGCAGGTACTAGCGATAACTAATGAGTTCTATTATACCCATCGGAAATCGATAAGTCTGGCTCGCAAAGTTAATGAACTCTGAGTGATGGTATACTGAACTGAACTGCAGGTGAAATTTATGATTAACGTTGTAATTAACATCTGAATGCTAATGTAACTGGGAGGGTAAAGTGAGTAGTAATTTATGCGTTTTATGGGAACGCCTTTTTTTATTTATTTATTGTAACACGGGAAAGCTCTTGGTCTTCATCTCACCTGGTTACAAGTTGAGATAAGGTCGAAGGTGGAGACGCACTTCACCCGGCTTCCTCAATAAACTGAGGAACTGGCTGTCTTACCTCTAAATATCTCTTATCTCACTTTGTTATAGACAGAGCAATAAACTTGATACATTTGTTTTTGAGAAGGTAATGTCCACCTGGCTAGAGACCACCCCCCACGATCCTGTCGAAGTTTTGCGCCAAACGATTAACTATATATATTCCCTGAGGATACATCGTGATATAGAGGCGAAACACGTGCACTAAATATCTTTCTGTTTTAAGGTTACTTATATTTTTGTTCAACAATGGATTTCCGCAAAATAACGCCTGAATCCAATTAGCTACCAAACGATTTGCCATTTCCCATCGTTGCGCTCTAGAACGCGGAAGTGCTTTCTGGGAACGCTCGCTCCATCGTAGACCTTATCCTTTTTGCCCTGGCCTATAGCTAGACAAGTCTAGATATCAACATTCATAAAGAAAAAGGTAAAGTACCTTTAACAGATACAAATTAATCGAACACTAGGTACCTAGGTACTTTCATATATGCACATAGTGTCATCGACAGAAATAAAATGTAAGGCGATACACAATACTGACGCTATCGCTACTTGACGTCATATATTTTCTAGATTTATCCTACCAAGCCCATCAATCTTATCGTGTTGATTGCATTGTTTTTGTCTGATGCATTGCTTGCTGTGGAAGAACTACATAGTAAAAGTCCGCAGGCTCTCATAAACATCATTTTATTACGGTAACAAACCAACAAAAACTCTAGATTGTTTTATAAGATAATGTTGTTTCATTTTGTTGTGTAATTATTTCTGTTCTAATTAGTAGTATAATTAGGCTTCCTCAGGCAAAACTGACCTTAGGAAAACTTAGAAGAGCGATAGGAATTCACCTGAACTCTACGTAATACAGCTTTACAGTTCTGTTGCTCCTATTTACGATGAGCTAAGTAGGATAGGTGTGTACGCTTGATTATCACAATTCACTGGGACAACCCCATTATGTTATCCATATAGCTCGCTGTAAATTGAATGCAAATACTTTAATGTATAGATAAGTAAGTTTCTCAATAAGTGATTAATTGTAATCTTCTGAGAAATATATATTCTTATTCTTAAACCTTATATAATGAAGACACTCAAGGCGAAACACATAACCAACAATTCACCACGTCAAGTTTATAGTAAATTATTCCCAATGAGCTTTGTTCAAGTCGAAGTCAAGGTACCACGCAAGACCGCGACAATAGCCAGGTGAGATCGTGCGTTTACCGACTTGCACTGATAGAATGGTTGAATCGAACTAGCTATATTAAAATCATCGTGTAAATAGTAAATGGCTGGCAAACGGTATGCCTTTGTTATAATACTTATTTACTTTGGCATAATGAGTTTGCAAACGTTTTTATGACATGATATTAATTTACAGAAACAGTATTTGGCAGGTACGGTTTAGGTAGGCAAAATTATCTTTTGGGCTATATTATCTATGGAGCCACATAAAATTTATAAGGCGTATTATTTATTCGTGCAATAGTAATTTTGTATAAATCTTAAAGCATAATTGAATTTTAGTACTCTAAATATAAACGCTGTTTTAGTTGATTATTATATGCATTTATTAATAAATCAGATGCTTTAATCAATAATTAGTGTGCATTCTTTTAGTTTTTTTTATTAAATTTTCAGTTATTTCACTCACGGCTAATCGTTTTCGAGGCGATTTTTATATATATAGGCTATATAGGAACTAGATTAGGTATACAGTATATGAATTACAGTTTTTTAAGCATGTAAATCCATCTTATCGCAAAGAATTAGTGCAACAATGTATCGTTTGATTACATGTCTGTGAGAAGCTGAGAGCTTATTAGACCAAGAAAACAGAAACGGCTACTTACATTGTAAGTTTCTAATGTGCCATTCTGAGCGGTGACCACATACCACATCCAGTCTACTTCGCCCGCTTTTAAATTATGCCAACATTTTTTTGCCCCCGCAACATAGTTGGAGCAATTTATATTAAAGGTCAGCATAACGGAGTGCTGTGCTGCCATTATAGGTTTCCAGTTGAAGATTTTGCGATTATAAGAAAAACTCTTAACTCGACCGTTATCGAGGCTTTTTAAGAAAATCTAAATACAAAGTATCGCATGACAGGAAAAGAACACATATTCAATAAAAACCACAACAATTATTTCGGGTTTGAGGACCGATTCTGTTGAAATAGTTTTACTTAGTAAAACTCAGTACCCGGGACTTCGTTTTTGACATTATAATGGACATACTTAGCTACCTAAAATACTTATGCAACATAACACAAACTATTACAAAAGCAAGCTTGAAATATTTATTAAAATAATATGTTACTGATACATCATATTTTTTAGATTGCTAATAAATATTCAATTTCATGTCATGGTACCACATTAAGGAAGGACATCGACTTGCTATATTTGTATCACACACAATGTGTAATAGTCCATTTTTGAATGTGTGGCATCAGTTAAAATAGGTCAAATAAATACAAAATGGTGAAATAGGAAATTCCGATTGCATATCAATAACCGTTGCACAACATGACAGATAGGCAAAAGGCAGATAGCGCGCTCCATCACTAGGATAGGAGGTTCTCAGGTACAATACGAATTTGGTGGATGACCCAGACAGAACCAGGTTAGAAATTTAGATAAATTGCAGCATAATTAACAAAATAAAAAGCAATCCAAAATAAAAACTGCACACATTTTCCTAAATTAGGCACCTGTGATAGATAGCCTTCGGCGATTGCTTTGATGGCCGTCTGGGGCGTTCCAGTCTAAGAATGTCATCAACCTTTGGATAATTTACAGAAATCTGCTACGGACAGAGAATCACGAAACAGTGGCTCGTTGCAAAGTATTTGGTACATAAAAGGAGTAGCAAATATTTCACTCTGATCGGAAAATGTCAATAACGCGGCGGAAAATCTATGGAGACATCAACAAGATCAAGTAGCTAATTATTATTACGACACTACACCAGTGGCGTAATGAACTAGCATTTTACGTGTAAAAAGGACACTGCCCATCGAAGCGTAGAAATAACCACAAATATGTTGCAGTGCCTGCATTTCTTGTGGTCTCTGACTGAAATCACTGGTTGTGATTGTGACTATCAAAATAGATTATGAGACTTGGTGTTGTAATGTAAGAAACGATATCGGCGCAGGTCAAGGTCGGGAAATAAGAACTGCATCTGCACCGTGACGACCAGGGTCGAAGAAGATTTATGATAATAAATATTGGGTATATTGTGATAAATCTACCTACGAACTAATACAAATTTGGAGGGAGGGGGAAAAGTGTTATGCACTAACGTCCTGCATTTGGCCATTCCCCGGCATCAGTTGAGCTAACTTGACCCCAGCCAGCTCAGCTCCGCAAGTTGATGGAAATAGTGCTCTACGGGTGAACTACGGGACTGCGAACAACACTGAATCCTATATCAATAGCGGAGGACATATTTATGGAAAATCTTCCAAAACTGTAGAGCATATATTCCGGTACAAAATGGATTTCAATAAAATTGACCGCGAACCAAAAATCGAGCCAGCTAGTCTCGACTCAAATCAACAATAATTGCGTTCAGGGCCACGAGACATTGCGAAGAGAAGAATTCGATCAGTTCAAAATGTTACCAGCAAAAAAAATAGTAGGTATAATTGAATAGGGCTTCATTGGTTCGTCGGCCGAACTTCGATAGACGCGCAACCAGAGTTGGCATTCCAACCACGTCGGTTTACGAAACTAAAACTATAAACAAGTACACACTGCTAATGAACCAAATCTTGAAACACAGATGTTCGACTGTTCTAATTAAAGATTTTAAAAGCAAATAACCTAAATTATACACTAGTTTTTCCGTAAGAACAGTAGACCCCGAGCCCTCATAACCATGCAATAACATGCTTTCCTCTTTCACTTTATTTTTAGACTTAAGCAATTAGGGGTATAAGTTTCAGCGATTACTCGCGTTCCCTTAGTCTGAGGAGATTTAACCTGGTGTCTACGGATTTGTCTTGCAAAGGCGGAGAGGACTGCGTAGTCTGATTAGTAAACGTAGATATAAATTTTCCGAAAAAAATAATAGGAATCCTACAGCTTCTCCCCTTTTCACCCTTCATTCCACTCCCCCTTTTTTCCACAACATCAACATCGTGTAGAATTAAACTCTCGCTCGGTCAATAATTGAGTCACTGAATGTTTATTATATTACTAATATGGCATAGGAGCTCAGGCAACCTTACTCACCTTATTAGTGCTATTTGGCTGCGATATTCTGTAAGGCGGAGGTACCTACTTCCCCAGGCGGGCTCCTCAAGAATGTGTAGGAAATCCTATGCTCTACGTCTCCAAGCACCAGCGCCAAAGCTCGCTCAATCGTAGAGATCCTTGCCTTGAAAGATTTGAGGTCAAGAGCCATTTCATTTAAATTTCCATTGAAGTGTGAGGAAGCAAATAAACAATACGATAACACATACCGCAAATATAAAGAGATCGAATATTAGAGTCATGGTCACGAACCAGTTAGTATTGACATTTGCCATCAGAAACGTCAGATTCATAGTTATTATTCTATATGATCCAAGTTGCAGTAAGTGTTATATATTTTATATTTTTTTGAGGTTTGTTAGATAATGTTGGGGGTACATATAATATCTATTGTCTCATTGACCAGCCTAGAAAGTCCGAATAAATAAATAAAAACATTGAAAGACTATAGACAACTATAAACTCACAAGTAAAAAATAATGGTAACAGGGCGGTTAATTATTACCGCGCTCGGGACCATCTATTGAAATAATCATCTGCTCAAAGTTAATTTCATAATACTATTGTGAAAACAATATATTTTATCTTGAAAAAAAAAAAATGTTTTTCGAGGCTAATTTAAACTGGATCAAAACGGAGGAGCATCACTACCTCGAAATGCTTGATTATTTGGTCACCTAGTGTGACAATAATTCAGTTTATATTGTGAGCTTGACGAACATTAAATTCCGTGGAAAGTATCTTCGGTATATGGAACAACTTTTCATCTCAGTGTACTGTTTCTTCTATAAGTGTATATACGTCAATAAGGGCTTGTCCTTAATAATGGCCTTCTGCTGTCCTGCACTTAAGAGTCTATGATACGTGAAATTGCTTAGCTTCTTCAGCGATCATATCTTTCACAATACAGTAGTATTTACTTAGAAACTAATATATGTTTCATATCATTCTAGCATCAGGATTGATGCTAGAACGCTTGTGTTTCGAAAACACGATTAAGTACATAACATTTTCTCTATAGAAAAAAAAACAACTAATTTGTACCAAAAATGTTCGCCATTCAATAAATACGCCCAATAAGGCCTTGACACTTTGTACAGTAAATAAACACAGTATACAGCAGACGGTCTGTGTTTTAGATTTTCAAAATTAATGTTTGTTTTACCGTAAAATATTAAAACGTCCAACGTTTTCGCGCGTATTTCGGTCTTCTTGTGGTCATAAGCGCCGTGGTTGAGCGCAGAGCAATGTCACCGTTATTAAAACTATATCTTAGTTCGAAACTAGAGTGAGGTTGCGTTGTTATACTAATCTGAGGTACTATAGGCCGTTAAGTTTGCAGGCTAGATGGGATTCAGTACCATCTGACGATATAACCACAACACTTTTTTGTTTATATAAAGAAAAAAATAATGTCATGTAATATTTATTTATTTCTTACGTTGTCCAGGTGTATACGTAGCAGATGAGACTTGGCATCCAAACTTTAGGCGTGGATGCAATTCAATTCAAAACAAAACATTGCGTAATATGTTACTGAATCTGGAAAGATAGTCTACCTGTGGATTATCGTACAAGTGGTTATGCTTCTATAATATAAAATAAATTTTACGCGATACCTATATTTTTATGATTTAAGTTGGTAAGTACTATCCTTTTCGCAATGGCGTTTTCATTTTCTCTAAAATACGTCTGGTGGAGCAATGCTGATACACTTGGCTCTGAATCCCAAGGTCAAAAAACAAAAATGATGGAACTCGCGTCATCATCACCGAACGCTTTCCATGAGCTATATGTACTGTGCATATTATGTGTACTTATTTTCGTATTTGGGTGAACAAAAAGCGTGAAACTCGCGTCATCGTCACCGCATGTTTTTGTGAATGAATTGTATAGTCGAGCTATTAGATTTTTATTTTCGAATTATTTTTGGTTTATATAAAATTGTTAAAAATCATAAAAGATTCTTAACAACCAAAAATAATTCAAAAATAAAAATCCAATAGCTCGACGATACAATTCACAAAAGCGTGCGATGACGATGCAACGCGAGTTTCACGCTTTACAGGCAGTTTTCACTTCTATCAGCAGTCCCCAAAGAGTGCCCTTGCTGCTTTTTTTTTTGTCTAGTTCTTGATCTGTGTGAATTTGTTTTTTCATACCTCTATATTCAATCGATAGAAGATACGTGGCTCACAAGTTCATTTGAAAAGTAATGGCTACAGACTAGGGAATGCAATCTCGTTTCGCCGAGATCCCGGCCATATTTAACGAGATTGTATCTCGTCAAATTTCGTACGAGATCTCGCGAGATAACGAGATCGACAAATGCAGCGTGACAACGTGTATTTCATAGCGCGGCTGCGCGCTTTTTGTTGTTTTTATTTACCATAAGTAATGTTCCTATTACTCTTAATTATTGAAACTAAAGTAATAAGTTACGAAAGACTAAATATAGATAATTATTGTTTTGTTACCAATATTGTAAGAATTTGAACTGATTAGCTACAGTAGGTATAATAATTATAGACATAAACAAATGTTATTAGAGTAAGAGACAAAATAATAAGTACTCTGTTGATTTTTAAAATAAAACTTACACTATTTTTATAACTAAGCAACGCAGTTTCTATTTAATTACATATCATGTCAATTACTAGTTCTTAAAACAAGCATTTGCATATGTTTTAATTGCGATTCTCCCAATCTCGCGAGATCCCGTAATTTGCGAGATCTCGCTAGGCGGAAATCTCGTACGAGATTGCATTCCCTACTACGGACACATCTCAATGTATAGGAGACGAGGTACCCTCCATATTAGAATAGATAAGGGCTAGTCGCGGGTCAGTATCAGTATCCAAGTTTTTGTTACGATAGTATGTCAAAACAGTCCAACAAAAATCTAGCTAACATAGTCATCGCTTCAGGTACGTAGGTAAGTAAACATCAAACTTTCCACATATATAATGACAATATTTTTTTAACATTCACGATAAGAACATTATTTTGTTCTGAAAAAACGAGTATCATCGCGTATTTTACCTGTGTTTATCTCAACGTTTCGGTGGTTCTCACCTCAAGTATGAACACCAATTCAATAAACTGAATAGGGTGCCATTTAACAAGTGCCATTTGCATTGATAAAAGTCTGTAAGTGATTTCCGAAAACTTCTTTTTAGAATTAAATGTTTTAAGATTTTCTCTTTTCGTTTAATCTTTTTTAATTTTGACTCAAGACTATTTTTTTTTGTACCACGGTTAAGCATTTTGCCTTCATCTAACCTGGTAACAAGTTGAGATAAGGGCGAAGGTGGAGGCGCACGTCACCCGGAATCCTCAACAAACTGAGGAACTGGCTAGCTTACCTCTTAATGCCGGAACACAACATTTTTTTAGAATTGTTATTATGGCGACAGAATTAGGTAAGATGGTGGTAGCTAGCCAGGCGGACTTAAACAAAGTCCTACCACCAACCAAACCAACTATTATGGTCCAATAGTGTTATTTTTGATCGTAATTCGAGCTTTATTAAATCACTTGACAAACGTGTAAAGCTAGTGTTAAACTCTATGTTTGCAGACCGGATACTGCCGGTATCTATAAAAGTAGGTACCTATTGATTGTATGAACTCTATGCAGAAAGAGAGTCAAAGCTACATGATTCACTATTTGTATAAAAATAAAGAAGTTCAGTTTATCCTTTGTTTACAAAGTCTTCGATGGGCGAACAACTTTGGTTTTTTTTCTAGCGAGTTTTTTTTTATGTAATCGTGTTTTTGAAACACAAGCGTTCTAGCATATATCCTGAACTTATAACATATATTAATTTCAAAGTAAATGCTACAGTATTGTGGAAGATATGATCGCTGAAGCTAAGCCATTTCATATATCATAGACTCTTAAGTGTGGGTTAAAGGCAAGGAAGAAGAAGATTGGACGTAAACGATTGAATAGGGTGCGAGTTGGACTCGCGCACCGAAGTGT
This sequence comes from Venusia cambrica, assembly GCA_951394065.1. Taxonomy (NCBI): domain Eukaryota; kingdom Metazoa; phylum Arthropoda; class Insecta; order Lepidoptera; family Geometridae; genus Venusia; species Venusia cambrica. Next base: position 9,797,677 of record OX596058.1, on the reverse strand, counting down.
CCGTACTACAATCTTCCTGGTTATCGAAGTATTGAATTAATATACGTCTTTGTTTTCGATTTTCAATATTCATAATTGTTTTACCGTAAAAAAACAAAACGTAGAAATACGCGCATATTTCTGTCATCTGGTGGTCATAAGCGCCGTGGTTGAGCGCACAGCAATGTCACCTTTATTATTACTATATCTTAGTTCGAAACTAGAATAAAGTTGTGTTGAGTTGCTTATCTGAGGTATAGCCCGTTAAGCGAGTCAGCACAGCACGTTCTCTTCCACACTCCCTAGTCATCCGTCAACTCAGCATCCACTCCTCTCACATGCATATAATTACTCACACTATCCATTCAACTCTACCTCTACTCTACCCACTAACCTATAATACCTTTTGTTTATTAGTTTTTTTATTGTACGACGGGGAAGCGCTTGGCCTTCATATCACCTGGTTACAACTTGAGATAATACCGAAGGTGGTAGCACACTTCACCCGGAATCCTCAACAAAACGAGGAACTGGCTATCTTACCTCTAAATGCCGGAACACAATTTTAGAATTGTTGATATGGCGACAGAATTAGGTAAGATGGTGGTAGCTAGCCAGGCGGAGCCAAAGTCCTACCACCAACCAAACCGAGCACAATATATTGTACTCACCATGGGGATTGAACCCGGGACCTCTGGATCTGAAATCGGTGGGTAAGACACCACAGAGGCGGTTAAAAACCTCATTATTTCCGTCACTGGTGCTACTTTTAGACTTTCCCTGGTTTAATCATTCGTTATCTTATCCATCCGTATCACACCACACATCCACCTTGAACATAGGGATCTCAGTAGATGCGCTCTCTTTTCATCAGACTTTTAAGTTTTTCTTTACGTGCTAGTAATATATAACCAGTAGGTAATATGGCTCAGCCAGGTGTCATAGATTTACAGTTGCACTCGCACCTTCGCCGTCTGTACTGGATGCCGTTAGTTCTATTGCAAATTTAGGACACCTGTTTGCAACGGTACTGTGTCCCTGCTACCTGTAAACGATACTCACAAGAGTTTTCATGTGAAAGCTTTGCCGTGGACCAACTATGAAACAAGTAGCCTTAACACGTTAGTTGCCAGAACAAAATCGCAATGACGTCCAATTTCAACATTTTGTATATCGAATCAGAGTGTCTTAAAATGCAAAAAATATAAATTAAGAGCCAATTTACGTGTGTATTTACATGAAAAATCGATATAAAAATATATGTCAGGCATATGTGACTGACGTGGCCCAAATGGAATGATATGTAGGCACAGCGCCATGTCAAACACTTTGTCAGGCACCGTGCTTGAAGTCATGCGTCCGCCCACAAATGCATTTGCGCGGGAACTTGTGTGGCAACTTGCACTCGGGCCCGCCATAATGCAACTGTGCGAAACCGTTTGACCCGCTCGACCAATCGCGTGAGTCCTGAACCCCGCTCCCCTTCCCCGTTTTTGATTAGTTGTAACATTAGTAATTTTTCGTACTTTGGAGAGTGAAGCGTTCTGTTGCAAACAATGTCAAATATGGATGATCTAGGTGATTTCGAACTATCGGTTATTGATCTACAGCATATTGACGAACTAGAGAAGGAGTTGACTCAAAGTAATTGCCCCCTGTTAGATTTTCAAAGTGAGAGTGAAGCATGTGATGACGAAGAAGTGATTTTGAGTGGGCGTAGAAACACAAAAAAACGGTGGTACATGATTGACAGTGATAATGAAGACGAAAGCTTAGAACTGCAGGTTACCCCTACGATTGTTACAGAGACTGATTTGTGGTGTGAACCAGCTGGTAAGCAAAGAAAAATTATACCTTTTACTGAATGTCCTGGTTTGAAACCATATAGCTTGAGAAGTTTAATGGCTCATTCAAAACCGGAAGACTTCTATAATTTGTTAGTCCCGAATAGCGTTTTCGAAAATGTAGCTATAGAAACAAACCGCTATGCTACACAAACAAAAGAAAAGCTAAGTTCAAAAAATCTAATCAAAAAAGGATCGAGATTGCTGGCTTGGACTGACACAAACAAAGATGAGATCAAAATATTTTCTGGCCTGATTTTATGGATGGGAATTGTCAAACTGCCAAAATTAGCTGATTATTGGTCAACTGATCCCATGATTGCCCAATCTCTCCCACGGACGTTTATGCCACGCAACAGATTCGAAATTTTGTTACGGATGGTGCACTTTTCTGACAATGAAAACCAAAGACCTGGAGACCGTTTGTTCAAAATCCGTGAATTGGTTAATACTTTGAACCACAACTTTGAAACACATTACCAGCCTAAAGAAAATCTCTGCATTGATGAGTCTCTGATGCCGTTCCGAGGGCGAATTATATTTCGTCAGTACATAAAATTGAAAAGGCACAAATACGGAGTCAAACTTTTTAAATTGTGCTCGAACCCAGGATATACACTCAAAATTCAAATATATGCTGGAAAACAAAATGAAACTGAATACACAACTCCTACTAATGTTGTCATGTCACTCATGGAAGGATACTTACAAAAAGGCCATACGTTGTACACTGATAACTGGTATACCAGCGTGGATTTAGGACGAAAGCTCCTAGAAAAAGATACTCATCTTGTTGGAACATTGCGAAAAAACCGAAGGCATTTACCAAAAGATGTTGTAACTGGAAACATAAATAAAGGAGAGTTTCGAGCTAAAGAAAATGAAGATGGTATGACTTGCATGAAATGGAAAGATAAGCGCGATGTTTATTTACTGTCCACAAAACATTCTATCGGATTTACGAGAACATTCAAGAGAGATCAAGAAATAATAAAACCAAAAATTGTTATAGACTACAATAACGCAAAAGCTGCTGTAGACCTATCTGATCAAATGATAGCTTACTCTTCACCACTGCGAAAGACTGTAAAATGGCATAGAAAAATGGCTGTGGAGATGCTGTTGAATACAGCTTTACTAAATTCTTACATTATTTATAAAGAAACTACAAAGTCTAAGATGGGTATAGTTGATTTCAGAAAAAAATTGTGTAAGTACCTGATAGAAACAGGAAAAGAAAACCACGAACCGGAAGCTATTACAAGAAATAGAAGGATGAAGCATGAACTGAAAAAAAGAGACGGGCCAGTAAAAAAATCCCGAAAATACTGCTCAAGATGCTACAAGATGAACGTACAAGCCATAGACCGAATGTATGCCAGAAAAAAGACTAAGCAAGTTGGGACGTACTGCTCACAATGCCCCAATGAACCTCATTTCTGTCTGGAATGTTTTAATTTTGAACATAAGTAATAATAAAATAACACGATTGGCTGCATTTCTTATATTAAACAAATTTAACATTTTTGAAATGACGTTTTTCATTTTTTCCCACAAAATGTTGAGTAACTTGAGTTCTAATGAGAAAAGTAATAGGCCATGTTGCATATATCAAGTACAGGGCCATGTCAGTCAATTCCAATAGAAAAATGCAGGCTGAACGTGCCGGACAGCTCCTTGCAACCATTACAATTCAATGTCTCGATGTCAGTCACAGGTGACTGACACGGCCTGAACAAGTACCATGGCTGTCAGGCACCGGTGACTGACATGGCAACTAACGTGTTAAGAATTTCGTGCAATACCTGACCTGATCAATGGACGTTCCTGCATAAGGCAGCCAAAATCATGCAATTGTTAAATTACGGTAATCTCTATAAAAACTCAGGAGAGATACTATCAACTGCACCTCAGTTGCTCGTATCTCTGCCTTCTGGGCTATGGTGTCGATTCCCACCCGGGACAAATATTTGTGTGATAAACATAGATGTTTGTTATATATTTGGACGTTTGGTGTTATATTGTATCATAAGTGTGTACTTATTTACAAAAAAAAAAGTACATGAGTAATATTCTCCGTAATACAATTTCCATATTACAAGCTTTGCTTAGTTTGGGGCTAGGTGGCGTTTTGTAAAATGTCTAGTACTTTTAACACATATTCTTTTAATTATCTCAACATTTTATGAAAAATAAAACCGTCGGCTGTTTTAATGGAGGAGCAATAGGTATTTAAGCAACAATATTACTGAGCATATAGGTAGTTTGTTCATTAGTACATACCTAATTCAATAAGTTTATGGTTGCCATTATATTTGTGTGTTACCTGAAACAAAAATAAACACATTGTTAATACAAACTCAATATCTCACATATACAAAATGAAAATTGGATTAGCCGGATAAAATAAGAGATAAAATAATATCACCGGGACGAAACAGGACACATCCATTTTAAAAGTGGAGTAAGTGAAAGTACACCGACACAACAATGCGCTCAAATACAAATTCAAACACAATTGATGACAACTACAGACAGAGCTTATGTATTCTACCAGAGTTCAACTCTCGCTGACCCGTTTGCAGATCGACTATAAATGCCATCGCCAATAAACAGCTTACAAAGAATATCAAGGAAATACACCAGCAAATTGCGAGTCTGACTCGCACACCGAGGGTTCCGATCCACATTTCAAGGCTGGTTTTTTTGCTTCTCGCTCTGAAGCACTCGTTTTTTGTATTTGCTGTTATACATAAAAAAAGTAAAAGTAAAGACACATCAGAAAAAAAAATTGGGATTACTGCATTTATGATAGAGCTAAAATAAAAATCAGTCCGGGCATTTCTCTCTTACATTATTTCATATTTGATTTAATGTTATAGCGGCAATAGACACATTCTGTGAAAATTTCAACTGTTTTCAAAAATGTAATCATCAAAAATTTAATCATCATGTATGGAAATAGGGGTGATGTCAACAAATGGGACCTTATTAAATACTTTGAGACTATAAGCTCTCTGAATGTAAACAAAATTGTATTGTTTACATTTCCTTATAGTAATTGCTTGCCACAAGCTGAAAATGATTTTAGATATAAATTAAACAAGACATTGTATACAATGTCACATAATAATAATTTAATCCATCTGATTGATTCTAACAATTGTGTTAGTAATAATGTTTATTTGACCCGAGGTAGTTACTACCTACCAAACTTTTACAAACGACAGGTAGCTGTGTCGCTATCTTATTTTTTTAGTATAACAGCCAAGAATTTGGCTAATCAGACTGCTTTTATTGAGCACAGACAAGATATTAATGTATTGGAAAATATTCCAAGTAATTTAAATTAGTTCATAAGACAATAGAGGAAGCCTCTAGCATAAATGAGCCACCAAATATGTCACATAGCAAACATAGCTTAGTAAGGAAGTCAAAAATGTGTTTAAATAATTTGCCCAAATCAAATAAGTCAAATAGGTGTACTATACTGGTAAATAATACTAAGAAAATATGCCCTAAACCCAAAAATTATATCAAATTGTTAAGTCAGAACATTGAAGGCTTAGAAAACAAGGTGCTTGAACTGGAATTATTCATGAACTCTGATCATATTGACATCATTTGCATAACTGAACATTGGCTTAAACAACATGAGCTCATGTTTAATTTCAGTAATCACCAGATTGGCAGTTCTTTCTGCAGAGTGAATCACATCCGAGGTGGCTCAATAATATTGTTAAACAAACAAATAAAATTTAAAGATCGGACTGACATTGTTAATCATTCAGTTGAAAAGGAAATTGAAATAGCTTGTGTAGAGCTGGAGCAATTCATTATCATAAGTGTATACAGCCCACCTTGTGCCAAATATTCAATTTTTGAAAATGTTATGGAACAAATATTGTTTAAAGTGTCACAATCAAAAAAACAATTGATAGCTTGTGGAGATTTTAATATTGATCTATTGACCAAAGACACATATAGCAAAAAAATTACTAACCTGTTTAACTCCTTTAATCTAAAACCTATGTTTATGGAGCCTACTAGAATAACTGAAACCTCAGCTAAATGTATAGATAATATATTTACAGATGCCAACATTATATGGAAGAGTGTAATAAGTAAAATAAAATCTGACCATCTAGGAGAAATGATTAAAATCGAAACACAATGTAAAACTAATATAAAAAGGAAAATTAATTTTGTACCACTGACAGCTGATAGAGTGGAAAAATTAAAATCAGCACTAATGTCTAAATTACCTGTTTCATATAATGGCAACTATCCTGATTGTTTATATAATACATTTTTTACTAAATTTAGCAACATATTTAACTCAATATATACATCCAAAACAATCACAGTCTCTGATAATGCAACATTTAGTGAGTGGGCAACAGCGGGAATACATAAAAGTAGAAGAAAATTGTATGAACTTTATGGTGAAAAACAGTACAACTTTAGTGAAGAGTTTAATGATAAAGTAAAAAAATATTCTAAAATCTTTAAGGAAGTTTGTGTGGCCGCTAAATCCCAATACTTGAGAAAACAGATTGTAAATAGTAAAGATAAAATTAAAGCTACTTGGAAAATTATTAATAGTGAGACTGGAAAAGGGAAAAGCAGCAACACTAACGAATTTAATTTAAAAATAGGAAATCTTAACATATCCCAAAATATTGATGTTGCAACAGCTTTTGAAACGTTTTTTACTGATATACCTGTTTCTACCACAAAATCATTGAACTCTTCAAATATTATGGCAGAGTCAATACTGAAAAACAATGTACCATCATGTAATAAACCATTTTATTTCAAATATGTTAATAATAACGATATTATTAAAGCATTTAAACTTATAAATGAAAAGAAGACCTCTGACCTCTGGGGCATCTCTGTAAGCATTGTTAAACCTATAATAGGCGTTATAGCGCCTGAATTAGCTTTTATTTTCAACGAATGCATCGACTGCGGCGTATTCCCTAATTTAATGAAATATAGTAAAATAACTCCTCTTTTTAAATCTGGTAACAGTTCTGATCCAACAAACTTTAGGCCGATATCAGTACTACCGACATTTAGTAAAATCTTTGAGAAGATTATTCTTACACAGTTACATAGTCATTTTTATGCTAACGCCCTATTTCATGATAAACAATTTGGATTTACAAGAGGTCGCTCAACTGCTGATGCCGGTATTAGTTTAGTATCGCATATTTTCGAGGCCTGGGAGAAATCACATGATGCGTTGGGAGTCTTTTGTGATTTGTCTAAGGCTTTTGACTGCGTGCACCATGAAACACTGATTATGAAATTAGACCACTATGGTATCAAGGGTGTTGCACTAGACTTACTCACGTCTTACCTAAGTGATCGCATACAGCATGTCGACGTGAACGGCCAGCGTTCTTCAGGATCTTTGGTTACCATGGGTGTGCCGCAGGGTTCTATATTGGGGCCTTTCTTGTTTTTAGTATATATTAATGATCTGCCCCAAATAATTAAAGATGACCATGAGATTGTTCTGTTTGCAGATGATACGTCACTTCTATTTAGATTGAAGCGACAAATGACTAACTTTGACAACGTAAACAATGCAATCTCAAAAATTGTTAACTGGTTTAATGTAAATAACTTAGTACTCAATCAGAAAAAGACCAAATGTATTCGATTTATTTTACCAAATGTAACTGAAGTTAAAGCTAATGTAAAAGTTAAAGAGGAAAACATAGAATTAGTCAAAACCACTGTATTTTTGGGATTAACTTTAGATAATAAACTTCAATGGGGCCCACACATAGATAAACTGGCGAAGAGACTTAGTTCTGCAGCATATGCTGTAAAGAAGATACGTCTTCTCACAGACGTTGCTACAGCAAGACTAGTTTACTTCAGTTACTTTCACAGTATTATGTCATATGGCATAATACTGTGGGGAAGTGCTGCAGATATAGACACCATATTCGTTTTGCAGAAGAGGGCTGTTCGCGCTGTTTACAAAATGGGTCCCAGAGATTCATTAAGAGACAAGTTCAAAGAAATAAATATATTGACTATGCCCTGCCAATATATTTATGAAAATATTATGTATGCGCGTAAAAACATAAGCTTATTTGACAAAAACTGTGATAAACATAATTATAATACTAGAAATAAGAATAAACTCGCTGTTCCCACAACTAGGCTCCATAAGGTTAATAAATCGTTCATAGGGCAAACTGTACGCTTTTATAATAAATTGCCAAGTGATGTGCTAAGCTTGTCAAATAATAAATTCAAAAATTTTGTAAAACAAAAGCTATCCAGGAAAGCTTATTATAAAATTTCAGATTACCTAGAAGATAAGAAAGCCTGGCATTAAAAAAATGAATTTGCTCCAGTGAATAAATTGTAATTAGTATTAGATAATTTTAAGCTATTGTAATGGATCATGAAAAAAAAAAAAAACTAGCCCGAGGTTCTTGCCTTTCTCCTTGTGTGCTGGTCGCGATTCCGAACAGGCGGTAGATTTGACGTTTCAAAGTGATCCTAAAAAATCTTACTGAATAAAAATATTTGACTTTGACTTTGAATGCATTACGCTATGAGATACAGCCCGCTGACAGATAGACAGATTGACGGACGGACCGACAGCGGAGGCTTAGTAATAGAGTTCCGTTGGCACCTTTTGGGTACAGAACCTTAAAAAATACGGGTTCAATTTCAATTCATCGCAGTTCCAAGAAGGTAACGGTCTGCCGTGAGTCAACATCGCGCGGGACATGAAGGAAAACTGATATTTTTGATACATTATGCAAGCGATAGACAGAATTTCACCTCGGAAGAAAATCTTAATGAAAATGCATTGTAGGGATAGATAGAAATCGTAAGGTAATCGGGGAAGCGCTTGGCCTTCATCTCACCTTGTTCAAGTTACTATAAGGCCGAAGGAGGAAGCATACTTCACCCGGAATCCTCAGCAGACTGATCTGCTGAGAATAGTCACTTCCTCAGGGAAGTGGCTATTGATGAGTGTGCCTAGGAGCATTACGACCTTATACCGGCTTCACCGTTCTTTAACAGGAAATTCGTTCGTTTTTTAATAGTACGAGTAAGTCCTGGTTGATATTCAATGTATTAGGACTAAGAGCTATCAAAAATCTTTTGATATGATTATTATACTTTATTACTTATGATTCCAGGTGTTTGCGCACTGCTAAAACTAGGAATCAGCTTCTGGCGTCTGTGTCTGTGTTTCAGCTTTGTTACGACGCCTTCCAGTCCCTTCCAGACTTAATGCCTTCCAGAACTGAGTAAATTAGACACCTTCTGGGTAGACTCGCTCCATCCTTCCTTCTTCCATTCATCCATGCATGCATCCATCCTTCATCTTGGCATGAGCAAGTTTCGAAGTGAAGGACTGACTCTAATAAAAGGAGCAAGGATTTATTTTCCAGAATAGTGTCTGTCTACAAGACAAGTAGCATTTTATCACAGAAACAGTAAATAACATACTGCTAGCCAATAAAAGGCGCGTGTTTACGTAAGCGAGCGAAAGTGAAGTTTCGCAGTCGAGATCCGACCTGCACAGTGTTAAGTGGAGGCATGTTTGTTTTTTTACTTCAGGTCTTTGTTAGCAATCTTATCATGTGGCGACGAGACGGGGTAAAAATACTGAAAAATGATTAGTTTACCTGATTTCGACATTTATTTCAAATAAGTATACAATATAATACAAACAATCTTTATTGCACGTTTTACAAGAAAGTTAGACGTATAACAAGCTTTGCTTAGTTTGGGGCTAGATGGCGCTGCGTGAAATTAATGACCAGTAATATTTATTTATTTATATATGTGTATAAGGTATCGGAGACCTATCTCTTCCAGACAACCTTGAATGGACAAAACCGGATGGATGTAAACGAGGGGTGTACTACAAGGTTGCGAGTAGTTCGACCCTTCTTACTTTTTTTTATAAATGAAGGGTTACCTCTTGACCTCTAGGCTTTTTTAGCTCTAGGCCAGATCAAGGGATGAGGTCTACGATGGAGCGAGATTTCTCAGAAGGCACTGGCGCGGCGCACCAACGGAGCACATCAAACTTCGGCATGAGGGTGGCCAGGTGGACCTTTACAGGTCCTATAACCACCAGTGTTGTCATCATTCAGTCGTAAGCATAAGCAAAAGGGCAAAAGCCAGCGATTACGTTGTTCGGGAGCCTCTCTAACCCCCTTTTTTTTACGGGGAAAATCTGTTCGCAGACACCGTAACGCACCGTGGGATGCGAAAGGGTAGTGTGAGGATGACGGACTCGTCGACTCGCTAAAACCACTCTGGTGGCTGGCCTCGATGCATGTCAAGGGGCTCCGACAGCTCCTTAAAAAGCACGTCCGGGGAACGACACCCGACCTAGTCCTAGTCGTCTGACTAGAAGGTAGGTCGCCGTAGTTTCTTCCCAAAAAAGTGATGGTGGTAACTTCGTCGTGAGACACTGAGAACACAATCTTTTGACCATTGTATTATATTTACAAGTACATAAGTGTGTGCACCGGAAACCTTATTTGGGCTGAACCAGTGAGTCAGTGTCACTTCGCATGCTTTATTTGAATTGAATGAGCATTGTGTGCCGATGAAGAGAATCAATGGACATGAACGCTGGCCAGGGTGCTGGGGGGCAAACAAATTCAATATTTACAAAGCAGTGCGGTGCGTGATCATGGATCCGAGCAAATTTGAAACAATCATGATTGTTTTAGAGCGGTCTGGCTGAAATCTTTACAAATCAAAGAGTAAGTAAGATTTTAAGGATAATTTTGAAACGTCAGATCTACCCCCTGTTCGGAATCACGACCCTAGCCTGACCACTTTACGCATTCTCAAACAACTCAAACTCTCAAACTCTTCAAGCATTCTCGTTTTGATCTTACATTACTTTTGTCTAGTTTGTTTCTACACTAGATAGTGACAGTAAAGAAATATGAAAACAAGAGCTTTAAGAGGACGTGGTCATCCCTCAGCACACATTTCCTCCTCCTCCTCTTTGAGTTTACAAAGAGGAGGAAATGTGTGCTGATTGCTAAGAATCATATCGAACGTTCCTTCATCTTCCTGTTATCCCACACTAAGCATCAGCATGTCTTCTTCCTCCACTCACCTCTATCGGACGTCATCTCCTCATTCATGCCTTCTTCGGCCTACTACTACACCTCTATCTACTCTATTATACACTCTTAATCAACACTCTTCTCGTTACATGACTATACATGGTATAGTCTGAGCTATTACACTCTTCTCGTTATATGAGTATACCATTCTGAGCTATTACCTACATCTCAACGTATCTGTCTCTGGTGCCACATTCACACAACCATTTCATACACATATCTAACGACCCTTTTTAATTGGAATCAGCCCATTATTTTTGATCGCGGGCTTATCTACGTACTTGCTTAAAATTTACCAGATTTACATATTTTTTTTTATTGTACGACGGGGAAGCTTTTGGCCTTCATCTCATCTGGTAGCAAGTTAAGATAAGGCCGAAGGTGGAGGCGCACTTCACCCGGAATCCTCAACAAACTGAGGAACTTGCTATCTTACCTCTAAATACTGGAACACAATAATTTTTAGAATTGTCATTATGGCGAGAGAATTAAGTAAGAAGGTGGTAGCTAGCCAGGCCGACAAAGTCCTTCCACCAACCAAACCGAGCACAATTTTGTACTGCCTGGGGATCGAACCCGGGTCCTCTGGATCTGATATCGGTGGGTTGAACCACTAGACCACGGAGGCGGTTACATATAGAGTCAATATGAACATCGCCTTAACTTAACACGCTTGCTAGAGAAATTCACCTTGAAAAGCGAAAGGTGGGCCCTCACGTGTTCACGTTGCGTCGCCAGCTTGCTTACGTGACAAGACAACCTGTTTTATATACAAACAATTAATATAAGTAGCTTCCGAAATATAGTGCAGAGTAGCAAATCACACTAGTAATAAAAAAAAAAAAGTTTGTTGGATGTTTTTTCCCATTCACGACAAAATTGCTGAACGGATTAAACTGTTTTTCACATAATTATTGCTCAAGGACTGGGAATAGGATTTAGTCTTTTAATGTTATCCCTTAGCTCAGATCCCGTGGTATGGGAATTAGATGTCAAACCGCGATACAAAACTGATGTTCCTTTGTTACTCTTTCACGCCTAAACAACAACGGATCGAGACGGATCTGCAAAATTTCATTTTGCAGAAACATTGGTCTGGACTGGACCAGGAATAACATACAGGACATTTAATTTTTTTATAGAGGTATATGGTTCCACGTGGAAGCTAGTATTCAATATGTTCTTGGGCTATGGGGTAATTTGGGCTATCTTACTTCAGACTATAATTCTTCGGAATTTATGCTATACGCCATAATATGATTTATTATCTAAATAAGTTGGCAAACAAGCATACGGTTCACCTGATATGGGGTTACCAACTCTATTATACAGAATCCACTTCTTTCATATCCACAATAACCATATCCTTTTTCATTACACACAATCCATTTATTTTTGCATCGGCCTCTTTAATATAAACAAAATAAAATAAATATTACAGGACATTCATTTTACACAGCGCCGTCTAGCCCCAAACTAAGCATAGCTTGCAATATGGGACTAGATTACGGATAGAATACTTAACTATAATAAAATTAATAACCACTCTTACTAAAAGTACTTCTAGCTAGCTTTACTTTTCGTAATAGGTACCGTGGCAATTCTTCAACAGCAATAAACTGAGTACCTCGCTGGCCAGGATCACACGTGCTCATTTAGCAGCATAAAAATATGAAAGTTAAAGCCGCGTTTTGACGATAAGAGTTGACTCTGACGTAGTGTACTCTGACGGCCACTCTAATGTCACTTGTATTGTGGAAACCGGGCATCCGAGTGCACTCGGACATGTACACTAGTACACTAGGAAGTAGGCTACTCTGTCATAGTACACTCTTACGATTCAACTTTTATCGTCAAAACGCGGCTTAAACGAGGACACACTTTCAGATTCAGAGATTTAAAAGAGTAAAGTCCTTTGGGTTTCAATCTGACAAGGTGATGAAGTCTCCAGCTTTCATTTATCAGGCCAATACAGTCAGTTACGGCCCAGAGCCCTTATTCTGTATGACCAATCGTGTCTTAACGTGCCCGCGTATGATTCCATGCAGATATAGTAATGCGGGCGCGTTAAAATTAAGACACAACTGGCCATACAGAATAAGGGCTCAGCAGTGCCGCTTTCCCGTATAAACCTCGATAATGTGTGTATGTGAAAGTATTTCACCATAGTTAGTATTTTATTATCGGTGCCCATACGAAACACTATTTTCCATATATTTTTATTTATATCGTGTTTTAAGCAAAAGTAAAGCACCACGGACAAATATTATCTATATCCAGAAGTTTTTGCAAAATTAATTGGAATCAGACTCTAGTTTTTTTGTAGTGCCGCAAAATGCATGCATCTCGCGAAGTTTAACTTTAAAGTTTTTTTTTTTCAACTTTGACATACTTAATCACTAACTTTATCATATATCAGATGTAATTTCAACATGAAAGTCAAACTACGTATCTAAGGCTAACTAAGGGTGACTAATAACGGGATATTTACCATGATTTGTTGGTGAATGAGTTATCCGATATTTTGAAGCAGTTTCATGCGCCAAACTATGGTTGTACTGGAGAACGAAAAACTAAAGGAGCTCCAGATTTTCAATGTAGCATTAAAGACGGTTTTTAAATTTCAACGTCGATAACGTCCGTAGGAAATCTCTTTGGATTTTATAAACCATTATAAATTGCTTTTCAAAATCCAAAGAGATTTTCTACAACAAATTTCAAAACTTCTCGAACAAATTTTACGCTTCAGTCATGTTCATGTCCTTAGTATTAGTAATATTTGGCCTCGCTCATGACGAGATAAGTAAATCTATAGTGAGGACCAGCAGGCTTCCATTCTTTAGCATGGCATGTGTCAGAAGTCAGCTACTTTTGAGTTTTCACTCATTTTAGATGGAAAGTGTATCAAAATCAACTGTTGATAGAGAATATTGAAAGAGAGTTAGATTATGTAATGTAGGGTCCGAAATATTTAATTGTGTTAAGGGTCTAGTCTGCATGCTACGATCAGCCTGCGTGGGTGAACTGGGACAAGGTCTCTACGATGTAACGAAAGGGTGGTGATAAGACCAGAACTCACTCTATCTGCATGGTCTTATCCTATAGGTGAAATATCTGTTATGTTTTATCTGCCAGTTGCTCACTGGCAGTTCAGATTGTATTAAGATGCACATAGTAACAATTTCAGGCCTCGCATTGTGTTGAACGTTGTGGTAGACCACCCGTTGCCTTCTAATAATAAACCTACGCACATACACTTACAATGTGTGTGTGCATCGATTACGAAGCGATTAAGAACTGCTTGCTGCATCCGAAAATAGTACAGGCGCCAGGATTTAAGTGGGCTAGATGATGAAGTACGCATACAGTTACATACAACAAAGACAAAGTGCTTCAATATGAATACAGAAAAATATTGAGAAACAAATCCGTTTATTGGAATAATCTAACAGACACGTGTTTCGCCTGTACACGAGGTTTCCATGAGGAAAAAAACGCTAAATTTAGCAATTTAGCGAAACACGTGTCGATTCGATTTTTTCAAAGGAACAGCGGGTCATATTGAAATGGATCTCCGTAAAGTGGCGCCTGAACCAATTAGCTGACAAAGTACTTAGCAGGAAAATGGCCGCTATCGCACGCATAGCTTAATAACCTTTCTAGATAATGTTTAAGGCCTCACAGCTCACTTGGTAGTATAGGTATAGCTATGCCTTATGCGCTGTAGGTTGTGGTTTCGATTCCCACATGTTTGTGCTGTGTTTGGGTGTTGTATAATTGACAAAAAAAATACAAGTATCATTTCCAAAATCTAGTTCCGATATTACAAGCTTTGCTTAGTTTGGAACTAGATGGCGCTGTGTTAATTTAATGTCCTGTATTTTTTTTTTTAAATTGACTAGTCGGGTGCTAATATACATGGTACAACATGTGCTGTTCGAACTCAGTACACGAGTTAGTGAAAAATGCTGCTTTTGCTATAGTGAGTACTTTTTTTTGTGTAGTATTTGAATTTACAGCCTTATACTAAGGAAATAAGGTTTTATTTCCACAGGTTCGGTTTACTTAGCCTGTTCGCCTTCACCCAAAATGCTAATCGTCTTACGGTAACGTGGCTACAGATGTCTAACGGTAAAGGACTTGCACATTTACGCTCAATTCACACCACCGCGGAATCCGTCAGAATAAAATATTGAAGAGGAAGAAGAAGAGAAAACAACGGAAGTACACATTCATCGCTTTCCTACAAATTTGCGCTCAATGAGGCTTTCTTAAATTTTCCGTGAGAACTCGACGGATCATTAATTTTTATTAACAACGAAAACTCCATCACTAGGAGCCTCTGTAGGTACTACTCTTGAGAATAGCTACTATTCCCAAACTGAGCACCAAAACAACATGTCGATATTATTTTGTCTTTGGGGGAAATAAATAAATAATAATAAATGTTACAGCACTCCAATTTCACACAGCGAGGCTCGCGCCTTCAGCGCCAGCCAGGTCCGCGCAAAGCTGCCGCCCAGGTTCAGAACCAGGCCAGCGTATTGTCCTTTCATAAAAAAAAAAATCACACAGCGCTATTCTAAGCATAGCTTAGGATAGCGCTATATGGGTACTAGATTACGGAGGTTATTATGGATTATATGGTTAAGTACTATTCGTTTGGTGCTCTGTAAATTGGTGCCATATTTGGGAATACGTCATAATAGTGTGTTTCAAGCTTTACTTACGTTGGGGCCAAATGGCGTTGCGTAGAGATTTTTATAATTTATTTTAAAGTTAGTTTAACAATTTCAAAGACTCGCTAGTTCACTCACTACCCTCACACTCATAATACACCTCATCTTGTAATCATCGGATCATTTGAACTGGAAAGGAATGGAACTCTTTTTCTGTTGTTTTTCCATACCACTCAATCTCGGTTCAAGTCCATAGTCAATAGGTTCCTTTTACTCCATAATATAGACCACATCTTGTGCTTCAAGTGATCTGGTGCGTAGTTAAACGGTTCGATTAAAAAAAAACCCTTTCTATACGCAATGTTTCATTTATTTTCACTATTTGAAGCGTCTTCGATATGCAAACGGGACAGCGTAGTCAATTTTCAATTTCTACGTAATGATGATATTTTAAAACCGAAATCTCGCCGAGACGAGTTCGCGTCATGGTATAAATAGTCTATAGCCTGTTTTTCTGTGACATAACTGTTCGTGTATATTTTAATTAAAAACCTAGAGTTACACCCATAACACTACCTACCAAAATATGAAGTTTTAATCCCATAATTTTGGGTAATTCGTATAATCAGATCTTAGAAGGTTACTCGAATCTGCCTCTCCCCAGCTACGGACGGACCTTGTTTATGCCCGGCCGGCTACATCAGAGCTCCAGAGTATTCTAAATAAGTCCCGCGCGCGGTATTCAAAACCCGTTGATTCAACAGAGATAAAAGAGAAAAAGTGTAAAAAGCAAAGCAAAGTTATAAATACATAAATTTCCGTAAACTAGTTACTTACATCCATATCACAGCAATAATAACAACAATATTCTTAAAAAACAACATGTTATGTGCGTGTAAGAAGTTTCTATTGTACTCTTGTACATACACGTGCTTAGCTAGCCTATTTTATAGAGAATCTTGGACGGTCTATGTTTGATACCACATACGTAGGTACGATACGATCCCACCTTATAGCTAACCGTACGATAGTTAGTTAGTGCCTACAGATGGTTTAAGTTTATGTTATTGTACACGTTTTTAAGTCATAATAATACATCTACCCTTATACCACGCTAGGGTGGGTCGGCACAATATATTCTCCTCTTCCACTCATTCCTATCAACTATAAATTCTGCATCCACGCCTTTCATAACCATGTTCTCTTTCACACAGTCAATCAATCTCTTTAACGGCCTTCCTGTGCTCGCATATCCTACCACGCTCATACTCATAGCGCTTTTAGTCAAATGGCTATCATCCCTCCTAATAACATACTTCTTGGCCCCGGCATGGAGCAAGCATCATCTACCACAACATCAGAGTCACGGGTGCTCAACAAGTGTCACCAACAACCCAAAGTCCTGCTCCGTTTTTTTAAGGAGACAACAACAATGGGGGACAATGCACAATACACCTTACAGCGGGACGTCAGTGCAGGACCAAGGGGTTACCCCCACTCAGAATAAGAATGCCCATACCATACCTCTAACCTTGTCGCTCCACACTTCCACTTTAGCATTCGTATCTCGTATACGTTTAAGTACGCGAGTTTCCGCCAGAGCCTTGGTAATGCGGTGGAAGCACTCGTTGGTTTATAAAAAAGTTGCGCTGTTTTAAGGGTTTTATAGCTCTATTACTTTGTACACAATAAGAGGGTTCCAAAGTTGCGAGGGTAAACGCGCAAGAGCAAGTGAACTGTCCAAAGGGCACGCAATAACTTTCTCTAGGTGAAATGGAGGCCGACCAGTATGCTTCAAGGCGGCACTTTCGATTCTCATCGCTTGATGATACAGATTTACATATTTTGTCAGTTTTTTGAGAAGGTGGGAGTGCACATCACCCGGAATCTTCCACAGACTGAGAAGCTGGCTGCCTTACTTCTAAATGCCGGGACACAACCATTTTTTTGGCCGCCTCTGTGGTCTAGTGGTTCAACCAATTTCAGATCCAGAGGTCCGCGTTCGATCCCCAGGGGGAGTACAATATTGTGCTTGGTGGTAAGACTTTGTTTAAGTCCGCCTGTCTCGCTACCACAATTATAAAAATTGTTGTGTTGCGTCGTTACGAGGTAAGATAACCAGTTCCTCAGTTTGTTGAGGATTACGGGTGAAGTGCGCCTCCACTTTCGGACTTATCTCAACTTGTAACCCGGCGAGATGAAGGCCATTCGCGACCGGCTCAGGTAAGATGGTGGTAGCTAGTCAGGCGGACCAAAAACACCACCAACCAAACCAAGCACAATTTTGTAACCTCTGGAGATCGTGAGCGGGACCCTGGATCTATTAACGGCGGGCGAACCACAAGACCACAGACGCGGCTAAAACCAAATCTGCCCAAAAGGCATGCGATAACTTTCTCTAGGTGAAATGGAGGCCAATAAGTATGCTGCAAGGTGGCACTTTCGATTTTCGTCGCTCGCTTTTAAAGATGTTTTGGCAATATATAATTCAATTCAATTCAATAATTTTATTTCAGCTTAATAATTAAGATTAACACGAATATCACAAAATACAGCCATATTTATAAAAAAGTACAATAGCAACAAATTTTTGCATGTGCATGCCTCAATAAATACACCTTACGGACGAAGGTACACCTTAATCACTGGATTCAGGTGCACCTTCGTCCAGTACCTCATGATGGCACCGTCCCCGTCCATCCATCCTCTCCGCTATAAGCTTCAGGTAGCTGTTGGCGCTGCCCCGCACCCGGTGCATCATGGACGATGTTCTTTTGCGGATGATCGCGTAGAAGTCATCTACGCGAGCATCCGCAAACATACACGATGAAACCATTATTATACTGGACGCGCAGGGCATGCCAGCATCTCTGCGTGTAGTTGACCCTTTACTGCACGTATAAAATGTAAGACTAAGTTTTTAAATTTGTTTTTTTAGAACTAGCTGACCCCGCTGGTACACTAGCGCCAAGGGTCTAAGTTCATCACTATAATTTCAGCCTAGATAAACCCACAACTAAGAGATCCTAAAAACGGCAAAGAAATCCACACTGGCTTTTTTTTTATACAATCAGGAGATGGGACAAGCAAGTAGTCCACCTGATGTTGAGTGCATCTCTTGCCTTAAAGGTGTTAAGCCTCGCGTGCCGGTCATTTCACCGGCAACCATACCCTTCAAACCGGAACACAGCAATGCTGCGCGGCTGAAATCGGTATGGTGGTAGTCCCTGGAAAAGCCCTTTATATAACTCTCGCTAGTCCAATTCCGTTTTGGCGAAAGTGCGCATGATATCTTAGACCTAATCCCTCTTTCCCCTTCTACTTTCGAGTAGGGGGATATAAGCTAGCAGACGTAAGGCAGGTTACGACTCATAGTTTAAAGTAGTAGACTCATAGTAGGAACTTTACTTATATTTTCAGCTTTACTGTTTTTATTTACACCAGTACAATCTTGGAGCTTCAAGTCCAGAGTGAATAGATTCCTTTTAGTCAAGCATATTAGGCCACATCTTAACTTATTATTCAAAGGAGATGTAGTCAAATGCTTGCCTATAAAAATAAGTCAAAAGTTAGCAATATACCAGCAGTTGGAATTGGAACAGCAGATAAGTTGGGAGCTTAAAAAGGCTGATAACAAGAAAAACAACACAACTACACAATGACTTACAAACCTATTTTAACATTAAACAATGTATCTAAATAATGAACTAGTTACATTCATTATTTGCTTAATTAGAGGAGATAGGTTTACTTGTTTCTGTCTATGCACATAATAAGTATGTAACTAATCTTTTACATAGAAAAGGTCATTAGGATTTCCTTTTGTTTTAAAAGTAACAATATATTTTAAATTTAAATAAATGGCTAGTACTTAGCTACTTGGAATAGGTGGGCACTAATTAGTTTTATTGCTTTTATGAGGACACATTCTAACAGTAATAGATATGGTTATTCCAAAACTATTGATTTGTAGCCATTTATCTGTTTATTTTTAAATAGGTGTATAAAATCAGAATACCATACACTCAGTTAGGTAGGTACTTTGAATAAAACACATTTTTTTATTACAGATTTTACCTACCTACTTGTCATATAGGATTGTAGGGAGATATGATTGATGTTTCGGTCAGCAATAGCTGATAAATAAATCCCTACACAATAATAATAATTTATGGTACCTATATATAAACTAGGGAGGTGTTATAGACCATTTTAGCCTGAACTTATTAGAATGGTTAAGTTTTAACTGGCCTCATCGCTCAGTAGGTAGTTGCTCTGCCTTTGGTGATGTAGATTGTGGGCTCAATTCCCAACCGGGAACATGCAATGTGTACCTACACAAAGCTATTGTTAGCCTAACAAATGAATAATAACATTAGCTTAATGAGTGTTACAGTCAACTAACAAAAAGGAGAATTTGTTATTATCCATAATCTGGATCCCATATTAGTACAAGATTTGCTTAGTTTGGTACTAGATGGTTCTGTGTAAACATGTAGTTATATTTTTTTATTTTATTCATAGCCCGCAGCCCTGTTATTTTTATCAGCTATCTTGGTATCTCTTGGGATTGTAGTACAGAATATCAAGACTAAGGTATTCATATCAATATAAATCTATTAAATATAGTATTAAATATTACTTATATGAAATATACTGGAATTCCATATTACCTACTCTTTAAATTGCTCTAGAATACCACATGAAAAAGCTATCCTAACAAATTCATGCATTCATTACATGCACATTTATAATATGTTATGTACCATTTAGAAATAATGTTATGGTGTACAACAACACAACCTTTAGTGTTTTCACTTTGAAGCATGTGGGAGGAAGATCTGCCACAAGTATTAGGTATCTGTTTATTGGTGTTTCGTAACAAAGAACGGCTGGCTTTGCGCCTTCACAAACCAGTGAAAGTGCTGTCTACCTGTCTACT
Source organism: Venusia cambrica (assembly GCA_951394065.1). Taxonomy (NCBI): domain Eukaryota; kingdom Metazoa; phylum Arthropoda; class Insecta; order Lepidoptera; family Geometridae; genus Venusia; species Venusia cambrica. The sequence continues at coordinate 9,777,087 of OX596058.1, read as the reverse complement.
AATGACTACAGCATTAGGTAGGTACCTACGACATGTTGTATGCTGTTGGCACTTGGCAGTTGGAATCACGCAAAGTTCAAGACCAAACTTTATCTAGCCCATTTACCAGATAAATTATTATAAAACTCATCTTCCTGGAACACTTTGCTATCAAACTTATCACAAATAAGAACGTATTGCACAGATAACGGGATTTTCAGTATTTTTCGCTGTTGAAACGCTACACTTACCTTGATATAAACATCAATCAGGATCGTATCCGGGAGCGTATGCAACATATTCCGATCACACTTGTTTCTTTGCATATAGTTCACTAAATTCGTCAAACACAATTGATACAGGTGAGATGGTGTTTTTAAAACTTCGCGATACCCGATTGCATGTGGGTGAGCCATCTTGTACAGATGAAACAATACTCGTTTCATTTTGATCCGCGATTTGGATTTGACTTTGACAAATTCCGCACGATGTTCAGGTCAGTTGCCTTTCTATTGGTCAATTTATAAGCTCAATTTCTAAGCACAATTTCAATTGGTTCACCAGACGTAAAATTTTCATGTCTAAAATGTATTGTTTCGTTCTTTTTCATTACCATTCTTAAGCTGCGAGAAAGAAACAAACATATCTTGTTGATTTCAAGTTCACAACATTCATTAGAAGAGAAGTGCGTCAAAGTCAGCTGACTACCGTGCGCGAAACTTTGAATTGATCCACTCAGCTTGATCGCCTCATTATTTATAAGAACTTGAAATTTCCTATCAATGTTTTATCTACCGATCAACACTACTTTAATCAGTGTTTAAACACCCATAAAGAACAACGAACAACAATGGGCTGCTCATGAAAACAGCGTGATTATCTACCACGCTGTTTTCATAAAAAGGTGACGGATAATTATTTAGGTATGATGTAAAGACAGTGCTTCATCTATGGGCCCAGCTTATGTAGATTAGATTATGCGTTGAGTTGAGTATACAGTATGGTCCAAAAGTAGCCCCAAAAAGAAAAAGTCAGCCAATAAGACGTATTGAATTACTTAATTATATCCAACTCAAGACTTCTTATTGTTTATTTTTGACCATCATTATATCCTGGCTGCAAGTGTGCTATAACGTCTTCAATCCGGAATATTTTGTGACCATTTAAGAGTACCATTTCGTTTCACGGTGAAGCAAGTACTTATATGAATCAAATCAACTATATAATAAAACCGCATAGGAATAGGACTTCCAAAGGCCGGACAATGACTTCTGGGCAGTGTTTCTATTACCTACCCTTTGGAGTAGAGAAGCCGATCAGTCTCGGACATTATTTCCTTGTTCGGCACGAGATGTACATCTGCTGTCAACTTGTTTTATGAACAAACGCCCGGGACTTTGTTTGCGCCGCCATTTCCTTTCATAGTACTCACCTACATCTTGTATGGAAAGGAACACACCCTCCAAATTTAAGGTGCGTACAACGCACTCGGTACGACACTCCCTCACGCCAAGACATTTTCGGATCTTTATCATAGGTACCTTAGTAAGACAATTAATAATACGGCGCCGGAGCTTCTTCCGACAGAGTAGCTGCTTTAGAGTCCAAACATCAGAAAACACTATACTCTCAGCATACCAAAATATTATACTTGTAACTTCAATGCAAGAATGGGAATAACGCAACAAAAATAAAGAAAAAAAAACTTTTTTTCGTGTCAATTTTCAACAGCTGGATCTAGACGTTGGTCAAGTAGATCCCTACAGCTAGGTACACCTTTATCAGCCCAGTAGGTCCTCCAGCGTCCTGGTAGGTCGGGAACAGTGGACATGAGTGGAGGTACAGCATATCCTGAGTGGGCGTTCCACGGGCACGTGATATATTAACAAGCCTCATAGCTCAGTTGGCAGTAACTTTGCCTTCTGCGCTGTAGGTTGTGGGTTCGATTCCCACCCAGAACAAACATTTGTGTAAGGAATATAGATGTTTGTTCTGTGTTTGGGTGTTATAGTATTCTAGGTATTTAAGTATTCTATCCGTCATCTAGTTCCCATATTACAAGCTATGCTTAGTTTGGGGCAAGATGGCACTATGTGAAATAAATGTCCTGTTATTTATTTATTTATTATTATTATATGATACCCAAGTATGTATTTATAAAAAATAGTATGTAAGTATTATATCCGTAGTTAATCTAGGTCGCATATAAACCATACAAGCTTCGCTTAGCTTGGGGCTAGATGGCGCTGTGTGAATTAATGTCCTAATAATTCAAACATAATTACATCTACATTTATAAAAAAATATATAGATGTAATTTTAGTCAAAGTTTAGTATTATACACAGTAGATATAAAGGAAAAATAAATAATGGTCATGTATACATAAATTTATTTTATGTGTGGTTGATTATTTGACAGTACCTACTGTCAATCATGTAGGTACATCCACACGTCACTAGAGGTTGGTTACGTAGTAGGTATCTACCTCACGAGTAACGCAGTACCTCAGTCCGTAGATACAATATGTCAAGAATACTCAGTATCTGCGTGGTGCAGCTAAAGATGGCGACTGGCTACTGGTGCTCACGCTATAATCATGAACTTTACAGTAAGTTCCATGAGCCAAATATTGTAAAGGTCATCTTCTTCGGTGGGCAAAAGCGTCTCCTAAATGGCAGATCCCCTGGAGAGCAATTGAAGGAAGAGGAAAGCTGCGAAGAAAGAAAAAGAAGAAAAGCTGGAAAGATGCCGGAAACAGAATAGGATGGCCGAATCTACAGACCATGTCCCACCGCGGCTGTAGCGCCTTAGATGATAACTTGTAATATTTGAATTTCAATTTCAAAATTTGAAATACTATATTTATAGGGAACTATAAATTTTAGGGTACATACGCTATAATTGGAACGATGACACTGCAAAAGTTTAATATAAAACTGAGTAGAAGAGTCAGCGCCCTCCTCCGAAAACAAATCAAATCAAAAAGTTCCACAGTGATACATAGGAAGAGATAATATTTTATTTAAAACAAAATCCACAGCTATTAAATCTAAGAAATCAAACGAAACCTAAGAATATGTAATATCAGTATGATCACGAGGATATACATGACCTCGTGGTCCTACTACTGTAAAGTAGTTTTTTTTTAAAAAAAAAACCTCCCTGCTGCAAATTTGCACACTGTAGATAGCCGACTCACACACCCACACGCGATGCTTAGCTAAATGCCACGTACTTGGCATTCAACGAGGTAAGTATGGAAAATTATCAGTATGTTGGGGTAAGGTACCTTTATTGGTCGATTTCATAAAGGCTGGTGACGTCAAATGTGTAGATACATACCGATAAGCGCAGGTACATTTTGGGTGTGTACTGTAGACCTATAGATATAGATAGGTCTACATCTTCATCAGTCGTATCTAATTATACGACTTATAAACACATATATATGTATACATATGCATTACTAGTAATACAAATATAGAAAGAGAACAGGAAAGAGACTTCGTGATATAGTAAGAATGTTGAATAATGAGGTTCTTTTTGAAGTAATAAAAACAGGCCACTTTGGAACAATATTTATTCAGACAAAGTCTAACATAACACTAACATACAACTGTCAACTAAACTAACTCCTTAAAGCTGCACCAGAGCAAAATAAATGCTTATTCAGGTCAAAGACCTACCGGCGCATAGTATGAACAGAAAATACCTCATTTGTATTGGGCATACCATCCACTAAACATCAAAATTACCTATAAATTGCAATTGAGTTAGCCTGATGAAGCATCATTTATTTTTAAGCGCAAAGGATTATAAAATAAATACCTCAAATCGTAGAACTATTTTAAATTTGGGGGCACTCACGCGCTCTAGTCGTACGAGCACCGTACAATCCTAATGAAATTATATAAGTTAATCTCTTTCTGAACTTTCACTTGGCATGACAGTTTTTGTGTGCTTTGGTGGACAGCAAGCCAATTTACTATCAGCTATGATAACAACATATTTTTCTACAATTTTATATCACTACCATATGCATTTTTTATAGTACTTTATTGAACAGCAGGCCCAATTATTATCGTCAATGATAACAACATATTTTTCTTCAGTGTACTATCACCACCATAAACATTACATTTGCACTTTGGGTACTACAATAACTGAATTCGGGATGTCCTAGTGTCTATATGATAAAATTGACAAATAATCATAAAAATTATGTGAAGAAAATGGCACACAAGGAATTCTAAGCTCAATAAGATCAAAGATACCTAGGTACTAGAAATATTAAATATTACCTTTTCAAACTTTCTTCACAGCGGCGTTGCTCATATTCTACATGTTGGTTGCAAGACATAACATTTGTCTAATCAAATAATGCATTACCAAAGATCACAGTACCACAGAAACAAAAAAAAAAACCAGTTACCCACGTAAAACATCCCGGAAACATTATAATATTAAATTCAAAGACTTTCTAAGTATATCTAACGGTATCCTACTTTCCAATAGTGAACTTGGAGATGGATTCCAGCAGGTTGATATAGGCAGAGTGCTCATACGCGGTGCTGAAGTCTGACAGCTTCTGGACGAAGTTGTTGCTGACCCCCTTCTCCTCTAAAAGATTCATTAGCAGGTCGTATAGATACTGAAAATAAAACGTTGATGTAAATCTTGAGATATACCAGTTAATACATATTGAATCACTAAAAGGTGTTTTCTGTAGAAGTGCTATTGAAATAAATGTACTAGTGCACTGTCAATTTGCGTATATTGCTTGGACGTCATCTGGCTTTACCTTAACCTTAACCCTAGTAATAAAACGAGGATAAAGTCATGAGTTTGTTTCTTTCAGAGAAATTTGGATATCGGTAAGAAGTTGTTTATTATATTTTGCATGGTAGAACGGAGTTAATTAGGGTGCAACATGCAAGCCCTTGCTCAACATCACCTGGTGTTCAATGAGGAAAACTGTTCGCTCCAATGCATACTTACCCTCAAACCCTAACATGAATTACAAACAACTCTTGCCCCCAAATCAGGTAGTTACCCCGAATCAGCCAGGTATAATAGTCATTTGTGAGGGATTCTAGTGTAGAAACTAGTGTATGTAAATAAAATGTAGCACTTCATTGAATATTTCACGCGAAATTGTCGAGAAATCAACTTCAAATCAATGCGAGAACGATATACCCCATTTCTGGCACCCAATATCCACATGTATAATGGATTCAAGTGTGGCAATTAAATGGGGAACTTTTTGAAGTTCATGGGTTTGAACTCGTGACGTGCGGATTGCGTGTCGCTCTGTGTTGGGATACACCACGGAGGAGTATAGATGACTAGCGAAAATTATTGTGGTATAGCGCAACTTGAATCAAATGTGTCAATAAATTATTTACGAAACATTTGAACACTGGGAAAAGCTTTTTCTCTATCGTTATTTTGCTCTATTAGTCCAGTAATTCTATCTAATCAATGTATGGGAAAGACAAACAAATTAATCAAGTTTTGAAACTTGTGTGGCATGACACCTTTGGGTGTGGTGTTCAAAACTAATAACTCTCCCCCAATTTTAATATTATACAAGTCTAAATAGGAAAATAAAAACATTAATCAACAGTCCGTCATTTTTTCATTCCGTTCAATCAATTGGTGTGCAGCGCAGGCCAATTTTAACGCAACTTGCAACAGTTCCTTTATCACTGTTTGAAGAAACTGGTCAAATGATTTTCAACGAGGCTGACGAGCCTACATTCGGTGAAGATAACAAATATTTTGTCTTAGATGGTGGTTCTCTTCTTCATCGAGTTATGTGGCGATCGGAAGGCACGTTTTCAGACATTTACTCCGCTTACGTATTTTATATTCGGAAGCATTACGGAGTAAATGCTACTGTTTTATTTGATGGATATGCCGATAACTCCGCAAGCACAAAGAGTAATGAAAGAATGAGACGTATTATCAACAAAAAATGCCCTGAGATTGAGTTTAATGAAAGAACACAACTTTCCCAACCGAAACAAAGTCTGTTGAGTAATTTGAGACAACAGATTTAAGAACGAAGGAATACCTACAGTATTGGCTAATGATGATGCAGATGTTCTCATCATTCAAACGGCAATTGAAGACTTTGTAAGGAATAAAAATTTCGTGGTTGTTGGGCAAGATGTCGATCTTTTGGTTCTTGCACTAGCTTTGACTCCCGCTGAATAAAATATTTACCTATTGAAAGAGAGCCAAGGTACAGTTCAAAGCAGACTTTACAGTTCAAGTCTTTCTGATGCAGGATTGGTTCAAAGATGCAAAGACTATTCTCTTCCTTCACGCAATGACTGGATGTGATACAACTTCTTCTCTTTTTGGAAAAGGCAAGATACAAGTTGTTCAGTTACTCAACAAAAGAAAAGATCTGCAGGACCTTATCGGCATCTTCAACAACAAAAACGCCACTCATGAGCAAATCGATACTGCTGACGAAAAGTTCATGCGTTATACGGCGCGAAGCCATCAGAAAATATCCTTGATAAACACAGATTTATATTATTCAATAAACTTGTTGGACAATCAAAAAGCGCAGTGCTACTATCAAAACTGCCGCCTACCTCATCTGCGGCACATCAGCATTCAAGGCGGGTCTATTTGCAAGTTCAAGCATGGCTGGGACAAAAACCGACGCTTTCTTGAATCCTATACCCACAAAACAATCACCAGCTCCGGCTTCAATACTTAAATTGATATCGTAAATTGAGAGTTGTGAGTTTTGAACACCAAACCCAAAGGTATCATGCCACACAAGTTTGAAAACTTTATTTATTTGTTGGTCTGAAAAACACATAATTACCAGATTATATGTCAGGGTCACTATTTTGTTTGTTTTCTGTTGATGTGCCACATATCAATATCTGCCATTGTCTAAATCTAAAGTAAAGAACTAAGCCAATTTCAAGATATTCCCCTACTTGCAGCATTTTCACTATCAAACAAAAAAAATCTAGCATTTTTAATCACAAATATTTAATCAATTTAAAAGGTTCATGTAGTAAGTAGTGTTATTGTGGGACATGTTGTCTGAATATACTGCGTAAAATAGTGCCATGTCTGATAAATAATAGGAGTGATTATACTTACGCCGTCAAGTACATCGCCGGCGACCGCGTACACCTTATCGTTCCATTCTCCTTTGTACAGCGTCACCTCATCGATACCGAAAACATCGTCTGCAAAAATATGCGTTATGTTTTGATTGTATTTCTTTCTTCAAATACCCAGATAACATTCGCTCATTGACTGAATACCATATCTACACTAATATAAAAAGATAAAGTTTGTATGTATGAGATCTCCGACACGACTCATCCATCCATATTCATAAATTCTTTAAATAATGGACTTTCAGGGTATGCTTTGCAGGATACCCTGGAAGCTTAATGATTTTTTTTCATTAAAATAGTTAGTTGAGGAGAGTGTTTTTATTAAGTAGTTAATTTAGTAATTCTGTATATTAACATTTTACTGATATTCTTAGTCTAAGAGCTATGTGGCCAAGCGGGTGTGGGCTCGCCTTCCGATTCGTTGGGCTTGTCATCCGATTCGTTGGGCTCGCCTTCCGATTCGTTGTAGGTTAAAATCCAGTCGTGGGCCTATGTACTTTTCGGTTTTTTGGAAGTTTAAGTGCGCATTTGACACAATGTACATGCTCTAACGGTGCTCATGTGACCACCACGTTGCATGAGCAAAATAATTATTTAAACTGACTTAAGAAACAGCTCTGGCATTTTTATAAAAACCACTTAACTAATAAGTAAAAATAGGAGGGGAGAAACCACATGGCTATGAATATGGTCCGACACCGGTTTGGCCACCCAAGTGGAGGGTGGCCAAACAAGATTATACTCTTAAATTGAATGTGTAAAAAATAATATCGGTATAAAAGTAGTGGATACAGGGGCGATTGGAATTAGAAAACATGTTGGCTGACCCATTCTTAGAGTGAAATAAGAGAATGATAAGACTTTGCTTGGAACATAATACTCACTGTATTCCTCAGTAGTTGGGGGTTCATTCAGGAATGAGCAGGTGAATCCGAGGGTCATATCTCCACGAACAATGTCCACCTCAAATTGTGGCCGGGAGCGCATCTCAGAGAACTCCTGCTTCTCAGCCGGCACATCCCCCTCCACATCATCAGAGTCTACTGTGTGGTTCACGTTGAACGTTATCACGACACTGAAAACCATATGTTCATACATGATGCCAGTGCATAGGAAATGCAGGAAGGCTGCCTGAGTTTAGGATAGCAGGGGGCAATGCACTATACTTCTACACCCCAGAGCAGGATGTCAGTGCAGAACATTTTTCCCCCTTTTTAAATTAGAATGAGAGAATAACACTTTCCTAGGCCATTCGATTTTGCTGAGGTACCTACCTAAAATATTTAACAAGACTCATAGCTCAGTTAGTAGTGCCTTCTGCGCTGTAGGCTGAGGGTTTGATTCCCACTCAGGAGAAACATTTGTGTGATGAATATACATGTTTGTTCTGTGTTTGGGTGTTATAGTATGTATGTATGTATTCACAAAAAAGTATTTAAGTATTCTATCCGTAATCTCCCATATTACAAGCTATGCTTAGTTTGGGGCTATACTCTCATACACATAACCATACCAAATTTGATAAAGATCTGTTCAGCCATTTACTCTGGAAAAGCTAAATAGATAAACAACCAGAGATATACTTTCAAATTTTAAATATCAGTATGGACACAGATATCAGAATACTAACAATATGGATTTCCAGTCCAAATCAGTTTATAATCTGCAAGGTATGCTAACCTAGAGATTATATTCAGAACTTTATAGTAGTACCTGTACCTACCCGATCAACATTATTATGCATTCAAACAATCAATTTATTTCTAGAGATGCAGAATCAATGGCCAAAACTATCCATAATCCCATATAATCTGCTATTTAATCCCAGAGAAACCTAGCCAAGCATGAGAAAATTATTACAAAGGATTACCTTTCATCTTTCAGTTGCTTCGTAAGTGTGACCTCAGCACTGTCCCCCTTAACCACAAATCCCTCGACTTCAGCGGGCAGGGTCTTCAGCTTCTGAGATTTGCGCTCTGCCACTATCTCCTCTGTCAAAAATTCCACCAGCTCTCTCTCACCTGGAATGAGAAGTTAAGATGCTTTTGAAACATTTTATTACTAGTCAATTATTATGCAGGATCATTATTAATTAACCTAGCTGACTTAAAATTGTTTGATTTACACATTAAATACAAACAAGTCCGTCATATATTTATTGGGGTTTAAATAGATGGTATTTGTGTGATGAATAATAGATGTTTGTTCTGTGTTTGGGTGGTGTTTCATATAGTTCGTATGTATTTACAAAAAGTATTTAAGTATTCTATCCATAATGTAGTTCCCATATTACAAGCTATGCTTAGTTTGGGGCTAGATGGCGCTGTTTCAAATTAATGTCCTGTAATATAATAATATTATTTAAATAAAAACCTGAACACAGAAAACTATTCGGCAAAAAATCTGCAAAATAATTTCAATAGACAATTGAGTAGAAAAACGTCAGGAGAGGGCTTGCCACCTTTCGACACCTGTATAGGCAGCAAACAGAGGATGGGCACGGCACACTCGCGTATTACAGCACCTCAGAACTGCATTGCATAATTAGTGTAATAGATAATTACAATCAAATTTATTGTGTACAATGTTGTATAATGTGACAGTTTCAATACAAAATTATTTATCTCAGTTGTTTACCATAATATAGTTTCAAGATACTTAATGTCTAGACTCTGAGTCATAACTACTATCTCTATAATATATTTTTACAGGATAAAAAAAATTGTTTCTAAAACATTTAAAGTTCTATAAGTGCAAGAATTTTCTCTGCACCTTCTTTTTTTTTTTTTGTATGACGGGGAAGCGCTTGGCCATCATCTCACCTGGTAACAAGTTAAGATAAGGCCGAAGGTGGAGGCGCACTTCACCCGGAATCCTCATCAAACTGAGGAACTGGCTATCTTACCTCTGAATGCCGGAACACAACAATTTTAGAATTGTTATTATGGCGACAGAATTAGGTAAGATGGGTGTAGCTAGCCAGGCAAACTTAAATAAACTCCTACCACTGACTAAACCAAGCACAATATATTGTACTCCCCATGGGGATCGAACCCGGGACCTCTGGATCTGAAATCGGTGGGTTGAACCACTAGACCACAGAGGCGGTTAAAAAAACCTTCTCAATCACCTCAATGTATTTATTATAAAAGGGGTTCCAGACAGGGAGAGCTTTCGCATCTTACTTGCAATTACATGAAATAGGTACCATCATAATAATATTGTAACTTATCTCATCTACTTTTACAATTATAAGAGCCTATAAATCTGGGGCAAGTTTTGGGTCTTTAAGGCAAGCTACCTTCTTTTTGGAGTTAGCTAATGTTTTAGATATAAGAGGTTATTGTTATAAATACATAGATAAAGTAATAATAAAAAAATTATATAATTTTGAGAGATGAAAATATATCCTATGAGAGAAAAAAAGCTCTGAAATGGAGAAATATTTGCCCCAAATTGTATTTTATTATATAAGAAAACTTAAAAAGGAATTAACCAAGTCCATTTCAAGCATTTGCAGGCACAGCAAAGTGTGATATTTGGCAACATTAATTAAAGTTTATATGGAGATGTTTTTTTTTACCCGTAAAATTTTAACATAAGGCACTAGTAAAGCATAAAAACATGAGTCTATTATATGTAGACTCTTCTAAATATGACCCCAATTCTCTAATTTAAATATTTTGAGATAAACAATGTATGGGTACAAAACCATCACACAATATTATAAGGTGATGGTTTGTATGGTTGATCCTTCTTGATAACAAAACTACCGATCAGTTTGGCTGAAACTTTCCACATATATTGTTTTAGACCAGTGTCACTTTTCATCCCATAAATCAGCTCCTTAGAGATGGGATTGAGATATCTTACATATTTATCTACATGTAAATACCAACATAATAAAACAATGCAAATGCCCACAGGCTAGTTAGGCATTAATTCAAGTTATTAATTTGAAATATGCTTAATTTGAAAAATATTTTTTTTTACAAAAATACAATAGCTTCTATTTTTGTTTAGTTAACATTTGCACATATTATAAGTATAATAAGTGCATGTACCTACTATATAAAACAAATAAATACTTATTCTAAAACACTAAAGAGATAGGGCATGGCCATAAGATTATTACTAGGATACAGTACCTCGCTTATTACTTGTAGGTACATACCAGTATCCCATTAATAATAAGGGAAGGAAAGCCGAAAGATAGGTTAGGCTCACCAGGTTAGACTGTGGACAATATGAGGATAGGTAGCGGAAGGACTCACCAAGGGGTTTGGATTTAGGGACATGCTCATCTTCTCTTTCACCTGAGAAATTAGGTTAAATGAAAAAAGGTTATGTTTAGTGTTATGATGGTATAAAATGATTAGGTTATGGTGCAATCATAACCTAAAAAACTGATAGGAACAGGTTAATGTACCTTTGGTGTGGAGAGCTTTTAATCCACAACCGCAACTGCAGGTGTTAGAATGGTTGTGCAGAAGCCCAGTAGCGGCAGGAGTGCCGTTTAGGCTTTTCGAACTCATATGCCATATCCCTCGGGTAAAATCACGTTTTACTGGGGCCTGGGCGCGGGTCACCAGGGCGCTCGTCAAACTCGGGCTTTTTACACATGATTGTAAGACCCTGTGCGCAGATTTCACTAGTCCGTTCATTTTGTGTATTGGTAGGTGCAGCTAAGGCTTCAATTGAAAATGTATGAATATGAAAAAGAAAAGAAGAATGATTTTCGCCGGTTGACTGAAAGAAAAGTTCTGAAACTGTCATCCGCCTGTCGGCTGTCCGTCATCATCCGCGAACTGATTCTCACTCAGTTCAGTTCAGTACTGTGGCTGTGACTGTGACTCTGTGTCAATAAAGAGTTAAAGAGCACTCTGTGTCTGTGGATTTTGTGTGTGAAACAATGAGATTCATAATATCTTCTATCTAGATGTTAGAATTTTCTGTTGGAAAAATGGATATAAATCACCGCTGCCCATGGCCCCTTCCTCATGAGCTTCTACGCTCACCTAGCTCTTCTTTCCATAAATAGAGCTATTCTATGCATCCTTAAAATGTGTATAATTTTAAGTTTAGAGAAGACAAAATATTTTGTAAAAAAAAGTCCCCTTGTTACGATATTAGTAATAATTAATGTATTAGCCATTACCCTACTAACATAGCGACGTGCAGCCTTCCCCGCGATAGCGAAACCTGCATTGAAAACCGCTGAAAGGTCAACTCCTAGCGGCTAGAAGTTGAATGGCTAGAATATAGCCTTTCACATCGCATCGCAAGTGCGTTGATATTCATACAAATTCCAAGTGCTCATGTAAAAATCGCACGGTTTTTTAACGCAATGCGGTCGTAGTAGACCAGGGTAGAAGCCTTTAAAAATAATGAAAAGTGAAAGAAAATTATAGTAGGATGAAACCCATTAGAAAAGGAGGGAATTATTATAAAAATGAAAGGAAAAATAATTTACGGTCGATCTGAGGTCGGGAAGGGGATGGGGGTGAGTTTTTAAGGGTAAAAAACGGTTTTTCCCGATTTCCGTCAAAACTAAAAGTCCTATCGAAAAAAGTCACATGGCAAAGTTGTAGATAATGAAAAGATCTAAAACTTTTCTATTGACACTTTTTTCACATAACCTCAAAATTTATGTGAAAAATTCAAAAAACCAAGTTTTTGGTTTTTTATTTTTATCTTTTACAAAAAATCTTTTTTCTTAACGAAATTTTGTGAAAACTTACCTTTTTATGTCCCAAATACGCTGTAATTTATTTGATTAAAAATATTTATTTAAATTTAAAAAGTTGGTATGGTTTCTGTTCGTTGAAATCTCTACTTTTCGATGGTGAAAAAAAAAATATATGTTACTATGGTAAATCTTCTCAGAAAATGCAAAAATTCAAAAAAAACTTGAATTCGAAAAATTCCCTTTTAAAAAAAATTCCCGTCCCTTTTAATTAAATGACACTCGATATCGTTTTGAAAATGCTCTTTCAATTTATTTTTAATAGTTGTGTAGTCTGGAAGATCTCCTGAAAATCCCTCTTTTATTTCATTTACAGAAAATTGACATTCTGTTTCGTTGTCAACATTATAATTAATAAGATAATTAATAAAATTCTTAGTGTTTTCACATGCTGAGCGACCCCTTTTTCTTTCTGTTCTTTTGTTATAAAAATTAGCCATACAAGCAGTGTGATAATGCGCTTTTACTGCGACTAAATCAGGCACATTTTGCAAACGAGCTGAAATCTTTTTATCAAAATCATTTAATGTGTTCTGTTTTTGAATATACTGTAATATATTATCTCTTGTATCGTTGCTTTGAACACATGAATTTTTTTCTTTTGAGATATTACCGAAAAATCCACCACAGATAAAGCAATGAGATTCAAAATTAAATCCAAGAGCATCTTTAATTACTTCTTTTCCTTCCTTTGCTTTTTTTTGTCTTAAACTACAAAATGTAGCTATTGCGGTCTCGTCATTATATTGACTTTGACAACTTCGATGAATAAAAGCTGATGTTAAAGTCTCAAATTTTTTGTATTTACTGTCGATTCTTTTCTTGCTGGATACCACTAAACGATTCAAAGCTGCTTTTTTTATTGCATACACTTGCTTATCATCTGCCTTATTGCAAATGATACAAACAGATTCATCCATACTGATAATCTGAAAAGACAAAATCGAATTAATAATGTCTTCCCTATTTAATCGTGAATAAACTCTCATGAAAAAAAAAATATTAAAGAAATAAATGTCAAAATGTATGCATAATATATTATAAATCTATAAAAAAATTATCTGTATAAATGTATGTAAAAAATGAAACTTTCTCCAAATATTGTAGATGTCTTATTAAATATTAATTTAATTAACTTATTTGTTTCTTGATTATAGTAGTATATTTTTATTTGCAATTTTTTTTCTATCAACGTCACATGAAATCTAACGTTTTTCGAGTAATTAAAGTGTAAATTTTAATAAATAGCTCAAAATTATTTATAATAATTAAAAAAAAATTTCGAATTCAAGTTTTTTTTTAATTTTTGCATTTTCTGAGAAGATTTACCATAGTAACATATATTTTTTTTTTCACCATCGAAAAGTAGAGATTTCAACGAACAGAAACCATACCAACTTTTTGAAAAAAGCTGATATTTTGACGGGTGAATTTTCGATTGAAAATTAGGGTGTTTTTTCGATATTAATTCAAAATAAGGTGAAAAAATAAATATTTTTAATCAAATAAATTACAGCGTATTTGGGACATAAAAAGGTAAGTTTTCACAAAATTTCGTTAAGAAAAAAGATTTTTTGTAAAAGATAAAAATAAAAAACCAAAAACTTGGTTTTTTGAATTTTTCACATAAATTTTGAGGTTATGTGAAAAAAGTGTCAATAGAAAAGTTTTAGATCTTTTCATTATCTACAACTTTGCCATTTGACTTTTTTGGATAGGACTTTTAGTTTTGACGTAAATCGGGAAAAACCGTTTTTTACCCTTAAAAACTCACCCCCATCCCCTTCCCGACCTCAGATCGACCGTAAATTATTTTTCCTTTCATTTTTATAATAATTCCCTCCTTTTCTAATGGGTTTCATCCTACTATGATTTTTTTTGGTTTTAAAAATTATCGACCCTGGACTATAGCCCAAACAATGAAAAGAGAAATTCAACGAATGTACAAACAGTTTTGTGAATAGCAGTTCATTTTCCGAAAGCCGGTATTAAATTGTCATTTTTGACATTACTAAATTAGTTCCTTACTTCGTTCGTTCGGTTAGTTCACTTCACTATTTGTTTTGATTTGAAATCGTTTTCAGCTTTTCACGTGTGTTGGGTGGTTTCTGCAATTTACTGTCTCAAATATTCATACTAATTTGTAATGGGTAGGAAACGCAAGATAGAATCAAAGCAGTCTGCTACTCAAAAATCTTCGGCTGTTGAAGTAGTAATTGAAGATGTTACATCTCATCCGATTTGCATGCATGGCCCTACATTGCTATTTTCCAGTGAAAAAGGTCGATATTTCGCTTGTGCTTCGTGTAGAGACAATAAAGAATGCACTGTGCATCTTGACGAAGAAGACTGGGCAAAGGAAGGCGTGAAAAAACGCAATGAAAAGTATTATAACCTAATACCGAAAATAGATAAGGCAGCTGCTTGGAAACATTTGAATGAGGTTAGTTTTTCTATTCCATTATGTAGGTATCGATTCTAAACTCTGTAAATACAAACACATTATTAACAGTTCTCTTCGTTTTTCCTAGATAAAATCTAAGCACTATACAGACAGGGCTTATTGCAGCACATGTGAAGAGCTATACCTTCTCTCTACTAACAAAAAACACGGTAAAGACCACAGGGTGATCACGGGGCTAACTGATGAGCAACTAGCAGCTCCAACTACCTGGCTGCCTACCCTGGAGAATGATGCTGTTGAGGCTCAGTACATGTTCACAAAGAAAAGTGTGGGAACAATATTGAATATACTGAAGAATAATAATATCAGGTCAGTAGCATCTCAATTATAAAAAAAATCAATTATATAAAAAAAAACAGTATTCTCTAAATTCCTGCAACTTTACTCCAATATTCTCCAAATTCCAGCAATATCATCTGCATCGGAGCACCTTCTGTCTATGAGGCAGCCCAGTCTAACCCTGACTTTGACTCCATCCTGCTAGACTTCGACAAGCGTCACTACAAGTTCCAAGCACCCACCAAATTTGTTTGGTACAACATGTTCAACAATTACATGTTTAACGGGAATGAGGATGAAGGGGTGCTGAAGAAGTTTTTAAAGAAATCTAAGTAAGGATTGCACAAATTTTTGTGTGGTTTCGTAGATAAGAATCTAAGAAACTGTAATATGTGAATCTATTGAGTAATAAAGACCAAGTGGTTAGGCAACAATAATCTGGTAAAACTGACTCAGTTTTTCAACACTGATATCTATAAGAATCCTGCCAAATGTGGGGATTATGCCATAAGTGAGTTATTTTTAGTTTAAAAGTAATGAATTTTGTGTCATGTTGATTTTGCCCTGAAAAATCCATACCAATATTAAGAATGTGAAAGTAACTCAGATCTAAAGCAAGCTAAAGCTAATAAATATGGTCTTTCTCAATAAAAATGTATGCTATGAACCTGTTCCCAGATCTGGAGGCATTTGCATAGTAATAGACCCACCATTTGGTGGCCGTGTCGAGCCTCTAGTACACACACTAAAGGAACTATCAGCAACTTACCAGAAGGTCTTCGACAAAGCAGATGATGACCAACTGCCAGTTATATGGGCTTTCCCTTACTTCTCTGAGCCATACATTACTGGGGCTATGCCAGAGATCAAAATGCATGATTTTCAGGTAAGTCATGTTATTGTACAAAATGACAGCATTTTATAATCATTATACCTTTGAGACATAGTGAAAATATATTAAAACCATTATCAAAGTTGTAGTTTGATTAGAAAATATTGAAGTTCATTATTTGTGACATATTTTCAACTGGATTTAGCCAAAATTTTGTGGTTTCACCACACTATGGGCTCTCTTTGCAAAATTTATTAAGAGCAGCTTAGTCATAAAAAACGTAACAAACAGAGATACGGAAGAGAATATATAATATCAGTTTTTTTTTATAAAATACAAGAGACTACAAGCAAGCATCCCAACATATGTTAAGTGCAGCTCTTGCCTATAACAAAGCCGTGTCATATCCACAGAGTAGATAAATGATCTACTCTGCGCTGCATTGCATCTATCAACTTGAGGCATAAGGATGTTAAGCCCCATGTGCCCATAAATTCACCAGCAACAGCAACCAAACCCTTCACACCAAAACACAGCAATGCTGCTTGGGTGCCGGAATAGTGAATAGGTAATGGTGGTAGGACTTCCCCAGACAAGCCCTTTCACAGAGAGTTCCTTGTATATTTTTGAGTGCAGTAGAGTGCTAGGCTTAAAAATAAATATAGTACAGATAAATGTCTGGCAGAAATATATTTTTTTGCTTTGCAATTGCAGGTTGAATATGACAACCACAAGAAGTTCCAAAACAAAAAATCAGGACGCAAGCATGGCTCACCTGTCCGATTCTTCACCAACCTGCCACTCCTCACCATTGACCTATCTAATGACAAGAACTACAAGTTGTGTGACAAATGCAACTACTGGGTGGCAGCTACCAACAATCATTGTAGTAAATGCAAGCTATGTACTTCCAAGAATGGCACAACTTACAAGCATTGCAATAGCTGTCAGCGTTGTGTGAAGCCTACATTTAAGCATTGCAAGGAGTGTGAGCGATGTGTTTTGGAGAAAGGGCATGTTTGCGGAGTTGTTGTTGAAAATCAGGTAAAATTATTTGTTTGTGCCTTGTATTGAATGGAATCCCTGGGACTTCATTCCCATCATTCCATGGGAATAAAAAAATATCTTTGGTGAACTCCAACACCTTAGAACATACACCAAACCTTTAAGTTGTTAGGACTAACAGTTTAGGATGTTGTATGCCAAACCAGCCAGTTACTCACACCTAGCTATTTTATATAGTACTAGCTGTGGTAGGTACCCTGATTTATGTAGCCTAAGTTCTTCCCATCTCTTAGCCATATTTCATTATGAAATTCAGCCGATACAAAAGAAACAGAGTTACTTTTGAATACACTATTTTACTATGGAATATAATAATAGATAGCATAATTTTCACTAATTCTAATATATACACCTATATCTACACAAATAAGTAAAAATTTAAGTGTCTGTTATGTTAAAATAACAGCTTTTTACTAAACATTTGTTTGTGATTACAAAAACACAGTTTCTAAGTTTTTATCTGTCTGTTTGTGCCGGCTAATCTCCGAAACGGCTGAACCAATTTTGACAGGACTGGCAGAGATTTAGATTCCTGTGGGATTATCAAAAACTAACTACAGGATCTGTATCCGTATTCACTTGAAATGTGGTTTAGATGTGTCTCGAATATTATTCTGGAGCCAAATATATCGGTATAGTACATTATTACGCCAAGGTGGTTTATTTATACTTGGGGAAACGTAAGTTTGGACGTGCCTCTGACGTCCAAACTTACGTTCGGCAAATGCCCATGGTTTGCATGTTGCTAGTATTCAATATGTGGCAGGTTGCAAGTGACATATGTCATTCAGGCTTTTGGTCCTAGGTACATGCCCCGGTTTCCTCACTATTTGACCAATTTTGAAATACTTAATGTGGAGTGAATATTTCTTCAAATAGTTTAAAATAATATTAAAAGAAGATTTTAAAATTATGTATTGTTTCAGTCTTGCTTCCACTGCAGAGATAAAGGTCACAAGCGGTCTCAATGCCCGGAGCTTCAGGATCAGAATAAGAAGAAGAGAAGAAAGCATGCTTGATCAGTGTTTATTAACAAATAAATCAATACAATATCAGCTGTAGGTATTATTATAACACAAAAAAAGTATTTTATCAAAGCAATAATAATCAAACAGATATAATGTCAAAATCAAACATCTCATTAACTAATAAGTAATAATAAAATACTTTTCCAAATCATCATGATTAAAAATTCTATTGAAAACAATCAACACAAAAATGAAATATAAAAATATAGCAAGAAACATAATAATTTCTCGCTAAAAGTAATAAATATAAAAATATCAAAGTAAGATAATTATGAAGATTTAGCTTATATCTAGGTTGACTGCGCATTTAGGTATTCGACATTCATTTTGTTGAGCACTCTCTGTGAGGCCTCATACCTGCGGAAATAATTAATGAAGTGTGTTAAAACCTTGAAACATGTAAACACTAGGCAAAGTAATATACATTTATTCAATTAAAAGTACAATTAAACTAACTATGTACAATGGAATCAGTCAGACTAAGGATTGTTACAAACGGCCTATAGGTAACTCAACTGTTCCAGACCAGTACCAGACGGAAGCGTGCCCAAGACACTGGCTGTATTGCCACGCTGAATAGCTATGCTAATTCGCTGGCCTAAATAAGAGCCAGCCCTTGGGTCATGTGTCGACAAAGTGATTTGATAAATTTTCATTTTTTTTTTCTACTGTACGATGGGTAAACGCTTGGACTTCATATCACCTGTATACTATTCTCAAACACACGGAAAGTTTTCAGATCGGATCACTTTTTGTCGGATTCGACTGAGAATCCGATGGATTTCAATGCTATTCTCATTTATTCTATCTTTTGTTTGAAGTTTTGAATTCAGATAAAATACGGCTGTAGATGTAGTAGAGGCATAAATATTTAGCAAGCAGGTAATAATGTAACTTTTGAAACTATAATGGTTATGAATACTATAACTAAACTTAACGGGATATTAACCATGATTTGTTGGTTATGGAGCTATCCGATATTTCGACGCAGTTGCATGCGCTATGATCACGGATACACTGTATAAAACAATAAATATCGGATAGCCCATATCCGATACTTAAAGATCGTTTAGGCCATCATTATCTACCTTCATTCCTACTCGCAACTGTGCAACTGTGTCCAAATATTGGATAACTCAATAAACAAATCATGGTAAATATCCCGTTAATTTTAGTTATGGTAACTATACGTGGTTACCTGGCTTCCACCTTCGCGGCCTGCTTAAGCCAGGACTGTCGCACGTTGGTCCAGCGCGACAGATGACCCCTCAGGAGGTGTTCTCTGGTCGGCAGGGGCGCATCGCGCTGATGACAAACATTACAGTCAGAAAGCTTTTTAGGGTTCCATAACGAAATGGTGCCAACGGGATCCTATTACAAGCCTACCTCCATCAGTTTGTCAGTGGACTGATGAGATCATCAACCGTAATACCATGATAGTTGACATTTTCGCTGTGTATTGCCACTATTACAGCAAATAATAAAAAAGATTCAAGAATTTTGTGAACCGTTGTTGTGCTTAACCGCACTTAACCGGTTTTTTTTTCTCAACCGCTATCTATGTATACTAGGTATTTCAATCGTCATCAACCTATTGCAGTCAACTGCTGGACGTATGTCTCTCCCAAGGTGCGCCACTATGCCCGATCTCGTGCACTCTGCCCGCCACTGTACGTGATCGTCGCTGCTGCTAGCCGGAGGGCGTCCTTGTCAAGATGTAGTCTCTACCGAAGGACTCTTTGATCCCACATGTTTCGTTCTTCGGAAAACAATGCCAGCCCACTGACACTTCAGCCTGCAAACTCTTGTGTCGACCTCGGTTCTGTAGGAAAACTCTTGGAAAGTAGATAGTGTTGGGCAACTTAC
This sequence comes from Venusia cambrica, assembly GCA_951394065.1. NCBI lineage: Eukaryota > Metazoa > Arthropoda > Insecta > Lepidoptera > Geometridae > Venusia > Venusia cambrica. The sequence continues at coordinate 9,756,670 of OX596058.1, read as the reverse complement.
ATAGTTCAAGTTGATGTTGTCTTTGCTGGCTTGCTGCTCCTCCAATAGTTTCGGTATCCGCGACACCAATGGACCCTCAGGTCGTGGCAGCCTGATGCCGCTTGAAGATTCTCTTTCTTCCGACTCTTTCTCCCTAGAAGTTAATCTTCTATACAAATAAATAAAATTGACGGTAGAAGAATCGTTTTATTTTCTAAATGCATATAAGTACATACAAAAAAAAAATACTGATAACTATTTTTGAACAATTCAAAATGTCTGTAGGTATATTCCGAGTCTCCAAAAGGGCTTTTCCGATTTCGACGAGACTCACTGGCAGAAAGCTGATGCTTTTAGTAGTACTTAACTAAGGCTAATTTTGTTTCGCGCACAAAATAATAATAATAAATATTACAGGACATCCATTTTACACAGCGCCATCTATCCCCAAACTAAGCAAAGCTTGTAATATAGGAACTAAGATTACGGATAGAATACTTAAATATTGTGTGTAAATACATACATACTATATGATACAATACCCAAACACAGAACAAACATCTACATTCTTCATAGAAATGTTTGTCCTGGGTGGGAATCGAACCCACAGCCTACATCACAGAAGGCCGAGTTACTACCAACTGAGCTATGAGGCTTGTCAATTTAAATAAAGCTCTAAAATCCATATTATGTACCTATACTTAGTAAATGTATAAATAGAGCCCCTATCGACATGTTGGTTTGGTGCTTAGTTTGGGAATACATAGTTGCTGATATTCCAACGATTACCGACAATATAACCTACAGAGAAGACCTATTGATGGGGTTTTGACGTAACCTGGTAACATCCTTTGAAAATCACCCTTAGTCAACTTCTACGACTTTTACAGGCTATGCTATGTATGTATTACCAAACAGCAAAAATAAAAATGTTCTGGGTCAAATGCCAGTCAAACACGCACACCGAGGGTTTCGAACAACATTTGTGAGGAAGTCTTTTGCATTTAGGTCTTGAGCCTTATTGCGGTGAGGCTCCGACTCACATTTCGCCGATTTTCTGACAACTTTTTAGGCTTAGGACAAGCAGGACAAAATCTAATACTACATAAGACTATAAAGAATGAACTTTGCAGGTTTTCTCGTTCTTTGTTAAACATAACATTTCCCATTCAAGGACAGAGAAGGTCTTAGGAACTGCTAAGTTTCTAAAACTCTTTGAGGTCGTGGTACCTTAAAAGTTAGAAATATCAGTAAAATTTAATTAAAAAAAACAAAAATGATCATATCCTTGATCTACTGAGGCCCCGACGAGATTCGAACTCGTGATCTCCTGTTTACTAGACAGGCGCTTTAACCAACTAAGCCACGGCGCCTACAACTGGATTCGCAAAATTAATGAACAGTCAGAACTGTAGCAGTTCTTAGTCAACCTGGCTGTTACATGATTCGTTAAAATAAATTAGTTTTATCAATATATAAAATCGTCGTATGGCTGTCTGACTGACTTGACTAGAGACTTGATATTTTCAGGGCAGCTTAATTTGCTAATGTAGGAGCTAAGAACGGGTACCGTACCTTTGGGTACTCCAACAATATTAATAATATTTCGTTGTTCGTCAGTCTGTCTGTCAGATCTTTACAAATATAAAGTTGAAATTTGTTTGACGCTCGCACAGACATCGGTAGTTGCAGGAGACAAACTGCTCTGTCTACATGTCGCTGTGTAAAATTAATTTAATAATAAATAAAATACATGTTCATCAAAACCTTCAAACGTGTCAACAATGTTCTGAAATTCATGCAGTAGGAGACCTTTTATCCTGCCCATTGTTTTACCAGTGTCGCTTAGTTTTATATCTGTACAAAAGTTTCTTCTATCTGAATATAATTTGTAGGTAATGTTGTTTGTAAGTGGTGACAATAAAGAGTTATCTATATAGACCTGTACTATAAAGGTAGATTTGAACCATCATGGGTAGCCAATTGAAATTTTCAGAAACATTTGTATTTTTGTAACGGTTCGTTAGGTAATCTGACTGATTCCTTTGTACATAGTTAGTTTAATTGTACTTTTTATTGAATAAATGAATATTTGTATCTAACTTTATGTGTAGGTAATAAATAATAGCGACAGATAAAAAAAAACAGAAAACAAAACTAACTGAAGTAAAAGTGGTGAGTATAGGTAATAATTACAAATTTCTAACTTGGTGTGGTATAGTCCTCACTTTGATGTACCTAGGTACCTATTACAATATAAATAATTTGTATTACGTGATGAACAACACTCATCTGTTTGCATGTCGTAGCATTACTTCCAACACATATTTTTCATTTATTTGGTGGGGAACCAACTGGTTTTCAAATTATGAAGCTGAAATTCAAAGCTCACTTCACCTGGAATCCTCAACAGTCTGTCTTCTTTTTCATTGATAGCCAAGCATTTAACCAGCTCATTTCAGGTATTTTTTTGTATTTTTATTAGGGATGAGCTGAAATTCGTTTCACGTTCGGTTTAACCGAACTTCCGTCGGTGGCGGAGGTTTCAACCGAAGCCGAACCTTAGCAGCAATCGGGCATAGGTTTCGAGTAGGTACCTTGTACCTACTAAACAATGCTATCAGCTCTAGAGGCAAAGGTTTTGCTTTATGTCACCTTGCATTATAGTCTGTTTGGGATTCATCATTTACTCACCCTATAGCACTGTAATCAGATTTCGGCTGGTTCAGGATCCAAGCTCGGCAAATTGGATACAGCGGAGAGTCCTCTCTGAACTGAGAAAGGTCCACACTTCGGTCAAAAAGCTTCAGAACATACGCGTGCTTGGCTGGAGATTTTTGGATACACTTCTTAGCTTCTTCGTCAGTTAGAAATTCCCGGGTGTCAGAATTTTTCCTGTAATTAGTAGTTTGTTTTGGAGATTGCTGCATGGCCAGCAGCTTCTATATCTTCACAGACAAAAAATTGACATGCAAGACATTTATTTATCTTGGTAGGTATTTATTTTATTAACTAGCCAATGTACCTGATGGTTTTTCCCATCAATAAAATCTAAGGGACAATTAAAAATAAGAATTTCCGACTATGGACTGATAGGAATTTATTTAACTTGTGGTCACACTGCATCGCCAAGGATCACACTTGACTGAATTAATTATAGTGTTGTTTAGGTACCAACCAATTAAAAAGATGGATATCATTTGAAATACAAATTTGGTGTAGGTCACTTTTTAAAGATTTTGCCACAGATTTCTTAGAAGTAAAACGAGAATATATTTTATTACTGATCACACCACACAGTGTGACTACGAGTAAAATTCCTAATAAGTCGAATTCATTACTTAATTAGTTTAATTCACTTCATTCTTTACTTTAAAAATACCTAAGCTCGCTAACTGTATTCAAAAAGGAGGAGGTTCTCAATTCAGTTGTTTTTATTTTTTATGTTTGTTACCTCAGAACTCGCATAATTTCTCAACCAATATGAAAAAAAAAACTGAATAATGGATTGTGATTAATTTAATTTATAATTAAAAGTCCGGAATTGGTTCACTAAACATTAAAAATTTGGAACCTTTAGAGAAAATAAGCTATAAACTTATTTCCTTATTTCCTGCCAAAAAAATTCAAATGAACTAGAGAAACCCGTCCACATGTTATGTTGTCGCTTAGTACAAGCCAAGTCACCCCTTACTAGCATGAAAAGGTTGATGTCTGATTTGAAAAGTGCTTGCAAAACCCCCTTAATTTTTGCTTTAGTATTTGTAGTTTCAAAATCTACCCCTCAAGCCCATGCTGGAGATTTTTAAACAACATCTGTGGAGATGTTGTAAATGACAATCAAGGGGCTTCATGAAAAAGGCAGCAGCTTACTTTTGTGTGTAAACCAAACTGTGAACACCAATCTGTCTGCTGAGCGTGGTGATTATGGCCTAACAGTTTAGGACGAAGTTCTTTCTACATTGTGATGGACATTCATGTAAGTACTGTTGTGAAGTGGTATGTGCGCAGTCAAGCAAACCCATTGAATGACATCCTTAAATTAGTTATTGGATCTTATCAACAACCTAGGCTTGGCATTTTCATTCAATTATGAAGCTCTCTTTGTTATCTCTGCATATTTCAAATTTTGCATATTTAACAAAAGTCCTCTGCCGCAATCAATTTCTATATAAATGATCTCTCAAAAAAATCGGATAAACCGTTAGTCATGCCATCACTAACATTGCAACATACATACAGTGCCGGATTTCCCAATCCAGCTCACTCAATCAATAAATGGAACTAGCCTAGTACATTTAAAGCTATAGGTACCTCTCTCTCTTATTAGAAAAGTTGTCATGAGTTTTATCTGACTCGTCAGCTGGTACTGGGTCCAACACATCCATTAGTGCTCCCATGAGCCTACCTCGAGCCGTGTTTACTTCTGGAAATAGCAATCAAATACAGAAAAAGTTGGCACATGAAGCCAATCTCCAAGTAACTATGCTTAGTTCGTATTAAATTTTACTCAGTAATACTTTAGTACAAACCTTGGTCAGATTTCAGAACAAGCTTCACATTGTTTTTGTTGAGTTTGTTTTTATTAGGTGTGAAAAGGCGCCTGCGTTTAGGCATTATAAATCACTAATGATAATAAAAACAAAAGAAAGTCAAATAAAGTAGCAGCTGCAGCAGCACACACACACAACTCTTATTTCAAATTAAAAATACAAAATTTCAAAAAGTTCAATTCATATACAATTTAACAACACAACAAACAAATACATGAACCAGAGAGAATAAATTTGTAGGCGCCTATCTATCTAATATAAAGAGTACTTTGCCTGGGGAGCTTAGAGTAGAGTTCTAGAAATCCCTATGGACTTCATAGGTACGGTTTTGTAGGTTTCTTACGTATGTCATCTAGTACTACTAGATGAGAGGTAGAGAGATTTTCTTAAATGGTGATGTGGACTTAGATAATTCGGTATTTTTTCCTAAGTACTAATATTGTTTGTAATTAACATTATCCGTTAGTCCCACTTAAAAATAATGATGATTGACTCCAAATTTTTTTTAGGTGAAAGTCCAGCTGAAAGCAATTCTTACATTAAAATACCAAAGTCCCTAATACACTCTTTTCTACTACCAAAATCACCCTGTTATCAGTTGCTTTAATCTTATGATCTGCCTAAGCCTTACATTTTGACCATCATTATAATGATTACCTACACTAAGCACTAGAATTTCAATGATCAAAATAATACCTTTTACGCCGTCAATCAAAACAGAGAAAATGGATTTAGTGATTTCTTGAACTGAGCCATTCAATTCTAACTCCATAGATGTAATGTAATGTACACCCTTTTTAACAAAACTGGATGTGTTTTATTTGAATTTTGTTCATGAAAAGCATGAACAAAATTCAAATAAAACAAGCGTTAGCTTCCTATTAGTCTGTGAATAAAACAATCTGCTTTTTTTTAATTATAGTAAGCGGACAGTCAGAAATTGTTCTGTGCGGCTGTCCCACATAATCATACCATAGACTGACTAGCTGTTGCCTGCGACTTCGTCCGCGTATAGATGATAAATAAATTTGCTAGTGCTACTATCCTAATAAGCTACTATACTAATCAAAACTATTTTATTAATCTATGAAATATTTTTTTCTATACGGTGTGCAAAGTATGTTCATTAATTCGTTTATAGATTAATGTCTATTAACGGAGGAATAATAATTTTGAGAAACCTAAAAACGACAAAGTGAGAATACTGATCAGATAGTATAAAAAAAAATGTTTTTTTGTCTCATGTGCTTTGTTTTTTGCTTTGGCCTCTGGTGCTAAAATAATGAGGCTACTTGGTGAGCTCACTCTTGAAAAAGTGACATACAACTGTCCGTGTGACATACACGCTACTTTGCGATAGCAGTTCTCTCGCAAAATCAACCCCAGCCAACTTAAGGGTCTGTCCCTGTGACTAATTTATGGTCCTAGCAAAAAAAAAAAGGTCATCAAGCACGTATATTTCAGATGAATTAGAAGTTTATCATCATTATTAATTCGGTACTTCGAATAAATGTATCGTTAAGTGTGTAGGTACTTAAAATGAACTGGTTCTTATTAATTTTATTATTTGTTATTTTACAGTTTATATTGACCTCATGATCTACTCTGCATCATTATTTTAAACATTTGTGACATATTTATCTTATCAAAAGCCCTTTGTTCAGCAGAGTGTGGACGTATATTTGGCATAATTTGTAGAATTAAAAAAAAAAACACATAATTTTTATACGCATTGCTTTGAATATATGCAAAAATATTTGACTTTGACTTATTACTTTGGCACACAATGCCGTTTTTGTCGTATGAAAAACCCTGCTAACATACATAACATAATATATGTTGAATCTATATGTTCCCCGAATAAAAAATAATAATAAAATAAAATGCCAATTCTTGAAAATGTACACTATCCTTACTGGTGGGGATTATGACAATAAACCAAAAAAACGTGCATAGCAGAGGATTTTTTATACACGGGATAGTCATTTGTATTCTCTTTGGTAATTGCGTTAGGATTAGGACTTATAAGGATACATGGGATATTAGTATTCTGTGGTATTAGTGTTCCGCTCCGGTCTCCGCTTTGCTTTGCTTTCTGCTCTGCCCACTGAGCATATAAGGTTTCTGCCTGCTCAGTCGAGACGAGACCAACACTGATATTATTATTTATATCTAAAATAGCGAAAGCCGAAAGTAAAATAACAAAGCAACTCTATCATAGGAATTGATAGTAAATTCTAGGTCTACTTTATGTTTTAGGATGGCTTCTGCGGCCTACGAGCAAGACGCTGATGGTTAGTACGTTGAACCTGGAGTTCCTGTTTTAGTTCAGTTATTTACGAAATCAATTGAATTCTGAACGTATGAGATAAGTTACAATCCATCAGTCGTGCAAAGTCGGCACAATATGTTTTATATGAATATATTCCAGGGGGTAGAATTATCCCGGCTACTCAGCGCCCTGACGGTACCTGGCGGAAGCCCAGGCGAGTGCGAGATGGATATGTGCCCCAGGAGGAAGTGCCACTGTATGAGAGCAAAGGCAAACAGTTCAAGGCTCGACAGAACCCAGGACTGCCTGTTGGTATGCCTCCAGAAATGGCAGCTGAGGGCCAAAAGAAGAAGAAACCTACTACCATCCAACCAATCCCTGGAATGATTATCAATGTTGAAAAAAAGAAGAAGAAAAAGAAGACAGGTACTTAAAAATTTACTTAATAAGGTCTTCTAAATTGGAGTCATAATATTTGTGATTATTATATGAGAAAACAGGCAATATATTTATATCACAGCTTCAATCTGAGCATATGCACAAAGCTCTGTCAATAATAAGAACGCCAAGCGCTTCCTTGTAATATAATAAAAAGAAATCAATACCACTTGGGAGCTAAACTGTGATTTTGCTACACAACCTATCCAATACAATACAAAACAAACTATCCAATAGGTAGGTACATATCACATACAGGATTGATAGTAATAAATACTATGGACCATATTTAGTCTATACATAGTTTTAGGACAAGTATTGTATGATACCTAGGTTTTATTTTTGAATTCTGGGTCTAGGACTAGGAGTCAAGTCAAGTAAGCATAGTTTACGTTTTTGAAGTTTTAAAATGTGTAAAAATCTAACTAAATACTATATAATTTAAATTTACATTGTGTTTTCAGCTGTGGAAGAATCAACAGAAAAACTTGCAAAATGTGAAGTAAAAGAAGACTCAACAAGTAGCCCGTCATCTAGCTCCATTTCTAGTAACTCTGTTACAACTGACCCAACTAAGCGACTCAAGAATCTACGGAAAAAGCTTCGGGATATTGAAACTCTTGAAGAGAAAATTAAAATAGGTATAGTCAAAAACCCTGATAAAGATCAAATGGAGAAATTGTCAAAGATAGGTGACATAATCAAGGAAATAGAATTATTAGAAATACATGACAGTTAATCAGTGATTATTGCAAGACTTGAACAAAATTATTTAAAACTTTATCATGTTTAAGTTTTAATAAATAATTGTTGTCTTTTTCCCATATGATTTAAAATGAACTGTTGTCTTGTGTGATGAATTGAATACTTTTTAATTATAAATTTATTTACAAACAATTTGCATTCATAACTTATTTAATAACCTGTTCATTTCAGTTGTGATGTTATACATAATAGTTTAGGCATGTTGCAATTGAAAATTTCTTACAAAATTATGAATACCAAAATCACAAACTTGATTCTTTATTAAATATTATTGTATCTCAAGAAAAATTATGTTACAATGCTGAGTTTGTTGTACTATAAATAAAAGATCAATGCTTACTTTCTATTATCAATACGAAGATTACATTATTATAATCCATAAAACAATACTACTACCAAGAGTACAAAACAGTTCCATGACATTGGTAGGTGGAGTTTTTGTGATAATTTGTTATAATATGATGAATATTTGTTGATCTGTAACAAAAATAAATGAATAAATACTGTAACACAACAAAGTATAAAACCATCCACTACATCTGTCTATCTTGGTACCTCTAAATGCTATGGCAACAAACTTAGGTTTTAGTGTGGTAGCTAGCCAGTACCACCAGCTAAACCATGCACAAAATTGTACTCCCCTCCCCTGGGGATAGAAAACTCCAGGTTTCTTTTACCAGGGGATTCTATCTCTATCCTCAGGATAAACATATTCTAAATAAATAATTACAGGACATCAATTTCACTCTAAAGAGAGAAGCTTGTAACATGGGAACTAGATTATAGAAATTACAAGTAAACTTTTATGTTTGTAGGATTACAGCATTAGATATGTTGGTTTATAAACAGCAAAAAATATGTCTTCATAATGTTTAACTAATATATAAAATCATATCGTTAATCATTATGACCCCTAGAAGTAAATGGAAAAAATAAATATGCTTTTCCAACTGCCTACAGTTGAAAGTAAGGAAGATGATTGTTAATTTTCTTGATTATCAAAGTGCAATCTAAAAATTAACCCGTTCCCTAAACTGGTTTTAGGCTAGCAGATCTTAAAAGTTACATTACTAGCAAAAAAATCTAAGGGTAGGTATGGCATGGGTAGCTCTGTTGAACCTAGGTAACTATACTTAGGACATATAGTCAATCAATAGTAATGAATGCAATACAAAGTAATGACTACTTACGTTTTATATAAATTCGTTTCTTGCTTTCTGTCTCGCGTAATTACCCAAACACGCAAGAATTCCAACAGCGGCAATACCTACTCCCAATACAGTGGCTAAAAAGTCACCGAAATCGTATCCAGTGGCGGCTTCGACATTAGTTACTGTTAGAAGCGTAAAAAGAAATACGCACAGCTTAAAATACATGGTGAACTATTTCACAATCGGAAATTAATAAAAATATTTGATGCTTTGTGATTGTGATTACAATTTACGTACAATTTGTATTTTTTTTTAAACAGATTTTTAATATATCTATGATTGACGATTGTTATGCGTCATTCATTCCGTTGAGCGATACTGTTTTAAAGACATATTCGACACATTAAACGTAAACATAATCAGCTGTCTTGGTTTGTTACATCCATTCCCCATACAATTTCCGGACACAAATCGGCGAAATCTCATCAAAACAAATTATCATCAAAGTCGCAAAAAATTGCTTACTCGGCCGGTAAATAGGGTCAAAATACCTAAACTCATAATATTTTACGCATGATGTGGCTACCTATAATTAGAGGAACACTAGATTTTAAGATAAGTCTAATTTTTATTTTTGTATTATTGTGTATCCTCTGTCTGTTGGTAGTCCAAATAAATAAATAAACCATGAGGTAAATGACCATTTTACATGCAAGTCAACACCTTGTTAGTCGTTTTGAAACTTTCGCGATTAGATGGAACACAACATTAGGTATTTTGAAACGAAATAAAATACAAGATCTAAATCTCAGTCTGCCCGCGACCCGCGGCCCGGGCCACCCCGCAGAAACTTCGGGGTAAATATAGGAAGGTACCTAGGTAAAATACGGCGCGGCGGCGGCTTTTCTTCTAACCCACCTAATCCCACCAATAAGATTTCACTATGATTCAAAAAACTAATCGAACGGCCAATTACGAATTAAATCTCGGAAGTCTGTGCCAATAACGTACCTCTATTTATGTAAACAAAGTCAATAAGCTACATCACCTCCTCATAGGCGGATGCGCAGACGTTTGTGGTGGAGTTGGAGAGCGTGATTACGGCAAGTATATGGTTTCGAAGTCCCCGGAGGGCTCATCGCTTTTGCAAATAAGGGTAAGGGCCCCTCTATAGGCTCGCTCGCCTCGTCGCGCGTCAGCGTGGCGGCGGCCGGCGGCGGCGCAGCAATGCAGCGGGTTGGCTGCCGGTACACAGATCAATTATTACAATATGAAGCTACTATTATCTGTGGTTGATTTTGACCAAAGAGCAAAGAGTATAGAATTATTCCCTTGAAATTTTGACTTGGTTTCAAGAATTATAGTATATTTTTTAAAGTAGAGAATTTTAGCTATTTTGCATGCTACATAGCTATTTACAACCAAATAAATTCAGAAAACGGAAAGTAAAGACCATTGTATACATGAAATGGATTTATAAAATTGATTTAAGCTTGTGAATAAACAAAATCGCCGATGAGAGTGCGCCTTAGCTAGCTCTGTTTATCGCGTCTCCCGGTCTGAAAAGGTTGAAGATGAGTTATAATTCTGGCGGGAGCAGTAGTGGGAAAGGATTTGGGTTCGCTGGCTTCACCATGCCCAAGAGAAACCCTTCAAACGTTTCCCTTCATGCCGTGCCGCCGCCTACTGCATCGATGCACGCAGTGCCGCCGCCGCCTTCGTCCGGCCTTTCGAAGCAAGGGTACCACACCATGAATTCGATTACCCAGAACGCTGTTACTGGTAATTTTGGCTCATTGGGAAAGAAGCGTTCTAAGACTGAGGATGAGTAAGTATCTATAGCTTATCTTGGTCCCTGGGTTTTCGATTTCCATCATTTTATTGCTAAAGTAAATGATCATCAAATAGTAATGATAAATAACAATCATCCTTGCAAATTTTGCAACTCCGACTTTACTTAAGCCGAGTCCAGTTTTCCAAATATTAGGTTGAAAGTAAAAAAATGGTACTTGGTTGTTTAATTGGGGTTTGAGGCAATACTAAGTCTTATCATTATATCAATCATTACAATGCAAGTGATAAAAAATATTTATGGATGGATGTAAGTCAACCATCAAAAGTATCACAACTTGACATGATATAATTGTGATATAATCAAAATTATGTGAGATGAGTAGAGAGAGTCAAAAAAAGAGTCACTTATGGGAAGTATGTCTGGCTGGTTAAAATTGTAAATCGAGTGTAGTAAGGCAAAGTGAAAATCATAGCAAAGCAAAGGTAAATATAAACAGAATCTGATGAATGAGGCAAGCAAAGCATGAAAACAAAATTGTTTTAGAGCTTGTGTTACTGTAAATATTTTTAAGTTTAATAAATGGAGTATAACAAACAAATAACATAAAGCCATAAAACAAGGGGGGGTAAAGTGATAAGAGAAAAAAATAGTTATGTAAAAAACAATTTTTAATTAAGTTAGTCTCCAGTCCATTGTGCATATGAAAATGTGTCATATATATTTGGAATGCAGAACTGGGATTCTCAGTACTTTTCGATAACAGAGTAGGTATTCCTGGGAGTTGGATAGTTTTCAGGTATGTACCATAAGTAGGGTCAGTGCACTAGATTTCAGCCAAAAGGCTGAAATCAGTTAAAAAGTGCAATTGTAAACTTTAAGAGCCTACAAAAAAAAAATTGATGAGAGATGCTTGTATTCTTCTTTACATGATAGTCTGTCTGAATGATGTAGTGTCTGTTTTTTGAGTTAATTTTGGTTTTTATGCCATGTAATCCTTCACTGCGTGGCTACAAAGCCAGCTAGGGAGACAAAGATGATGAGATGCTTGGCCCAGGCTTGGAGCAAGCATAATCGCCGCCACGTCATTGTCATTGTCGCAAATTCTAGCACTCAATAAAGGTATAACCCGTAGTCCTGCTTCAACATGTTAAGGAGCAGAAGGACAGGCCAGGGTAGGATTAGTTAAAACCATGGAGGACAATGCACAATACAACATATATATATGTATATATAGGTCTTTACCTATGAAATTGCTGTTTTGTATTGAAATCAATGCAAGTATTTTTTTCCATCCTATCTATTTCTGTCAATCAAAGTAATCTTTGCCAGCACAGTGATTTTATCGTTGCCCTTCTTCTACTCAACTCTTCGAAGGCATTTTGTACTGCCTCTCTGGTATTGAATATTTTTACCGTTAAGAAGTTGTCCTTATTCTGGAAAAAGTAGATGTCGGTAGGCACAAGGTCTGGTGAGTTTTCAATTTCAAAAATTCTTTATTTAAACTTGAATACATGCAGGAGCAGCTGGTTAGTAGACTTATACAATTTAAACATTTACAAAGCTTAGCGCTTTCTTTAAACTTATGGCATAAATAAATAATTACGGATTACGAGAATACATTAGGTACATCATTTGGAATTGAAATAATAGTTAGCAAACTTATTCAAGCTTTAGTAGCTACAGCTTCACATTAAATAAGTGTAATACCTTCATATCGAGGTTAGCAAGGAAAGGTACAAAATACATAATATCACATTAAAATTTTAACAAACTACCCGTAAGTAGCTTAAGGTCTGGTGAGTACGGCGGATGACGGAGAGCTTCCAGGCCCAGATCTTGTAGCGTGGAGACGGTCTGTTGTGCAGTGTGAGGTAGCGCATTGTCGTGCAGCAGTAACGAGGATGATCAATTCTCCTAAGCTGGTTGGCGTTGTGGAGAAACTCCCATCATTGTGTTCAGTTCTTCACAGTACATATCTGCAGTAATCTCGTCCCGTTTGGTAAGAAACTGTGATGAATCACACCGGTGCTAGACCACCAAACAGTAACCATCACTTTTTTAGGTTTAAAATTTTCGTTTCGGGCAGGAACCAGGATCTAACCAACTCGATGAGCGCTTACGATTGTCGAAAATAATCAATTTTTCATCGCAGGTAACAATACGATTCAAAATTGCTTCGTTTCTTTGCCTGTTGAGCAGCGCAAGGCAGTCCTCAATGCGCACCTCGCGCTGGCGTTCATTAAGTTCGTGGGGCATCCATTTGTCAAGCTTTTTTACCTCGCCAATTTGACGCAAATGGATCAAGATTGTTTTGATGCTAACTTCGAAAGCTGCTGTTAATTCGACAGTAGACTGAGTATAATCAGCTTCCAATCGCCTTTAATTCGTCATTGTCGACCAAAGTTTCCGGACGACATGGGGTGCATTTTTCAGGTCGAAATTTCCAGCACGGAAGCGGGTAAACCAATAACGGGTTGTGCGTTCGTTTGTAGTGTTCTCTCCGTATACGTCGTTAATGTTGCGTGCCGTTTGTGCCGCGTTGCTACCCCTTCGGTACTCATATTCCATAATAATTACTCGAATTTCAAACATATCCATGATGATGAAAAAGATCCAAATGGGATGAAAACATCCTCTCTTTCTCTCTTCTTTATAACGCTAATCAGTAAACAAAAGACTGATTTTAAAAAAAGAATGTCATGTTTTAAAATTGAAATTAATTTGAAATTAGAATTCATAGACATTCAGAAATAGTTTTTATTCGAAATGACCAGTACTACAAAACGGCAACTTCATAGGTGGAGACCTATTATTACTGAAAAAACATCCAATGCATTACTATAAAAGAAAATTATGAATGTGTTGTATTGTTTAATAGGTATGTATTCTTAAAAAAAGGATTGCAAGAATTCCATCTGTAATATAGCCCCAAAATAAGCAAAGCTAATAAAGCTATGTAAATTTTGCTTTTGGGGCTAAATGGAGCTGGAGCTAAATGGACACCTGGCATCACTTGGATTTATCTTGTTTGTAGGGGTTATAGATAATTTGAATATTTTCAGGTATTTTGATGATGATGATGAGCCTGTGACCCCGGCTTTAGCATATATCCCAGCTCCAGGCAGCCCTACAAATGAAGCCACTTGCTCAAAGGTAAAACTAAAAACATATTTATTATATACACTTTATATAAAGAAATAATTACACTTGATTCTGTCCAATAGCACAAAAAATATAGTTCATGGGTATGAATTGGGTAAGAATAAAAGTCAGTCCGAATAGTTTGGCGTAATTAGGCTCTTCTTTCTATTGGTCTACTCTTCTGAAACATGAACTGAATTTAGCACCTATTAAATTGTCAAAACTGCAAAAAATCACATTGAAACTGTATTCCTTATAGCGTGATGATGATGATGAAGACCCCCTGGATGCATTCATGGCTGGGCTTGAGCAACAGGCAGCTAAAGACCTAGTGGCTAGTAAAGAAAATGCCAGCAAGACAGAGGCCGGTCGTGGCACTAGAGGGGACATCGATGAATTGGATGATGAGGAAAGTTATTACAAGTAGGTGTGGTTTCAAACTTATTTTATGGTCTAAGAAACAATTAAATTGAGATTGGTGCAAATTTTTGGCTGCTTCACAGAAGATACCTTTTGTAGAGTAAGATGGGGTATTTTCCTTAGTTTATTTTGAATAGAAAAAAACATTGGTGTCATTCTGTTCAAATGTTGGTTGATACGGTCAGAGAGACCAACATAAGTTCTTATTTTGACAACTGACCATAGATATCATCAAAAATCAGAAAATGCATTATGAATAGAAAAACGTGCTCTAACCTGTATTGTGTATATCTTAAACTAATCATTCACGTTAATGAATAATTAATATAAACATGATTATTATTTTATGAATTATGGATGGTGATTCTACATAATTTCCTGTTCTTATCCAGGTCTAGACAAGATCGGCGCAACTAGCCTCAGCTCAGTTGGTAGTAACTCTGCCTTCAGCGTTGTAGGTAGTAGGTTCGGTTCCCACCCAGGACAAGCATTTGTGTGATGAATATAGATGTTTGTTCTGTGATTGGGTGTTGTATTTGTATGATAAGTATGTATTTATAAAAAAAAAGTATGTAAGTATTCTATCCATAATCTAGTTCCCATATTACAAGCTATGCTTAGTTTGGGGCTAGATGGCGCTATTTGAAATTAATGTCCTGTAATTTATTTATTTATGTTCTTCTCTTTCATTCACTCCCATCAGCTCATCAGCTCGTGAGCTCATCATCCACAACTTTCACACGCATGTGTGAAATTTCTTTTCGCAATTAATTCATCTCTTTGGTCTTCCTTCTTAATATAGCCACATCATATTCTACATTACGAGAATAATCACTACACAATAGCAATGTTTAGTACATGAAATCATTATGATAGGAAATAGTAGTATTGTTGGTTGGTGGTAGGACTTTGTTAAAGTCCGCCTGGATAGCTACCACCATCTTACCTAATTATGTCGTCATTACAACAATTCTAAAATTGTTATGTCCCGGCATTCCGAGGTAAGATAGCCAGTTCCTCAATCAGATGAGGATTCCAGGTGAAGTGCGCTACCCCCTTCAGTCTTAACATAACCTTAAAAAAAATGAGGTGAGCTACAGCCAAGCTTTACTACTACGGGGAGGCCCGTAGTACAATAAAAAATAATAAGAATTAAAGTAGTTTGATATACAATTTAATTATTTTCAAGCCACCTCCATACAATGAGGAGGTTCTCAATAAGGATGATTTTTTATGACACCTGATTAATATATCCTTTCAGATACATGGAAGATAATCCTCTCCACAACGGTGATGATGGCTCTGACCTTGAATTGGAATATGATGAAGATGGGAACCCCTTAGCTCCGGCCAAGAAAAAGTACATTGACCCTCTACCGCCCATAGACCACTCAGAGTTCAAATATGAGCCGTTCGAAAAGAACTTCTACACACCTCATGAGGATATTGAGGCGTTGGAGCTCCATCAGGTTGAGGAGTTGAAAAATAATCTAGGAGTCAAGGTATACCTGCTTTCTCATAATCATTATCTGCAACTTTTTATCACCACTGTTTTACTGTTTATCTAGTGGTTCGCACTCTGTATTAGATCTAGAGGTCCTGGGTTCAATGCCTGGGGGGCTACTTTTTTATTTGTTTTATTTTTATTGTACGCTGGTGAGGTGCTTGGCTTTTTTATGTTATGATAAGACTGAAGGTGGATGCTCACTTCACCCGGAATCCTCAACAGTCTGAGCATACTGATTACAAAAAAGAAAGTACAATATTGTTTGGTTGGTGTTAGGACTTTGTTTAAGTCCATTTGGATAGCTAGCACCATCTTACCTAAGTCTGTCGCCATAAAATCTATTCAAAATTCTTGTGTTCTGGCATTAGAAGGTAAGATAGCCAGTTCCTCAGACTGTTGAGTATTACGGGTGGAGTGCGCTTCCACCTTCAGACCTTATCATAACTCGAAACCAGGTGAGATGAAGGCCAAGCGCTTCTCCTTCGTAAAATAATATATGTATATTGTCAAATATAATTTTATGTACATTTCACCTTATTTACAATCTTCAAAGTTTTGTTCGTAGTAGCTCTGCCGTCTGCGCTGTAGGTTGTGGGTTCGATTCCCTCCTGGAAAAACTTTTGTGAGATAGATGTCAATATGTAATATTACTTAAAGGCAACTAGTTACAGTGCAGGCGCCAGAGGGACTGAAGTCTCAACAGCGCGTGGGACCTACTTACATTATTCTTAATAAACATAAAACATAAATAGGGATGTCCCCGCAGCTGGTAATATAAAAAAATATATATTAGCGTTTTTTTGCTAAATTTTATTATGTTTCAAAAAATCGACGCCTACCGTTAGTAGTTAATGGAGCACAGCACAGCTTAGCTATGCTAGATGGAACTGAGTGAAATGAATAGTAATATACAAAAAAACTATTGTAATAATAGATATCAGGGCCTGACCCACCAAAGCCAGTGAGCAGTTTCGCTCACCTCGGGTTCGATGAGCAGCTGATGAAGGCGATCCGTCGCTCCGAGTACTCGCAGCCCACGCCCGTGCAGGCTGCCGGCGTGCCCGCCGCGTTGGCAGGCCGAGATCTTATTGGTAAGGCCGCCTGTCTTATATTCTAGAGGAAAACAATTGCATTTTTAACCGACTTAAAAAATGAAATAAGGTTTCAATTCAGTTGTATATTTATGTATGATTTTTTTTAATTTCAAAGTAGGTATTTACTTTCAGATTGGTCCCATAGGAATTTCATCAAAATTAGTTCAGTAGTTTGGTTTGGTTATTTTTTCTATTTAAAACTAGTTCACCGATTTTTCCGCGAGCCCTTACGATTTGCGAAATTATTTATTTGAGTGATAGTGGTAGCTCTGAAATTGGTCCCATTTAAAAGGGGTTCTCTATTAGTTGAATTTATTTTATGACGACTACAAGCAGTTAATAGTGATGAATTCTTATGACTCTACTAGGTGGGATAAAATCCAAGCGCTTTCCCGTAATAAAATGAAAAACAAATATTTATTTTTTGTTGTAAGCCACTTAGACAAATAAATGTATAGTCTACGCGGTTCTCTCTTATCTCTCATAAAATTGATGATCCGAATTTAGCAATCCATAACAACCTTTACCATAATAATAAAAATTTCGAAACCTATTTTGTTGAATATCGTTTTACCTAACATCACTTGTACGTATTGCAAATTCTATAATAATCAAAACTCCGAAATTGTTTTATCATAATTGACATAATCCCGAATGTTCAAAAGTGATAAACACTTTATCCATAGTTTGGTTTATCATAACAGTCATGTTGTATAAAAATAATTTATTCTGAATCAATGCAAGCAGCGTGCAATGTTTTCTGCGACGAGCTCCCGCCAGAATGCTCGCTCGTCGCCCCTGAGAATCACTTCACCCACTCAACCTACGCTATGCTACGGAGGTCAGCGGCTCACTTCGCTCGCCACCTCTCCCCTTCGCCTCGCTAGGTTTCGCGGGCTCGCTCTTCTCAGGACCTTCTTTGCGGGCTTCTGGCTCTGCTTTTTTTATATACACACCCCAATGTCACGCACAAGACCAGGTAGAGTCGGGGTTGGCCGTGTCGGTTCTGTCATTTGTTCGCCAGCGGCTCGCTTCGCTCGCCACCTCCCCCCTTCGCTGCGCTTTGCTTCACGAGCTTGCTCCTCTCAGAACCTTCTTTGTGAGCTTCTAGCTCCGGGACCACCGCCCGTGTCGATTCTGTCATTCATTTTGAACGAAACTATGATAATGTATATCTGTCACCTAAATATACTTGTAATTCGTAATACAACCAAATAGGTTACATAATTAGTATTTCATTTTTTATATTTTTTATCGTTCGGAATACTATGTATTATGTTATATCAATAAGGTATATGAGTTTAGGAACATTTAAATTCGGAGATGTGAATATTATGTATTGCTATATTATAGCTGAAGATCATTCGGAATAAAGAGTATTATAATAATCAAAATGTATTAGAATGTAGCATTATGGCAAGTGATGATTATAAGATGTCTGTGCGGGAAAGTGATTTTCGGTCAAAAGTGATTATGAGTCGTACGGGAATCCCAGTCTACGCTCCTTGTACAAAAGCATTGAATAACGGATGAGTTTTTTTGTTTACAGGTATTGCCCGCACGGGTTCGGGTAAGACTGCAGCGTTCCTTTGGCCGTTGTTGGTGCACATAATGGACCAAAAAGAGTTGAAACCAAACGACGGTCCTATAGGACTCATTTTAGCTCCTACCAGAGAGTTGGCTCAACAGGTAATATTGCGTATAAATTTACAGATCCTAATAAAAACGTAATAGTTTGTTCAGATGTTTGGATGTATTTCACTCCTTCACGCCAAAACTAATAAACTGTTTGCGTACCTCATCCTTATGCTGTACAACCCTGTAATGCACGGTCCAAGAATTCGAATTTCGAAAAACATTATTTTCGTAGGTTGGTTTACGTTAATAGGGTGGTACATTATCTCTCTGGCACGATAATTCGAAGCAAAAAATAAGCTTCCCCATCGTACTAGAAAAAAAGTACCATAAATATTGTTTTTTAAATCATTCTATATATTCCATTCATATTGCTTAAAGTGTAAAAAAGTAAGGTGTTTCTGGGTGAAAAAAACAAAAAAGCTTTACAACCTACTGACATACTCCGCCATTAGCTTTTAGGTGCCCCCTCACCGGGAGCATTCGCCAGTAATGGGAATATTATTACAATGTTAAGGGGGCACCTTAATATTGTCAGGCCGAGCAGCCGAGGCATTTTGGTCCCTCCGTAGGCCAAGACCCTTATAATCTTGTAATATTTCAGATGACCCACTCACCACCGCTAACCCTGAGGTGACGTCATCCATTCATTAACTATCTCGTCACACAGATACACCGACTCCGCGGGCGGAGTCCATGAACCTTTCCGCCTCAAAGCGTTACCCTCGGTATCGGCAACAGTCCAAACCGAGGTCCCAACAATAATATATTTGTATATATGAAACTGTAAATATATAAACTTGTATTTAAGTATCCTATCCGTAATCTAATTCTTAGTTTGGGACTTGATGGCGCTGTGTAAAATTAATGTCCTGTAATATTTATTATTATTATTATTAACAAGCAAGAAGCTCGGAGCAGAACTTTAGGTTGTTGTTGACACTTATAATAAAGCGCCTGATTTTCCAACAATGATGTGCATACAATAATATAAATGCTACTTTTATACGAGTACCGCGCTAGAAGCTAAGAAGAAACATAACTTATACTGGTCAGGACTATGATTTTCATATAACACACTTGATTCCTAAAGGGACCTTTTGTTTTTTTTTCTCAGATTTATATGGAAGCCAAAAGGTTCGGCAAAGTGTACAATATTAGATGCGTGTGCTGCTATGGAGGTGGATCTAAATGGGAGCAGACCAAAGCGTTGGAAGGTAAAACTGACAACTTTTCCAACTAACTGCTAATACTATTTATCAGCTGGGTTGGATCTATTGAAGAAGAATGAACACAGTCGAAACTGTCGGGAATATAATAGTCAATAATAAAAGTCTTATTACTTAGTTTTAGTGCGCACTTAGTTTTAACAGCCTCTGTGCTCTAGTGGTTCAACCCACCGATTTTAGATCCAGATATCTTGGGTTCAATCCCCAGGAGTACAATATTGTGCTTGGTTTGGTTGGTGGTAGGACTTTGTTTTAGTCCGTCTGGCTAGCTACCAACCATCTTACCTAATTCTGTCGCCAAAACAACAATTCTTAAATTGTTGTGTTCCGGCATTTAGAGGTAAGATAGCCAGTTCCTCAGTTTATTGAAGATTCCGGGTAAAGTGCCCTTCCGCCTTCGGCCTTGAACTTGAAAAATCAGGTTAGATGACCTCTAGGACTTCTGAGCTGGACTGTGCGTTGATTGCAAATAAGTCAGTCAGTTATATGACGATTTTATATATGTACATATTTAAATTTCTTCATAATTTTAATGAAGGTGTTTTTTTGTAGGTGGCGGAGCAGAGATAATAGTAGGCACTCCCGGCAGAGTGATAGATCTCATAAAGTGCAAAGCGACCAACCTGCAAAGGGTCACGTATTTGGTGCTGGACGAGGCTGACAGAATGTTTGACATGGGTTTCGGTTAGTAAAACTACACCAGGGACGCTACCGCCGACGGCGAAGCCGATCTCCATTGGCTTAAAATTAGCTTCATGAGAACTAGAAACGATTTTTACTACCGGGTATGTGTCATATCCAAAATGGCGTTTCCCATCTCAAAAGTGTACACATGTTATGAAACCTATCCGTTCAGTACATTTGACGGTAAAAATCGTTTCTAGTTCTCATGAAGCTAATTTTAAGCCAATGGATATCGGCTTCGCCGTCGGCGGTAGCGTCCCAGCTTAATTCTATACAATTATTTTACTGAATGTGCTGAGCTCAAGTACCTTTGAGTGGAACATCGTGCTAAATTACTTGTTTCCTATTATGAAGACTCCTCCAAAAATTGAAGGTTTTCCCATAATCCACGCTTGACAGGCGGATTGGTGATCGTCAAAGGTGTTTTATAATACTCAGAAGCAAACTGCTGCTCTTCTTATGAGTGAAATCCCTTCATCGGCTTTGATAACTGAGTTGGAAGGCTCGAGCCCCTAGACGACGGTTGTCGCTCCAGCGCTGCGCTACAAGTGACTTGGAGGCTCGTCAATTTATCGGCATGACTTTCTGATAATATAAAAGGAACTTCTCTATTTTTTCTGTTTTCATGTTGTTTGACACGTACGTTCAGAGCCGCAAGTGCGTTCGATCTGCAACCACGTGCGGCCCGACCGACAGGCGTTGCTGTTCTCCGCGACGTTTCCTCGTCGGGTGGAGAAGCTGGCGAGAGACGCTCTCCACGATCCCGTGAGGGTGCAGCACGGCGCTGCCGGGGAGGCCTCCGCCCTCGTCGAACAACATGTCAAGTGAGTTCTCGAGGGTGACGATGTAGCGCGTGTAGTGACATGTTTTATTATGAAATACATCGGTACATATATTTAAGTAAATCCTTTTTAGAATTTAAATTGCTTTTAAATTGTGATGATTTTCATTTCTAGGCCAGAGTCTTGTTCTCTATTGGAAATTGATTGGCGCAGCCGGCTCTTAAAATAAACAATAATGACAAATACTCTTATTTTGTTTCAGAATATTCCACAAGCCAGAAGACAAATGGTCGTGGTTATTGAACAACCTGGTTGAATTCCTATCGGCAGGCAGTATACTTATATTTGTCACTAAAAAAGTACGTCACCATTCACTTCCAATATAATAATAGCGTGTCCTGAAACTGAAAAAAAACCGTGTCATGTCTTTCGTATTGCTTGTTATTAAAATATGTGAACACTCTTTCATATATTTTGATTTAGATGCATGTTCGATTGCCGTCGTGGATTGTGGATTTGTGTGAAATTACAACACTTGTAAACAATTGTAGTTGGAAGCGGAACTAACGGCAGCGAATTTGGGCGTGCAACAATACGACGCGTTACTTCTCCACGGAGACATGGACCAGGCAGACAGGAACCGAGTGATCACGGCGTTCAAGCGGCAGGAGCACGACATATTGGTCGCCACCGATGTTGCAGGTAAATGCTATGTAAGAAACACTTTCATATCAGGGACTTTTTTTTGTGCTACGGGGAAGTGTTTGACTTGGTTGCCTATTTAAGTTTCCCATGTTTCTTGTTTGACATATATTTTTGTTTGTCCGATAACTCGAATCCCATATTTTAATAAGCCATATCTTTAGAGGCCCTTTTTCGTTTCGCCACGGTAACGAAATTTAGATAATTTACTTGCCCGAGTATTCAAAATACATATGCATTACATGCCTTATAAACGTTTCACTGTGGTAACAGAATCCAGGGGCAGTTCTGTTTCGGACTCCCGCCAGAAGCTCTAGTCTAGTCTGTCGCCCTTAAGAGTCACTTGTTCACACGAGGCCGATTGGAGCGCGGGCGGAGGTGGCGAGCGAAGCGAGCCGGCTACCTCCGTAGCGCAGCAAAATACGAGAATTCAGGGAGGAGGGGGGAATAGGGGTTGGCAGTGTCGGTTCTGTCACTTCGAACTTAACCCACATAAGTCGGGGTATTCTGTTTCGGACTCTGGGTAGCTCTAGACTTAATTATTTTATCTTGGAGCACTGACGTCGAGCAAAGTAGCGGAGCGCCTCGGGTTGCTAGCAACATTGCTCTGGAGTCCCCACGGTTGAGCTGTGAGACTGCCGTACTGCGTACTAGCTGTACGTAGTATTGGATTTCATCTCATCCAAACCTGAGAAAAGACAACTAGCCCCTTCCCCCAGGCTTTTTACATCCATTGGTAACTGTTGGGTCAACTTGGTGTGAATGAACGTGTTTGATTCCCCAGCACGAGGTCTAGACATCCCCCACATCCGCACAGTGGTGAACTACACGGTGTCACGTGACATTGACACGCACACGCACCGCGTGGGACGCACGGGCCGCGCTGGAGTGCGCGGGGCCGCCTATACCTTGCTCGACAAACACAAGGACAAGGAGTTCGCGGGACACCTGCTCAGGAATCTGGAGGGGGCACAGCAGGTATCATTCAATAATACTATTTACCAATTATGCACAATATTGCATTCCTGTGCATTTTATGCTTAATAAGAGCTCCAATAACACTGCTATGTTCTCATATTCGCTATTGTCGAAGTGAAATTATCACTTTCATGAAACGACGATGTGTTTCGAAGCTACAATTTACCATAAATCATAAAACGCGTTTCTAAAGCTGAGGAACAGCTGTTACTATAACATCTCAAAAAAAATCCCCTATTACAATATAACAAGCTTTGCTTAGTCGGGCTAGATAGCGGTTTGTGAAATATTTATTATGCAAAATATTTGTATTTTACAGGAAGTACCGGATGAGCTCCTAAACCTTGCGATGCAGTCGTCGTGGTTCCGCAAGTCCCGCTTCAAGAAGGGCAAGGGGAAGAATCTCAACATAGGCGGTTGCGGATTGGGGTATGTAGTATTGTGGTACTGGTCGGTCACTTAAAACGAACTGGAGGGGATGAGCTGGCGCATGGGTACAGTTGCGCACATAAGTATTTGCTGATAGTTTAAATATGGTGTAAATATTTTTACGAAAATAATATTTTAACGGGCTATAAGTACCTCAGATTAGCAGCTCAACGCAACTTTATTCTAGTTTCGAACTAAGATATATATAGTAATAATAAAGGTGGCATTGCTGTGCGCTCAACCACGGCTTATGACCACCAGTTGACAGAAATATGCGCGTATTTCTACGTTTTGATTTTTTACGGTAAAACAAATATGAATTTTGAAAATCGAAAACACAGACCGTCTGCTGTATACTGTGTTTATTTATGTACAAAGTTTCAAGCCCTCATTGGGCGTATCTATTGAACATTTTTGGTACAAATTAGAGTCAACTTTGGATTTTTTTTCTATAGAGAAAATTTTATGTAATCATATTTTAAAATTTTAATTTTATTTAATAATTTTAAATTAAAATTTTGTGTTTTCGAAATACAGGCGTTCTAGCATCTATCCTGAACTATAGCATATATTAATTTCATAGTAAATGCTACAGTATTGTGGAATATATGATCGCTGAAGCTAAGCCATTTCACATATTATAGACTCTTAAGCGTACGTACCTTAAAAAGCGTACTTTGCATTGTAATATACTGGAATTATAAACTAAAAAATGTAGCGCAGTAAATAATTAATGCAATTGATTTTTTTTAATGATTGAAAATTGTGGATAGTCCATTTTATAACACCCTTGTCAAAGTTATCAATATTTGTTAAAGGTTATTTTTATATCGTTTAATGAACATGCTCTTCTTTCTTAACCGATCTGATTTTCTTTATTTCTATAAAGAAATTCTTGGATACAGATTGCGAGTTGCACTGAAGATAAATTTTATCTATTTTTTTATTCAGATGAAGTACCATAATATTCATAATAAAATAATCGTAAGCATACAATGTCAATGACTTAGTAAGAACTATCTGGTTCAACGCATTGCGTTACAGCAACATGCGTTTGGTCCAATGGTTGAGAATATCGAGCATCAAGCTTATTACATTATGGCAACAGAGTTAACTATGTTTGATTCAATGGGAATTTTAAAATCAGTTATGGATATTCTAGGTTTGTAGCGCTTTACTTTTTACACACAATTGAAATCAAAATATAGGCAAAAGAGTGTTTGAATGTGTTTGAAAAGTGTGTAGGCACATATATTAGAACATATAGCATAAAAAAGTGTGTCTAGGCACAGATATCAGAATACTGGTGTAGGTAGGTAATCTTTACATTATATGAAGCGTTTGGTTTAGTAGAATCGGGCCCCGTCTATTGGGAATGAGAAACATTGTGGTCAAAATGGGAACTAAAAATAGTTGCCAGAGGATTTTAGGGCGCTTGTAAGACAAACGCACAGGAGCGCCCCCAAAATTTACCACGATTTTTAGATTAGATTCAATGTAAGCCTATTTACAAGAAATAAATGTTTTTATTATTATTATTAATATTATTATAATATACTAGCTGTACCAGTGCAGTTTCACTTGTACATAAAATAGGACGCCGTAATTACATGTTTTCCATATAAACATGGATCTCTCCTGCCTACCCCACAGAAAAACAAAGTGAGATTTTACATCACTTACCTATCTAATGCAAAGTTTTAGTTCGTGGAGGCAGCAGCGCGGTAAAGACTTTGTATAAATCCCTAGCAGAGGGACTTAGAGACCCGCCCGTTGATGTCATTAGATTCGTCTAAGGGATTAGAAACCTACCTGAACCCAATACTGTGTATGATACCTGACAACAATACTACAACACAACTCACCTGTCAAGCGTGGTGATGATGGCAAATGACTCTTTAGTACTTAAAACAAATACTGCCATCATCAACTCGCCTGGTGGTTAAGAAAAATCCCCCAGTCACACTCGTTGAGACATGAGAATTGGGAGATATAAGTGGCAGAATAGTAAACTCAAATAAGTAAGTAAGTTATCCGGGTGGGTTTACTCTATCGTAGACCATACTTGTCTGTGCAAATTGCTACACTTTGCCCATGTTTTGTAGTAAATATTTTTGAGTGATGTTGATGTTTCAAATTTCCTAAAACGATGCCAGAATATCACCAATAAACTAACTTTTATGGACTGCAAAGGTAAATACTACCTTCAGAAAAATATACCTTGATGTTCTGTAGCCAAGCGTTTACACAACAATACACAGCAACTATTATTAATGATCGACCTACATTTTACGAATTTACATATCATTTACTACTATAAATAATACATTCTTCGTTAAAATTTAAATCTCCGTAGTATTTCTTAGAGTACCTAAGCATAGAAGAAGGTAAAAGTGTGTTTACATTACACGCGTCACGCCCGAAAACGCTATCTTTGACCACGCTAATCTCCGAAAGTAATGAACCGATTTCAATGAAGTTAACAATGGTAGATTGAGTAATGTTTGGGTTAACATTATTCGTGTAATTTATCAAAAGCCAATCAAGAATAAATAAGATATGCATGCATTAAAACAAAATGATTAAAAGTCAACACAACTTTTTATGTATTTATTTTTTCGAAAAAATCGATCGTCAGATCCTTCCCTGAACCATACACAACACATCATCAAAACCACATCCAAATCGGATGAGCCGTTCCGGAAATACGCGTGCAAAAACAAACAGACAAACAGTCAAAAATTCTAAAAACTGTATTTTTATGCTCAGCTGCCTGTTTTAAGTAGCACAATTTTTTTTTTGAAAATATTAAATGTACAGACAGACACAGCTTTTCTACGATTTTATTATAAGTATAGAAGAAGATAGATTTGTATTTGTGTATTATATTTGTATAGTATAGTATGTAAGTACATAGTGTATAATATCTAGGTATTTATATTATATAAGTAGTGTGTATATTTGTATCATAGCTTTACTTATAATGTATGATATATTTTAGCTAGACTCCTAATTAATATGTGCACCACCAACCACATCTTTAGCCATGAAATCATATCCACCCAAAGGATGTCTGGAAGAAATCGCTTCTTAGCGATAAGACCGCCCACTGTATATACTTTTTTTTAGTTATCTAGTTATATTTTTAAGATGTGCAGTAAAGTATTTTCATTCATTCATTCATTCATCTAAAGACGTGTTACACACGTAATGTTTGTGTGTTTGTGTAGGTACAAGGAGCGGCCCGGTCTGCCCACGCACATAGAGGAGGCGTCACCAGCTGTGGCGGCCGTGGTCGACAAGTCCACACACGGGCCAGCGACCAACAGGTTATCCTCTCTCAAGCAGGCGTTCAAGTCACAGTACAATCAGGTAAGTGATGAGTGTTCAGTCTTAGATTCCAACAGACAATTTATTTACAATGTGTTAAAAACATAAGAACAAGAAACGGCCCAGTCTGCCCACAGTGCAATTTTGGCCAATGGGAACAGGTTATCTGATGAAAATGGTGCCCCATTGGCTCGGAAAACCTTTGAGGCCAACTTCACGTTGCCGAGATTGGTTGACTGATTGGCCGTTCTGTACGTGCAATATAATCGTTACCCGATTTTATTACCGTTTGATATTATCATTTAATTTAGAGGTTTAATAAATAAATATGTATTAACTTTGG
Source organism: Venusia cambrica (assembly GCA_951394065.1). Lineage (NCBI taxonomy): Eukaryota > Metazoa > Arthropoda > Insecta > Lepidoptera > Geometridae > Venusia > Venusia cambrica. Next base: position 9,729,443 of record OX596058.1, on the reverse strand, counting down.
GATTCTCAGTGGGGTCTATTATGTTTTTTCATACGTTTTTTATTAGACACTTGTTTTTTAAATGGGATAAGATCTTGTCCTCGAAGTTCGCATTACTTGGGCGAGGATGAAGGCAACGATGGAGCGAGCTTTTCCAGAAACTGCTAAAGGTACTCTCTAAAGGCACTGATACTCACGCGCACCGACGGAACACTGCGAACTGTTTAGCGCCGGACTTCGGCAGAAGGTTGGTTGTAAGCCAGGCGGACCCTTTACAGGTTCAACCATGCACCAGAGTTAGTATCACAAACCTTTAGTCAACGATTCCGTGGCCAAGGGTCTATCCCACCCACCCCAAAAACTTGTGCACTTACAAAACTGTATGGTGCCATTTGATGCAGTTGCTCCAACGTAAATAATCCTGTAACGTATATGATTATGGCTAATGTCGATGGCAGATGACAGAGATGGCAGAGAAAAAAAAAGTTACTACAAAAATAAAAATAAAAGACTGAAATAATCTCTTGTATAGTCGACTGAGTATGTTAGTGTCAGTTTAAACATTCTAACGTATTGATCGTGTAGTTCACAGCATCCTCGGACCACTCATGGGAGCAGACCACAAAGCAGATTCAGCCCGGCGTCAACGCGCCTGCCAACCAACAGGAGGACAAAGCGGATCGCGTGCGTAAGAGTGGCAAGAAGAGTCGCTGGGAGTAACCATTGTGTGAGATACTGGGAGTTAATATATGACGAGAAAAGATCGGGGGTTGCATGTGGAGCAGAGATTGTGAGAGTTTCATATGGCAAGAAGATATAGTGGAAGTTTAATGTGGGAAGTAGAGAAAGTAGGCAAAAAGTTCTATCGTTTGTGTTTGGTCATGTGGTCAGTGCTTGGTTTGCACAAGGAAACATAATGTGAAGTATGAACTCCTATGGTGCTTCTAGAGTGAATGAGAAAGTGAAAGCCGTTTAAAGGGTCTGAGACTATCAAGAGTTACTGTAGTAAAAGCGTTTGTCTCTATATTTATCAACTGAACATGATTCAATCCGTGCTTACACTCTAGCTACGAGTGAAAGTATTTATTACCCGACTGCCTAAGGAGGGTTATGTTTTTCTGTTTCATTGGCACGTTCTGGATAGATTTTGACGTGTCAGGTTACGTTGGGTTTGTCTAAATTGTGTTAGTGACAGGCTATATTATTTTAATATAGTGCGAAACAAAAATAAAAGGGAGTTTACAAAAAATGTTTTATTAAGTACAATATGAGTACCAAATAAAAGGTAGTAATATGTATGCCAATTCTAAATAAATAAATAGAGTTGTGTTTTTTTAAACCATGAGGTTATAAATTTTGCAGTCGGGTTTTAGTCTTTTTACCTTTCTAATAATTGTCTTTTTTTTATTTTCATCCCTTCAAATTTGAAATCAATCAGTAAACAGTGAATTTAAAAATATTGTACAAGTTGTATCAAATAAATTATTTCTGACTTCTTATTAAGTTTTCCTGTGTTTAGATTAGACACTATAATACTAATAATTATACACTAGAGAGCAAACATTCTGGGTCATCTACTAGAACTACTACTACTGGTACTAGAACCTTAAATTGAAATTTAATTAATGTTGTTAGGTTTTTTCTTTCACTCAGAAACTCCTTACTATTTTTGCTGATATTTTGGAGCTGACCTAAACCTCTTTATTTAGCTGAAAGTTTGAAAAATAGCCGTTATCAGTATAATAACTAGGAAAATATATCGATTTCATTATGTTTCATTACATCGTTCTTGCCATAATTGAATTTCCAAGTATCCTAAGGTGCACACTACAAAATGAAGCGACGTAAAAAGTTATGTGTATCGCATTCCTGGCACACATTGAATGACTGTCATTCAGTCAATCAGCTATACAATTAGTTATATGAATTTAGATAGTACTTATTAAAATGAGATCTACATTAACTTCCCGTTTTGTTTGAACATGCATTGTTGTATTTATGTATTTATGACGTGGGAGCTGTAAGGTGTTGATTATGAACATTTTTATCAATAAACTTTTAAAGATTTATTTATGAATACATCAACAATATGTACAATTAAACTAACTATTTACAAGGGAAGCAGTCAGGTTACTATGGTCGTTACAAACGGTCTATAGGTAACTTAACTGATCCAGACCAGTACTACACGGAAGCGTGACCAAGACACAAGCTGCATTGCCCCGCTGAATAGCAATACTAATTCGCTAGCCTAAATAAGAGCCGGCCCTTGTGTCACACGTTGGAGGGCAAATCCGGTGGGCACTGACTCCACGGACCCAAGGTCTCAATCCCAGAATGTTTAAATATGTAAGTTCTGTCAACCCCACTGTATTGGCGCCTTTGTGTTATAATTAATTAATTGTTATACGTCGCACACAATAGCTTGATAGTTAATACATATAAAAGCCGATGTTAATGTACTGAATACAAAGTATGATGTTAATGAGATAGTATGTAATATTATAACGTGTTCAATAATTGAGAATAGAATAGAAAGCTACAGTCGGCTGCAATAATAAGTATACACTTCATAATTTGCAAATTACTTTGGTATTCAAGTGACTTTGGTATGTGTATATTATCAGTCTTGAATACAAAAGTTATGACAGAATTTACCAGACGTGAATATTAAAGTAATGGTTTCATTTTTAAAATTATGTTAGTGTTAGTAGCAGGCGACTGTACCTAATTAATTATTTGCATACAATTTTGAAGTCATGTGATTTTTTATTTTGTAAGTAAGCATATTACTATATCTAAATTGATGACTCAGACCCTTCAAGTCATGTTTTATAGGGGTGTGGTGGGCAAAGCTTTGATGTTATGAAATTCATATAAATAAAAAATATAAAGAAATTGTTTAAACGAGTTGGGTAATTTCGATGGATAGTCTTATCTCTAGAGAGCTATCTCTTCCAGACAACTACAAGTGCCTAGTTTGTTTATTATTTTTGTTGTTTAAATTACCGGCACCGAATTTCAGAGTCGTTAAGATTTCAGTGTAACCCTTATCATCATCACTTGAAAATCATCACTTTTATCTTGCTTGCGGGTTCGACTGAGAAAGTTAGATAGTCTGCTTCATGTTTTAATTATGTCAAAAAAAAAACACGACTTTACTCCACGAGGATTCATCTCTGATCACTGCTCAGTGCGTGGATCGTTTGAAGATCACACCTGATAGGGGTAATAAGAGGCACGTCCAAGCACATGCCCACATTTTGCAAGGCAATCCAAATTCATCATAATTTCACTCATAATTCAGGTCTAGCGAATTAATAAGTAGGCTTTTGTTGTAGTGGCGGTGCGGGAATTGCTTGGTTGGTCATATAATCATTGGGGGAACGCACATGTAATAGTATCCAAATTCAATGAGTATCAATAATACTCTTATTTGGCGGGTTTAAAACTTTGTCAATTTAAGCGGTTGTGAATTATGAAAAATGCAAAAAAAACGCAACTTTTCTCAAAATAATAGCAATATACTATATGAGTAGTTAAATTTTTGTTCCTTCTCGCCAAAACTACTGAACGTATTGAGCAGAAACTTTGCACATATGTTTCTCTAATTAATCAATAAAAATAAATAATAAAGAACGTTAAATTCACACAGCGCCATCTAGCCCCAAACTAAGCATAGCTTGTAATATGGGAACTAGATTACGGATAGAATACTTATATACTTGATTTTTTGTAAATACACCGAATCTCGACCTCTATACCGGGAATGAGGCATAGGCTACATTCAATCCCAGTACCGCGCGAGCGGAGCCGCGAGTAGAAGCTAGTTAACAATAAAATGCTAGAAATGTTGAAAACAACACCGAGGAACGCCTCGAGAAATCATTTAACGGCCTATAGAACCTCAGATTAGCAACTCAACGCAACTTTACTCTAGTTTCGAACTGTAGTAATAATAAAGGTGACATTGCTGTGCGCTCAACAACGGCGCTAATGACAGAAATATGTGCGTATTTCTACGTTTTGTTTCTATACGGTAAAACAAATATGAATTTTGAATATCTTAAACACAGATCGTCTGCTGTATACTGTGTTTATTTACTGTACAAAGGGTCGAGGCCTAATAGGGCGTAATTATTGAATGGCGAACATTTTTGGTACAAATTAGAGTCAGCTTTGTATTTTTTTCCATCGAGAAATTTTTATGTAATCGTGTTTTCGAAACACAAGCGTTCTAGCATCAATCCTGAATTAATTTCAAAGTAAATGCTACAGTATTGTGGAAGACTCTTAACGGGGATACTTTTAAATCGTGTGTTTATGGGAGACGCTATTTTGATATCCTCCGCATTATCGTAATAGGTTGAAGCATTGTTACGCCAGATTTACCTATCACTTGGACAAACATTTGTGTGATGAATATAGATGTTTGTTCTGTGTTTGGGTGTTGTACTGTATGATAAGTATGAATTACCAAAAAAAAGGATTTAGATTTTGTAATGGAGTATTCTATCCGTAATGTAGTTCCCATATTACAGGCTATGCTTAGTTTGGGCCTAGATGGCGCTGTGTGAAATTAATGTCCTGTAATATTTATATTTATTTATTTTATCACTTACCGCTTCACTACCGCAGAAGCCTACTGACTTGTGTTAAACCTGTTATATTGTTACATGTCAGGTATGAAGTGCCGATTTCATGATAATTACTGTTTATGTCCAAATTACGGTTAATCTGCAGATTGACCGTTAAATTCGCAGATTATCCAACCACAGACTGTATTTTCGAAATAGTGCTTTTCTTGTCATTAATAACTTACCTAGTAACGTCACATAGCTAATGAATGACCAATTAGAAACCAGAAAAGGTGTATTTTTTTATTGGTTCTCTAGATTGTATCTAACTTCAACGTACTCGGGCTGGTACGCGCGAAATGAAATATTAATTAAGGTAGGCCTACGCATTATACAACAAAGATGGATAAATATTATTAGATAAAGATTCTCAATTCCTATACGGAATAGCACCATTTGAGACATATCTCTAGCAGTTGGTCATTCTGCTAATTTACCGGTAAATTTACATTTGATTAATCTTATTAGCTGCACTTAACTACATAAACACTAGCCAAAATGAATTAAAATTTTAATAAATCCGAAATTCTTTACAATATTACACATATGTGATGGATATATTAGCTACTAGTTCTAGTAATTCTAGATCTATGTTTTGGTTTAGCCATAAGAGAGTTTTGTTTTATATGGAATAGAAATAAAGTATCTAAATGGATATTCTTTCTCTTTTATTTACTGACACGAATACTTTTTTTACCTTTACTTGGTAAGTTGTGACTACTACGTTGGTGGACCGCAGGATTGGGCGTTTGAGGAGCTGTGCAAAAATCGACCAAGGGTATTAGTCATTAGGTAACCGGACGATTCTCATTATGGCAGATCCATCATGCATCATGTCACGTGGTTTTGTTGTTGAGATTCAAGATAAATCAGCATAGTACCGAAAACGTCAAAGATCTGCAATTTATTTGGACTTTCCAATATTCGACTTGTCGTCGACGTGTTGTCGCTGAGCTGCAAAATGTTATGTTTTCAGGTTTATTCTCCTGCCTTGTTCCACACTAAGCGTTCAATATGTTCTCTTCCTTTCACTCCTATCAGCTGTCAACTCGACCACGCCTTTCATACCCATGTCCTCTTTCACACAATCCATCATCACTTCTTCGGCCTTCCTCTGCTCGCATGTCCAACCACGCTCATATTCTTACACCCGATAACATGCTGACCTAGCAATCCTCTTTTCTAAAACTGGCGCCACTCTCAACTTCCGATTATAATTTAAAAATAATAATAAACAAACACAAAAACTAATCGTACAAATCGCAGGATGATCAATACGCACAATGATCAGCTAACTTTTTCAAGATATCTTTTCTTATAAGGAACCTACCTTAAGTCCAAAATACAAAGTAAGCACAGGTACTTTAAAAAAAAAATGTTACGAGATTCTTACGAGATACGATTATTTTTTAGACTGAAATATGCTACGAGATACTCCTACAAAAACACTAGAGTCGTTCTTATCTAATAATCTCACTGCCCTAACTTCAGCAATTATTTTTAGGCCGAGAAGTTTCTTTGGAACTTATCGAGTAAATCACTGTTTGGAAGTTGAAGCTCATGAATTCATTTTGTACGTATTTGAGGGAATGGTTTCTTTTGGAATATTTTACTTGGGTTTCTGTTAGAGTTCAGTTTGTCTCCGGTCGGTTTATTCCACACTGTCCTACTAGGTATATGTCTATATGACTTTGGTATTTGCTGGTTGTTTTTGTCATTCAATTCAGTTCAAATGCAAACAAGTACTAAAGGGTTGACGTAGAATATATATTATGAACATGGGAAAATCTCAAGTTCTTCAAAATGTTTGCAGTGTACCTATAGGTAATCAAGGATTGAGTGGTCGAGGTATGTCATAGACCAAAGTGTATCATCGATCATTTTCAACAACAATTTGCAACATCATTTTATATTCTTGGGAGGGGGTGGCGCATGGGCTTTGTAACGTCACACTAAAATCTCCTCATTCAATCAATTTCCTATCTGTAGAAAAATACCTAATTCCATTACACCACACTGGGCTGGGCATTATGTACACTATAATACACGTTGAAATTGTTACATTGCGCAAGTAAAACTGCGCGATCGACTTTATACGAATCTTGGGCACATACGATTAGTAGGTTCAATGTAAAATAAAGCCAACACCACCATAAGCCGGCATAGCTCGTAGCGAGGTGTTTACGCGATAATGTCTACCTGGCGCTCAAGTTTTAATTTATTCGCTAACTGCCTGTAAACACGAACCATTACCTACTACAGCTACAGGAGATAGATATGTAGGTTATCTACCTAGGTAGATATATCTAATGTAGTACTCTTCAAATTTACAATGTTACTGCGAGCACTGAGCACCACTCGATGTAAAGTAGGTAAGTTAGTACTTTTTTTTTCATGGAAAGTCTAAAATAAAGATGGTTATTTCCGTATACGTAGGTAAGTATTTATTGCTAGCTTTTGTGAGTCGAAATGAGGTAAAAACTTTTTTATTTATTTATGACTACGTAGTAATACATTTTACTATAACATTCGGCTTATTAGGTACTAGAGTAAAAATAGTAGTTACCTACCTAGGAAGGTATAAAACTTTTAAAGAAGGAACTCGGAACACGTAATGTATGGAAATGAAAACATTACAGTACCTAATGGCTAGAAAAATAAGCTAACAATCACATTTAGATAAGTACTAAGGTACGGTACCAGTACCAGATTTTGGGTCCTACCCTCATTGTTAGAGCAAGTGAAATGTTCAAAATTTATTGGTCAACGACCGGATTGAACCCACAAACTCCGAATTGGTTGGCGGGCGTATAGCCATACAGCTCTACGCACTGCGGGCTGTAATGATGATGAAAAATATATCTCGTAGCAGTGTCAGCGTAAAAGTTACAGTGCCCACCGGGCTGTTTCTGCTGACGGTACAGTATTATGATTAGTGGCGCGGCGGCGGCGGAGGCGAGTGTGAGTTTGAATTTGATGTTTAAAACTACTGGGATTTGAAGTTGGAGTCAGGTTTGCAGACAATTACGCCGGTAAAGCGGACTAAGCTTTATTTGTTTTGCAATTTCGAGGTGGTAAATTCGTGTATAATTATCAGTTTATAAGCTTGTGTTATCGAAACGGTTACTTTACTTGCTGTGAACTTGTGGCAAAGTACATCTCCATCTGCCCTTTCTTCCTGGATACAACTGTATACCTCCTGATTGGCGTCTAATGTATCTCACGTTTATATGGACAGCAGCATGCCCGCGTGGAACAGTAAAAAAACATTATAGATATGTTAGGTACCTATAGAATATATCGTTTTTAACCGACATTTTTTTTTATAAAGATAGGTTTGTTTTTCCCCTCTAGGCTTGTCTAACTCTAGGTCAGGGCAAAGATGAGATTACGATGGAGCGAGCTTTCCCAGAAGGCACTGGCTTTCCCTCACCGAAGGAACACGGCAATCAGTTTGGCGCCGGACTTAGGCAGGAGGGTGGTTACTAGTCAGGTCCTACCACCAGGAGGAAAGCGTTTCAAGCGATTTGATCGCCTATGGTAATTTTTTCTTTAAATTAGGTACCTATCTAGTTTTATCTATATATTTCATTATTTTTTCATAGACATTAGGTAATCCATTGTCTACAAAATAATGATTCAACCTGTGAAACTTGTGTTTTGGACGGCGACATAGTAAAGACGATTTGGGAATTCAAATTTAGGTTAGGTAGGTAGGTGCCTAACTAACGACAAATTTGAATTCCCAAAAACTCGTCGACCATAAATCAGAGAAGTTGTTCGCACGTAAACAATGCGAAACATTTCCAAGTTGTAGATTAGTGCAGATAGGGCGGCCCTAATAGCTTTTTAATTCGCTCTCAGAAAGATAGCTTGGCGGCTGATAAGGGAACTATTTTGGCGCAAGCAGTGAGCACCTACGACGAATAAATAAACTGCTTAGGTGGAGGCAAGGTGTACCTTTGTGCACAGTGGTAAAGAATATTATAATAGTAGATACAACACTATTGTATTGTGCCGGTTTCTTAACGATGTGACTTTCATCACTGTCAGTGCATGAGCATGTGTGTAATGCGCACATATATTTACGAAAAACCGAAAACAGCAGCGGGCATTTATGCTGAGCAGTGGCCTATTTTACTGTAGCATACGCACACCTATTTTGTATTTTATTGTCTAAGTACATTGTTTTTATGTATTTCTTTACCTTATTCTATTCTTGTTTTTTTTTCAAGAGATGTATACGTAAGTATACTTACTGTGTTTTTTTATCGTTTTATATGTTGTGTAGTGTGCTATTTTGGGTAAATAAACGTTTTACTTTTCTAAGTATTATATTCTATTTTAAAACTCCATTGGTGCACGACTGCAATGGATTTAGCTTACAACCTCCGGATCGGAAGGCGGGCCTAAAGCCACTTGGCCACGCAGCTTACCTATGGGAGTTTATAAGCTCATACATCTAATAGAATTAGAGTCACTCCTTTTGGTAGGTATCACGTTTACTATCGCATATTTTATTTTACATAGCCTAGCGCTATCCGACCTAACAAGACCCGTCCAAAGAGTAACCTATCTGTGTATCACCGAGAAAACCCCTGACAGGGTTTTCTCGATGGAGGGGACATCTTCCTAGTGATGGGACACTATAGTGTCACCACAAGTTCTCTCACTGTAACTAAGTATTCATATTATAATCCATAACCTACACTCACTGATAGAGATTATGGATTATTATTCTATCTACTTGGTACGCAGGTTTTCAGGTAGTAGGTACCTATATAATTTACTTAAAATGTTATTTAAATTATTTTAAACTCGGAATTATTGAATGGATCATCTAAAAACTAACTATCGCGAGTTTCTGACCTTCTTGCGTGCTTGCTGGTCGCGAAAATAAACACGCGGTTTTTAGATTTGACGTTTCTTATTGGTCTTAAAATCTTAGAAAAACGATTTTTGACTTCTGTAAGCCGTGACATCTAGTCTATAAAGTTTACAAGCCACAGCTCCTGGCTCCTACCGGAAGTAACTTAGGTATAAGGTTACTACTCGTAAATAGCCGAGCACAAGAGCCACCCAACTCTCGAAACACGGACAAAAGCAAACACTATTGTTGAGCCAGCAACAACATAATTGCACGGCAGTGTAGGTACAATGGTAAACAACGTGGTTCCGTTCCGCTTAGCTCGTCCGACGTCCCTCAAAGCAAGAGTGATGTGCTGAACTTCCGTATCGGTAGGTAGCCTACACATATTGAATTCTCTTCGACATCTATTTACATAACGTTACCGACGTCACTTCATTTCACCTGCTCTCATAAGTCATAAGGTCTTTCGTACTTACTATAAGTACAGCATAGTAATATGCGGATTTCAGTCCAGGAGATGTGACGTCATTCTCGTTAAAATATGGGCTCATTTGTGATTATTATTGTTATTAATTAGCTGAACGTCAGTTATAGGTCGGTATCATCAATAACCCAAGGTGCATCCATCGCTTCACCCAGTGTTTTTTTTCGGTCTTGCTTATCCCTTCTTTCTTGCCAACTATCCAATAAAAAACCTAATGGAGTTCGTAAAAAGTAGGTAGGTAATCAAGTTTATCTTGCAATGACAACGGCGATGGAAGGTTCTGTCAATAAGACATATAAACACTTATACCAAAAACACTTATATTTTAATTAATAAAAGAGTTATATGTATATGAACTGTTTTGATCTTGGATCTATTGCAGTATTAGTCCACTGAAAAACTTACCTACATGTCTAGAATAGGAAACTATAATAATATCCGTCCGTATCCGTAACCGATGCTTTCATATCAGGTACCGCTACACCGCTACAGGCATAGCGGGCACAGCACAGCACTACGGCACAGAATAAACCAACAGTGATACCTACACAAACCACAGTTTAATTAGAAGTAACTTCTTACCTACATGGCACCACAAATTTACTGATTCGAACCCAAAACATTTTGTTTCGCGCGCTGACGAGGTTGAATGATGGTTGTGCTCGATACCTACGTGTTAAAAAAATAAATGGCGGGATTTTGAGTGTGTGTAATAAAAGTGTGTTTCGATTTCATGGCTTAGCAAGAAGTAAGTATTATATTTTGTATGCATGGCTATTTGGGAATGCAATTTGGCCATTTATCTATATTATAGTAACATTTTGCAAACTTAGTGAAATCATTATATAGGTGGGTACCTACATTTCAAATATATGAGCAAAAGAGCAGACTCACGAAGGTAAAGTTCCTAAATCAAAATATTTATTTACGAATTGGGTGGTGGTTAAGTGATAATGATAAAGCCCGCATTGTCAAACATGAATTGAGTTCCATTATCAGTTTTTTACCTTGGGCTTGGCAATGAGGTTTCTAAATCACAAAAAAAGTACCTACACTCGACCCTTTTAACTCATCCCTCGTCTAATAAGCCGACTAAGTATCTCAAGTTATCATTAAAGGCAGCAGCTTACTTCCTGTGTAGTATCTAGCACGTTTACTGCTATCACGCCTGCCGTGGTGATTTTGGCAAAATCCTCCAATTTTGGATGAATCTCTGTCCAGCAAGAAGAAGACATATCGTTCGATCGAAGGGGAAAGTCACCCACTAGAGAGTGATGTGTGCTTTAGGTACATCAAAATTATTATGCCGCCTCTGTGGTCTAGTGACTAGTAGTTCACCCACCGGTGTCAGATCTAGAGGTCCCGGGTTCGATCCCCTACATTATTGTGCTTGGTTTGGTTGGTGGTAGGTTTTTGTTTAAGCCCACCTGGCTAGCTATCACCATTCTATATTCCTTACCTAATTCTGTCGTCATAACAAAAATTCTAAAATTGTTGCGTTCCGGCATTTAGAGGTAAGATCATCTTCAGCTTGATGAGGATTCCGGGTAAATTGCGCTTCTACCTTCGGCCTTAGTGGGATGTAGGCCAAGATAATCCCCGTCGCAAAAACAAAACGGAAAAATCGGTCGCATAGTTTTTTGTTGTACGACGGGGAAGCGCTTGGTCTTCACAATCACCGGGTTAAGTTATGATAAGGCCGAAGGTGGAAGCGTACTTCACCAGGAATCCTCAATTGTCATACTTCTCGATGCCGGAACATATCAGTTTGTCGTGTTATAGTAAAGCACTGCTACGGAGGGAATCGTAGGCGCCTCCTCCTGAGCAGGCGTAAATGTGATGCGAAAGAGATAGGTGGCGGTGCGTACCTATTACTCGTATAAGCCAGCTGAACTGTGTGCGTACTACAGAATAACTGTTAATTTTCCCTACGTGACGTAGGACATTTTACTTCATTGATTTCACAGATAATATAATACTAACGTACCTACTCACTGATGTAATGTTTTTATTTTTTTGTACTGCCCAATTTAGTACCTATCTCATCACTAGACTAGAGGCGCATTATTTTCATGTATGAATTATATATATATGTATGAATATGCTCCAAAACGTGTTTTGTCAAACAAGAAGAAAGGTTACAAAAAAAATAGCAACTAACTAACTTATTTACTCCATAATAAGTACAAATTGTTGCTGTCAAATTTACTTTACAGCTAATTTTTCTTGCTAACCGAATATTTAAACTTGCTATTCTCTGTGAAATTAATGACGTGTACCTAATATTTAATTATTTAATTTCTACTGTCTCAAAACTGGTAAAATTTATCCGCTCTCTGTGCGACTTTGGACTTATTCACGAGGCCTCAAAAGTGACCAGCTCTCAGATCGACAGGGTCATCACTCATCATAGGTCTTGAGGTAAATACCTACATGGTAGGTATATGTATATATTTTAAAGTCGGATAAAAAACGAAGTAATATGTACGGTTAGCCAAAGAAACGGAAAACATCGAAAAACCTAATTTCAAATTCAAGCGTCATTGTAATTTATTGTTTTTGTTTCGTCCAAATTAGGCTCGTTACACACCACCGATTCTTCCGCCCGGCCCATACTCATAGTAGAATACAAATTGAATGACATATCATCTGACAATGTTCAATTGGTCACAGAATCAGCCTGACTAGTCCATGAATATGTATTCCAACCATACCTAATAGGTAACGGTAGTAGATAAAAAAATATTAGTATGTAGGTCTTACATTGAAAAAAAGCAAAAAAAAAAAAATGATAGATAATGTTACCAACATTATCATTTCCTATTTTATTTATTGCTTATAATTTCTTTAATCGGATATAACAAGAACCTTATTGCGTACCTTCATTTGCAGGTTTGCATTTCGGCATAGAGCAACTCCACACATTCCCACCATCCAACTCCAGTATAAAAGGATTTTGGGAACTTCCACGGAAAGACGAGAATGAAGTTCCGGTGGTTCAGTAGGCCCATAATGAGGCCTTCCATCAGACCAATTTCTGCCATCGAGCGTCTGCCATTTCATGACTGACATACCTTCTTTTCGCTTTAAAACGTGCATTTGCAGTAATTCCACGTAAAGGTCATTCATATTTTCTTGATCAACTCTCCATAATCTCTCTCCAGAGCGAGGTCTTGTGCTGTGGGTTCGATTCACACCCGGGACAAATATTTATGGTGTTTAGATATGTATAGATGTTTCTTCTGTGTTCAGTCAGGTGCTCAATTGAATAATGAGCAAATAAAATCATACTTGTTAATATTCGCCGTAAACTAGTTTCCATATTACAAACCTTCCTATGGCGTTATGTAAAATGTCTAGTACCTAATATTTACTTATTTAATATTGGTCATCAGGGAATTACATGATTACAGCAGATTACAGATTAATGAGCTGTGCGGCCAAGTGGGTACGGGCCCGCTTTCCGATCTGGATGGTGTGGGTTCTAACACAGTCATGCACTGATAGACATTTCGGTTTTTAGGAAGTTTATGTGCGCATTTGACACATGCATCTGACGCTGTCCATCTACATTATATTGATAATATATGATTAGTTATTTTTAGCTTTTATTCAATAAAAAGTACAATTAAACTAACGATGAAAGTAAAAGTGATGTAAGTAAAAGTACAAGTAACTAAGGAATCAGTCAGATTAGCCTACAGGTAACTCAACTGTTCCAGACCAGTACCAGACGGAAGCGTGCCCAAGACACTGGCTGCATTGCTGCTAGGACCAAAAATCCGAAGCTAGTAATCTGTTAAGCGGTGATGGGCAACCTGTCACGTATTGAATACTATAGTATTCAATACGTGACAGGTTGCTAATTGCAAATCGTGAGCATGTGCCGTAACTATGTTTGGACGCGCCTCTGACTACACCCTAGTAGGTGATCCTCATAAGATCCACGCTCTGAGTAGTGATCATCAGAGGTGAATCCTGGAGGAGGAAAAAGTTGTGAGTCTATTACTTTTCATCAGGAAATTAACAATTTTGCACAAAGCTTTGTCTATTCTTTGTAAGAATAGAATAAAAAACACTTTTTGCAGTAAAATAACGTAGTGATGTATATTATTCACAGTCAGCTCTAATGGAATAAAATTATAATAATAATAGAGTGGACGACAGGACGTAATTATAATAGATTGCTGTAATTTTTTAAGTCGTTTGGGTACACGGGAAATTCTAAACCTACAAAATATGGAGTTAATCTTCACAAGTTGGTTACTTAAAAGGCTTTTTACGTAGGTTTTGTGAAAACATGTCTGTTGATAACGTTAAAACATTTTATCGTGTCATTGACACCTATTATCATCAGTGAGTATATTTAAATGGTAAAATTACTTAACATTACTAGTGCTTAGGTGATACCGGTACAAATTGAAGACGTATATTTACTACAATGACGTAGAATTAAGGAGTGGACGATTCCGTTGTCCGGGTTATACCACAGGTGGTGAATCGTACTTCTAACCATCCATGCCCTCATCCATCTTACCCCCGCATTTCACGATGAAATGCACATAAGAAGTATAATAACTATAACTTCACATCAGTAATAGGTACATGAGCAACTAGGGACCAGCATAAATCGATCGTACAAGAGGACAAAAGGCAAATTGGTACTTCCGCCGGAAGCGCATTATCTGCCGCCGGTCATGCGCGCAGGTGACCCTGAGCCGGCCGTTTCCGAGTGGACATCAGGCTATCTACTAGATCGGGGATATCATGAGTATTCTATGCCTTTGTCGGCTATATTAGCTTTTACAATACCCATCTTCCGATACAGATGACATAAAGACACCAGGTAGGTACAAACCCGTAGCTGTTATCTGTTGTTTATCCTTAGTTGTTTCAATGAAATCGATAGAAATAGCGGCTTTCTAAACATTTTGTTGTAATTACATTTTGATCGGTTTCTTTGTAAAACTTCAACTTCTACTACAAAGATGCCTGATTATAAGTAGCCTATTCCGTACCTGGATTTTATGCATCTATATAGGTATTCTTAGTTGAAGTTGTTGTTTCAATGAAACCGATGAAAACGACGGCTTTCTGAACATTTTGTTGTCATTGTGGACAGTAAAGTGCTGAGAATGTCGCCATTTTTGTCGCCCACCTGCCCCCTCAGCACGGGGAGGGGATACAATTGTTGTCCTCTGTTTTTATCCACCTCTGAGAGCATTTTGTCTCCCGATGGTGGATAAAAACAGAGGACAAAAATTTTATCCCCGCCCCGTGCTGAGGGGGCCGGTTGATATCCCAATCCCACGTGAACTAATCGCTTTCAAGAATCTTTTGTGCGCACTGCAAGAACATGAAATAATCTCCCAGCGTTTGTTCTTCCGCTGAGTCACGACCCTTATGTCTTCAAGAAGAAAGTTACTAGGCACCCTCTGTTTTTCCACTGTGTTGCGACCCTAATGTCTTCCAGAAGAGAGTTACAGGCACCTTCTGGGTAGGATCGCTCCATCGTAGATCTCATTTTTGCCTGTGTAAGTTTCGTGGTCAAGAGCCGACCCAAAAGCTGTCTGCTGCATTTTGCTGTCCAAGCAGTAAAAAAAAAAAAAATTACTGCTTGGACAGCTTATTTACCACCTTCGTTTTCACTCCCTTATTATAGCTTTTAAAAATAAGTGATTCATCACAAACCTAGATTATCCCTATCCGATTAAACCTTCAAAATATATATAAATTCGGACTTGCCATTACGTTTGATTAGGATAGCAGTAGGTATTCAAGTAGCTAAAGCTGAACGTATTCGTAAACCCCGAGAGTAAAACCAAATAACTGTGAATTGAAATAATTACAGCAACAATCTTAAAGTTTTCACGTGTTCCTTCAGCCAGGCGTCCCACTCAGGATGATAACGGACTTATGCTGTAATGGTGCCCTCTGGTCTTGGAGGTCAACTTCAACGTTGACGGAGACGAAGGATGAGGATGGCGACCATGTACCAATTAGACAATAATATTGTTTTTACTCGTTTTATAGAAATGGGTTCAGCATCGTCAGCGGCTCACGAGACCCCGGGCGGGGACCTGCGGCTCCCCAGTTCGGGGCTTCGCTTCTCTCCCAACCAGCTGCGGACCCTCAACTCTTACGTGGAATCGCTGTGGAAGGAGGATCAGAAAGGTTTTTTTTTAATTGCCCGACGGGGAAGCGCTTGGCCTTCTACTACTAACCGACCAACCAGGCTGTCCTTGTTGGTCGGTTAGCTGATTACAAGTTAAGATAAGGCCGAATGTGTAGGCGCACTTCACCCGAAATCCTTAATGAACTGAGGAACTGGCTATCTTACCTCTATATGCCGGATCACAACAATTTTAGAATTGTTGTTATAGCGTATTAGGTAAGATGGTGGAAGCTAGCCAGGCGGACTTAAACAAAGTCCTATCACCAACCAAACCAAGCACAATGTTGTACTTTCTTGGGGATCGAACCCGGGACCTCAGGATCTGACATCGGTGGACGTAGGATTTCGGGTGAAGTGCGCTTCCACCTTTGAGAGTCGGTGTAATAAGATGAACTCTTACAATAACATACATTGTAGGGTGTGTGCCGACTGCCGAAGTCGGTAAAACAACACATTTTGGTTGGAGTAGCTATGCTACATCGCTGTAGGTTGTGGATTTGATTCTGGGAATTCCGGGACAAACACTTTTATGATGAATATAGATGTTTGTTCTAAATATCTATTAATGTTCTCCGCAATCAATATATAGTTCTAGTTTATTATTTTATTTTATTTAATTTAGGAAAACTTACAGCTAAACATACATAGTAGTAAATTAAATAGTGTATGTAGCCATAGATGCTACATGCAAGGCCAATTAAAAATTTCCACATATAGATAAATGAAGTGAATTGGTAATAAATAAACAGACAGTAGACGACAGATATAAAATAATAAGTTATACTAATAAAAAAAAAAAAAAAGTATGCACATACATTAAAAAACACACACAACAAAGATGGGCCTCTAATCTTATGCGTTAAAGTACTTATCACTAAGTAAGCGTATTTCTCATATAGTTATTAGAAGCTCTGCTTAGTTTGGGGCTAGATAGCGTTGTGTAAAATGGGTAGGTATATTATTTTTATTGCCTACTATAAGGTGATGTATTGAGAATCATCTACCTCCTGCCCTTTTAGGTCGGATGTCCACAGAACTAGAGAGTACAGTCGAGAGTCTGGTGCAGAGGATAGTGGATGGAGCCGGTCAGAGAGATCCGAGGTTTAGATGCTGTCACCTCATAGCATTACATCGAGGGAAAAAGGTAAAAGATATGGAGTTTTTGCTCCATGTCCATACATGGAGCAAAACTCCATATTTTGGAAAATGAAAGAGAGTACAGTCTGACTACAGTTGAAATCACAAGTGTGATTTTGTGTTTACCAAAGTAGGTAGGTACCCTGAAGCTTTTAGAGGACTGCCGAAAATACTAATAATAGTAATTTTTTTTTGTTATTTAACTACATATTTACGGTTTTCAGGTTTTTTTTCTTTCACATGAATAATTTGTTTAAATATTGCCAAAAACTGGAGGAATTTGCCATAATCCGCATTTATGTCGATTTAGGCAAAACGTTCCAAGTAATGCAATAATGAGGATATAATAATACCATAATTATTGCACCTTTAATTTCTACGTGCAAGCTTTACTTCCTTGCGTAATTGTGGTATCGCCTAGCCACCTATAGTGTATTACATAAGAACACCTATTTCCTAGATGAGGTCCCGCTCCCTGGAATACCTGGTGACTTTGGACTCTCTGCCGACCCTAAACACGGACGCTGATGATGACGCCCACCTGATCGACGGACCTGACGGCTACGGAAAGATCCGGCTGACGGGAAGGGAGGCAGAAAAGTGGGAGGAGTTTATGAGTCCTTCGGGATACCTCTGCAGGTACATAATATAATTAAAAATCTTGCTTTTTTTATTTTTTTATTGTACGACGGGGAAGAACTTGCCCTCTGTTGTTATGAGCTTTGTTCTCCCTCTGATAGAATACCAACCTGCTCTCGATTGGCGAGGTTATAATCTTCCCTGATACAACATGGCAACATGGACAGTGGCAGATGTTTCCAAAGTGATTGCATAGAGTACATGGCGGTTCCTAAGTTTACTATTTCCCATTATGGGTAGAACTTACCCATGTACTCAGATGATAGCGGAAAGGCCTTTAAATTGTTTTATGAGTATTTATCGTGTTATTCATCATTTTATTATTCCCGACGGCGGCGTAACGATTAGGTTGCGGGCTGACTTAAAAGCAGGGGCTATCGTCGAGAAGCGACTAGTTATAGTTACTATTTATGTACCCTCAACTTGATGTTCTACATCAGAAAATTTGGTGCTCAAATTTTACAGAGCCGATACGATAGTAGGTACATACCAAAATAAATACCCGTATAAAAATACCAAATATAAATAATGTGTTCCTGATCGTATTTTATTTCCGCCAAAATCTTTTTTAAACAAAAGACGATGGCGGAAATATTTTGTAAGTTACCCTAGTAAATCAATACTAAACCTACTAATCAATTCCTTTTTTAAATTGTCGTTTGGACAAAGAAAATAAGTATACATCCTCAAAGTGAGTCTTTGTCATTATATTTTTGGTAATATGGGTTCCAGATTTGAGAGACGTAATTTTTTTTATACAACAAAGTTAGCAAACAAGCATACGACCTGTAAGTACGGCTGGTAAGCCGTAGCCAATGGTCGGTTGCAATACCAAAGGCAGCACTCGTGCATGGCCCTTTTTAGAAATTTTAGACACCTGTTTGGTCTACGAGGGTGTGATCGTTCGTAGGCTTATGTAAGGGTCTGGGTGACTCTAGAGTGCTTTCTGTGGTGGAAACTACTACTTCCGGTGTTTGTTTCCAGGGATAAGGTGATAGAGCGCTTATACTATATATATGTTAATACCAAAGGCAGCACTCGTGCATGGCCCTCTTTAGAAATTTTAAACACCTTTGGGGTCTACGAGGGTGTGATCGTTCGTAGGTGTATGTCAGGGTCTAGGTGACTCTAGAGTGCTTTCAGTGGTGGAAACTACTACTTGCGGTGTTTGTTTCCAGGGATAAGGTGATAGAGCGCTGGGTGGAGCTGATAGCGCGCTGCGCAAACGCACGCGGTGGCGGCGGTTCTAGGGTGCTTACTGCGCAGGCGCATACGCGGGCCCTGCCTTACTCCTACTGCTACTTGGAGAGAGGTGAGCTCTACATAATACTCTCTTGCAGCAATACTGTCTTCTTGACCAACTATCTACACATATAGGCCACTGACAAAGGTTGGCGTATCTTCATTATAAAACATTATAAATTTTAACAAGCCTCACAGCTCAGTTGGTAGTAACTCTGCCTTCTGCGCTGTAGGTTGTGGGTTCGATTCCCACCCAGGACAAACATTTATGTGATTAATATAAATTTTGGTCCTTGTTTGGGTGTGGTATCATATAGTACGTATGTATTTACAAAAGTATTCAAGTATTATATCCGTAGTCTAGTTCCCATATTACAAGCTATGCTTAGTTTGGGGCTAGATGGCGCTGTGTGAAATTAACGTCCTGTAATATTTATTAAAAAAAAATAAACATGTTGTTCAAAAATAATTCTTCGGCAATCTGGGCCTGAAATTCACAATGACACAATCTCGAATTTGCATTATTTTTATTTGGCCGAAGAATAGGAGCCCGTAACCCAGCTCAAATGTTTCTTTCACACGCTGTATAAAGCATTTTTGTTCGTTTATGTTTGGAAATGTTCAATTAGCAAAACATTCATAATTGATGGATAGACTCCTTAGTCAGTCTTCATAGATCTCTTGTATGTAATCGTGAAGGTTACCTGACTATTCCGGAGAGATGACTTGGATCGACGGTGTTATCTAAAGAATTATGGTACCGTTATAGGTATTTTAATAAATATCAATTCTTGTGTTTTCATGGTTTGTTCATACTCAGTAATTATAAGAATAATTTCTGTGTAGGAACATTTTTTAGGGACGGACACAGAGTAGGTACCTATACATTATAGCAGGGAATAGTTTGCTTGAAAGTGGTTCAAAATGTCCATTTTCACCACTAAAAGCTTTTCAGTTGTAAACTCGTCGACCTCACAAATCTCCACGTTCGTATAAAATCCCGGCAATATTAGTAGAACCACATTCTACCTACTTTATAAACTTTCAAACAACAGTCTCGGCAGGGCTGCCTCTTCACAATTTAATGAAAAACACCATTCAGTTTTTTTACTTCACCCTTTTTATAATTATAATTACATGATTACATATGTCTGACACACAAAACTGTGGAACACAATAACCAACTGTTGGAAAGTAAAATATTAAAATGATGACATTGCGAAAAATGAAAAATATTTTGCGACAAACTTGAGCTTTGATGCGAGCGGTTTCTAGTTATTAACTTTTAGGAAATTCCCATGGAATAACGGGACCTAAATACAGGCGTATGCTCTATACCTAAGTAGGTACTTAGCATATTTAGGATTTTTGCACTATGGAACGGAATTATAATAAATTCGTTGAGGTTAAAATGAACGTTACAATCCGTTATTTTTCTTTTATACATTTTATACATAACGAGATAACAAACTAACTGTACAAAGGTAGTCGGATTACCTACCTAAGGACCGATACAAACGGTCTATAGGTAGCTTAGCTGTTCCAAACCTGTACCAGCCGGAAGCGTGCCCAAGACACTGGCTGCATTGCCATACTGAATTTGCTAATTCGTTGGGCTAAATAAGAGCCAGCCCTTGGGTCATGTGTCACTTTAACTAAAAGCCCCGCAATATTAAATAGATTAATTATTGACTCTACATTTATTTATTATTTTTAAATACTTTTGTTGAATGTAGGAACGCAGTAAATTGATTTGCACCTCTACCTCTACGCCTTGATTATGAAATGTGTCCAAAATAATTGGCCAGCCCTATTTCCGGCGCAGCGTTATTATAATAGATGGTGCCTAGTGCCTACACATGCCCACATCGATTCAAGTTGCTCAACTTCGACAAAGTTTTAATTAAATTGAATATTGCGATAGGCCTGCTGGTTTCCACGTTATCGTAAACAACTTGAGTAGGTACCTACTTAACTTAGGACCCTCTCAGTGCATCACATCCTCAGGGTTATGACGCTTGCACGATCTTTTTTTTCATTAACTTTTTAACTAAGCTCCATCGTTGACAGTTTAAAGACGTCATAAAGGGTGTTTTCGACTTCTGGGCCTCTTCACTTAAATTTTCGCAATGACGGCTAGCTTTACAAGGTTATCTGACGCGTTGGAAGACGAAAAAATCGTGGCTGAGGAACATCCAAGATTGAACGACAGTGTCGAACACCTATTTAGCTTGGCGCAAGACCGGCAGCCCGCAGAGATTACGGCTATAACCTTCAATTTCTTGGTCAATATTCCTTGATGCATTTCACAGATTTTCAGTTGAATGCTAAGAACGCAGCTCAGCTCAGCTGGATCATACGGAAGTGTGCCCAAGATTGCTACATACACTACATTGCTACGCTGAACTGATTAGCAATGCTTATTTAAAAACGTTTTGAAAATTGTGAAGTCTATACATATTAGTGCAGGCGACTGTACAAAGCACCATGAGAAAGTAGATTGGTATTGGTAGGTATCTACGATCGAGATCAGTGAGAATCTTAGCTCTCTATAAAGATCCTCACCGGGAATATAGTCTAGATCTCTTTGAAAGCTTTGTCCCGGACCAGCCAGCGAGATTAGCCGCTTTCGCTGGAACTTCACGATTGTTTGACAGTTGCAACGCTCCGTTCAAAGGCTATTAGTTGCGAAGTTCGCCTTTGACTTAAGGAAATGGAGTTTGATCGTGCATTGTTTTCACCAGAAACGATCTTCTAGAGCAGCGGGCATATTACCTAACTCTTTTTCATTTTGATTTGAATCATAATGGTGGCTTCAATTCTGAACATTTCATTAGTTTCATTGAAAAGTGAAAAAAAAATCGCCATTTTAAACAAAACCAAAATGAAACAGACTTACGTAATAGGCCACCATTGTAGCGATTCTCAAATATTACACGGAAAGTTTTCGGATCTGAAATATAATTTCTTGACGGACTCTACTGAGATTGCGAGGTAGAGTCTTGAAATTGTCAAAGTAACCTTTGGTAGTGTGCTAAAAATTTTAGAAAATTCCCACAGGATGTCGGGAAAAAGTCGTGATCAAGGGCAAGTTTTTTATTTTTTATTGGAAGCGCTTGGCCTTCATCTCACCTGGTTACAAATTGAGATAAGGCCGAAGGTGGAGTCACACTTCACCCGAAATCCTCGACAAACTGAGGAACTGGCTAACTTACCTCTAAATGCCGGAAAACAACAATTTTTAGAATTGTTGTTATGGTGACAGAATTATGTAAGATGGTGGTACGTACGGATGTAAACAAAGTCCTATCAACAACCAAATCAAGCACAATATTGTACTCCCCCTGGGGAGTACGTTCCGAACCCGGGACCTCTGGATCTGAAATCGGTGGGTTGAACGATTAGACTACAGAGGTGGTTATAACTAACCGAGGAGTTCGTTAATTCCTTAAATCTGGTTTGGTTCAGATGAAATTGAAATTGTGTATCGAAAGTGAAAAAGACATTTTAAATGCGGTAATTTAAAACTTCAGTCTTGACTCCTGTGCCATGCGTTGAATGTCAAGGACATTGTTATGACATTGAGTAGCAAAATCTCCTCTATCGCTAGTGGTGAATTGTAACACCGCCTGTATCACAAAACTATATAAAAAAACTACAAGAAATATTCTCAAACCTTAAAATGATTTTGATTGAGGTTGAAAAACACACATTTGCTATAAAAAGTGGTCGGAAGCGACCGCTAAATTAGTCAATCAAATGTAATCTTTTTTATTGTACGACGAGGAAGCTCTTGGCCGTCATCAAGACCTGGACTGGACCTGAGCCGGAATACATTAATAGAATTGTTTTTATTAAATATCTGCAGCATCAGGCAGCCAACCCAGTCCAGACCGGCGTCTTGCCATAGTAGAAGGAGCGGCGTGGGTGATGGTGAGGGTGGGAGCAGGGGAAGCAGAAGCTAAGCTGGTGCTAGCAGCCAGGGTCCACGGATGTACCCCGCACCATGTGGCTAAAATACCACTGACACATCCGCTGGCTTTGCTTCACTACACCAGCGTCCAAGGGGTAAGGACAAAGGGATAGCTGATCTGATATTGTAAAATTAAAAAGGTTATTTTCATCGTTTATGATCACAGATCAAGATATTTATGCTGTCTAGGTATCGTTATAATAAAGTGAACAAATTTATTCACTTGCATTTTTAATAAATCATTGAAACTAATCAATATACCTTCATGTAAAAAAGACCCATAATGCTGTTACAAGCTGGGACTCTGTAAAATTATATGTAATACATTAGTACCCAAATTAAGACAAGTTTATTTAGCACCTAACAAAATAATTAAATAGTAGGTAAGTACCTACACTCTGTTAAACAACACCAAGTTTAACTTCCGGCTACAGTACTTGTATTCATATTCAAATGTCATTGAACAGTCCATTAGTGTCCACTGCTGGACAGAGCCTCCTCCAAAGCTGGAGAATTTTGCCATAATCACCACGCTTGGTAGGAGGAATAGTGATCGCAGTAAAGTTGTAGATATTACACAGAAGGAAGCTGATGCTCTTCTTATGATGAGATCCCTTAGTCGGCATTTACGACATTCATGGTTTTTTTTTGGTACTACAGGGAAGCGCTTGGCTTTCATCTCACCTGGTAACAAGTTGAGATAAGGCCGAAGATGGAAGCGCACTTCACCCGGAATCCTCTACTGAGGAACTGGCTATCTTACCTCTTAATGCCGGAACACAACAATTTTATTAAGAATTTTTATTATGGCGACAGAATTAGGTAAGCTGGTGGTAGGCGGACAAATCCTACCACCAACCAAACCAAGCACAATATTGCTCCTCCTGATCGAACCCGGGATCTCTGTATCTGAAATCGGTGGGTTGAACCACAAGACCACAGAGGCGGTTAGAAGCCGCGACTCCACGGCAGTGTTTCTATGAGGTGTATGTCAACTCGCTGTATCGTAATTCAATACTGTCCTGCATCCGAATCGCGCGGAACATTAACATTCAACTCTATTCAATATTCTCGTATGTGCAAGACGAATCGCGATATGTTCATAGATGATTCCGGGGTCCGTACTAACTATTGCGTAATTTGTGACTCTACTAATTTCGTTGTGAATATGTGAATACATTGTTTCTGTCTTATTTTCGCGGAGCAATGAGTTATCGCGATGTTTGAAGTAACTACACTTTTACAGTATCATTAAGTATTCTATCGGTAATCTAGTTAAACATATCAAGCTTTGCAAATTTGGGACTAGATGGGATTCATTAATTTATTGTGCCATCATATTGAGTAAGAGTATCAAAATAGAGTGTCCAATAAGCCGTGCCCAGTGATGTTTACCTATTGATAGTTAAGATTTTATCCTTCTGGACCAGAGAAGGATAAAATCTTAACCATCTATAGGTAATCAAAAGTATACTGAAGAGGTTGAGATTATGTTGAAACGAGCGTCTATTATCATGACTACAAGTACAACTTAAAAAAAAAATCAATGATAAAAATTAATTCTCCTCTTCAGGGCTATTACGCAGTAGCAGTAGCTCCACCAGCCTCGATGATCTGTGGTGAGAGAGGTAGCAACTGGCAGCTCTGGAACCCGGCTTTAGAAGCAGCGTTAGACGCCCACTGCTCAGACCTGTCCACTGTAGGGAGGATCGCTGGAGCACTCAACGCTTTGGTGAATAAGATGAGGGAAGGAAATTATCAGGGTAGTCTGCGTGTATTATCTCGCTACTCGGTATCGTGTGCATTGCGCCGCCGTCTGGACAGATGCTCGGCTTACTCCAGTTCTCCCGCTAGATGCTGCGTGTCAGGACATACTTCTCACCATCTGTTGCTTGTGCTGGATGAGTAAGTAATCACCCTTGTTTGAAAATCTTTTTAATACCGCACTGCAAAAACTTGAAATCAGCGTCCGCTGTGTTACGATTATGTTTTAAAGTCTAGGTAACAACTTTTGCCAGATACCACTTACTGTCATAAGTTACAATATTCTGCGCTATGTAAACAGAGATAGTAAAATGAAAGTTGTGAAGAAGATTTTCCTTGCATCAAAATTGAACCATTCTGTGTCAGCAGTCTAGTCCACAGAAAAGATTTATCATAATCTCTGATTAAACAGCGACTTGTTTTCTTTATCTCGTAAAGATTTTACAGAGAAACGCTCAATAATATATAATCACGATACAATCTAGTGCCGTTGAGCTCTGGATCACAATATGAAGCGAAAGAGAATAAAGTATTTTGCTCCTAGCATATTTTAGAATTTCAAAGTACCCAATTTGTTCTGTTCTTAAGGTTACTACAGCTGTGCTCCAAGGGTGGTCCAGCAGGATACCTGACACCGGCAGAACGCGACGCCGTTAGTAGACGCGGGGCAAGAGGTGTCGAGTGGGAGGCTGACGCGCACTGCGTCTCGGCTTGTCTCATGCACCTGCATCGGATTATAGGTAAAATGGTGATGTACAACGCTTGGCCTCTATCTCATCTAGCGACAAGTGATAGCGCCGAAGTTGGAAGCGCACTTCTCCCGGAATCCTCAACAGACTGAGGAACGGGCTTCTTAAATCTCCTTCAGGAAAAGAAAGTGGAATTCATAAAATGTTGAGGCCAAACACAGCAGTTATCGCAGGCCACATCGTTGCTTCCGATCAGGCGAAATTGTTGTCAAACGTAGGTGACTAAAAAAAATGTTCAAATCGTTATGGTAGGTGTTTTTGGTAGGTAAGATACCTTTACCTTTTTTACAATGTACCTCACAAAAAATGGTCCTGCAACTTTTTAGTTTTTGCAGGAGAAGACGTCCCACCGACTCCTGCAGAATCACTGGAAGTGGCTCTCTTCAGCCGTTGGGAGAGCCTTAACAAGGAGGCGAGGGCAGCTGCCGGGTCCACCTACTCGCGGAGGCAGCTTCAGTATCTCTGGAGGGTTTGCAGCGAGTTGGTCAAGTGCAAGAACTTGATTGCTTATGTGAGTCCATGTACAATGCAATGTAAATTTAACCGCCTCTGTGGCCTAGTGGTTCAACCCACTGATTTCAGATCCAGAGGTCCCGGGTTCGATCCCCATGGGGAGTACAATATATTGTGCTTGGTTTGGTTGGTGGTAGGACTTTGTTTAAATCTCACCTAATTCTGTCGCAATAATAACAATTCTAAAATTGTTGTGTTCCGGTATTTAGAGGTAAAATAGCCAGATCCTGAGTTTGTTGAGGATTCCGGGTGAAGTGCGCCTAGACCTTCGGCCATATCAACTTGTGTAACCAGATGAGATGAAGACTAAAGTGCTTACCCGTCGTACAATAAAAAAAACTCACTTCTAGGTACTGATTAGAGAATAATTTTAACTTTGATTATATATGATCCTATGAAGTATTCTAGAAATCCTAACACCTTTTCAAGTAACATCTAACATGGTATTCTTAAACATTCGGAAAGCCTTATCACATCGAATTCGGAAGCTTCCTATGGAGATTCCGGAAACCCCAATCAATCTAAAAATGTTGACATCAGTATTCGAGACTAACACAGAAGATTTTCAGAAATTCTTGAGTTGGAATCAATCGAATTTTTAGTCGAATCCGACAAAATTATGATGTTTCCGAGCCGAAAACATTCCGTGTGTTTGAGAATCGCTACACTTAGTACTGAAAAAAAACATTTCAATAAAGGCTGCCTTTTAACCACCTCAAAAAGTCTGTCAAAGTCTGTCGCCAAAGCAATAATTCCTAATTGTTGTGTTCCGGCCGCGTCTACCTTTAGCCTTACCATTACTTAATACTAGGCGGGATGAAGGCTAAGCGCTTACCCGTTGTAGAATAAAAAAAAGGCTTAGGCTTAAGGCTTAAAAATTACATCTCAAAATGTGTTTCTCTTTCTCGTTCTAGGAATCCCACAGCACGTTCCGCGCGAACCTAATCCAAGCGACCTCCCCTCTCCAGGAGTCCATCGAGGAGTTGATACACATCCTTGCCATCATGTTGGACCAGGCTCGGGATCTCTACGTCAACAACTTCCACACCAGGAGCTGTGCCGAGGTTGACAGAGACCTCGCGACTTACAGGTACACACAGCTTACCAACTGTCATATTCTTTACATTATTAATTCTTCTGTACGTGTGTTTGTCACTGAATTCCTCAGAAAAGTCTCGACCGATTTTGATAAAAAAATGTGTTTTTTTTGTCTTAATAGTGTTTCAGTTTTAAAGGTTTCTAGATGAATAGAAGGTTTAAATTTACAATTGGGCGTGGTAGGGGGCGCTGCAATCGTCACGTGATGAAGATGACATGAAGGGAATGAAGTGCCTGGTGCATTTTATTATCTGTGCCCTGGCTATCCACTAGTTTTGTATTAATCTTTTACCCCTCTTAGGTTCTTCTTTATTCTATTAGTGCAGAATAGATAAGAACCAACCTTTTACACATACGGATGTCGTACATGGTGACTGGAGTTTCTGCACATTCGAAAATCTGAAAATGGATTAAAAATTCTTAGCCGTTAGTTTTGTTTTAAACACTGTGTTTTTCAAGTACAGGGTCAGGTACTATTAAAAATACATGTCTTTTCCTGTAGGTCAAAGAAATGGAACAAACTAAAAGACTACTACGACGCGTCGTCCGCGTGCCTAATAGACGCGGTTCGACGCGACCCCGAACTTCGGAAATCCGACCTGACAGATCCTCAGCTCATGATGAAGAGCATCTTGCACTGGCTGTACAAGGGGACCAAGGATGATAAGAAATATTTAGGTAGGTGAAATGCATACATGGAAAACTGCGATACAACGCCAGAATACAATATTTCACTTCCACAAACGGAGGTTTTTGGCAAGATTTTTATCGATAATTGACAAAAGAAAATATAATATGCCACGGGATAAGTTTACCTCGGTACCAAATGGTGCTGTTCCTTTGAAACCTCTTTGAGGACTAAAAATAAGTTATTTAGAATGTCTCTTGCCTTCGATTATTCTCTTAAATCATAGCATATAGCATAAAGCATATAGGTACCTACTTTGTTTCTTCCACAGGTCCGGTCCTAAAGCCCTATTTAGACAGTATCTTCCTATCATCTCTGGAAAATGCGTGGTTCCTGGAGGAGTTTGACGGTCGCTGTGAGCGTGAGTTCCAAGGTCTCAAGGAATACTGCCTCGGAGTACACGATGGGACGCTGGAGCCGTGCTTGGGGTTGCTGGACGCCGGGAAGCGGTTCACCTGGGCTAAGGCGGCTGTGGACTTTGTAGACCGATTCAGGCATGTTGGTAAGTTAAAGTGTATAATATACATCCACAAAACACACAATATAAATATGGATATGGATATGGAATATCGATATGGCACGAAGTGAGTGAATGGTCATAGATAATGCATTTATAATTTGTGTGAAATGATTAATGAAGAATCCATATGTATATAGTTATAGATATTACACCCACACACAAAACAATGATCTATGTTTATCACACAAATGTATTTCCTGAGTGGAAATCGAACAATCTATTGCGCAGAAGACAGAGCTACTAGGTACCATTTGAGCTGCAAAGCCTGTGCAATATCTACAGGTATATATTTAGTTTATATTATTTCGAAGGGACCTCAATTTGGGAGTTAATAAAGCAGTGGATCAAAATTTCGCAACGGTTTTGCATGATAGTCTGTTTAGCATTTAAAATGATTTGAGCCAGTTTACTGAGAATTCGAAAGGTTGAATTTCAGGAGTCTGGTGGAAGGGGAGTTTAGAGTTCAGGGGTCAGCGTAGCTGGTTCAAAGTTCGTAGCGGGGTGCATTAGACATAGAGAAACTGGAAGTATATACACATATTTATAACTTTACCAATTACCATTAGGTACAAATTACCATTATTTACTAATTTACCATTTACAAAATCCAAAATTTCACTAATTTCATAGTAAAAGTTGTAGTAAACTTGATATTTGTGAAAAAAAACGGAAAAATATCAAAAATGAGCAATTTCGAATAAAAAATGACAATCGACGTTCGAAAATTTCAAATTTTGCATTGATCTATAGCGTACCAGATGTGGCAATTTCAAGCAAAATGTATGGAGATTTTCAAACAAATGTCAGTGCCACTTCTAAATCGGCAAATTTTTACCTAGTTCTATATAGAGTTCGAAATAATTTGAAAATGTAATGGCCAAGCACGAGTGTTTTTTTTAAACACAACATTGAATCCGATAAGTTTTTTTTTTCCCTTAGAGGAATCCGACTAAATCCATCACGATGTTTGGATACGATTTTTTTTTTTAGTTGAATTATGGAGATGAAAGCTAAAAAGGCAAAAGTCATTTTTGCATACCGCCTTGAATGTGGTTGTTTTTTTTTTAATTTAGGGAAGGCAAAAGTCAATATTTGTATTAATGTAAAGAGGCAACAGTCATTTTCGCATACCCCGCCTTGAATTATGGATGTTTTTTTTTAAATGTAGGGATGGCAATGCAAATATTTTTATTCCGCCATTGTGATATCGATTTTTTTTTACTTGCAAATTATGGATAGCAAACTTCGACAAACTTTTTTAATATATTTGTGGGCGGCGGTCACGTGACGTCACAGCACGCGAGATTGTCCCGAGTGCAGCGAGAGACAATCGAACATTGTACATATAAATATTGTTTTTTTCACATATTTTTTTATATATAATTGTTTTTAAATGTTTTGTATGGAGATTTGTTCTGGAGGCGTCACGTGACGTCACACCACATCGCAGCGAGATTGACAATCGAGTTTCGTGTAAATTGTACATATATTATATTGATTTTTTCTCACATTTTTTTTTCATATATTTTTTTTCATACATTTTTTTCTATATTAAAAAAAAACTTCAAAACAAAAAGAAATGGAAATCCAGCTACGCGGGCTGCATACAGCTCGCGGCACTACAAAAAACTAGTATATACTATATATCTACACGTAGCTCTTTATATTATAGCGTTAGATCAAGTGTAAGTTTTAGATTGATTTATTATTAACATATTGAACAATAATATCGATTACATTATAATCACAAAACAAGAGACACACTCTTAGATTCACTGAACATAAAATATTTTAATCAAATAAATAAAACTTTAACAACACTGAGGTCACCGTAACCAAATTCGACAATGCAAAATAAATTAGAGAAACACATTCTCTTTATCATTAAGTATTAATCTTTAAACCTATAGTAATTTACCTCCGTTGATAACAAAACCTACACATTATTATTTTAGTAAAGTAAGTACCTACTTATTATTTTATATTATTTTATTATATTTTATTTATTATATTATTTTTTGTGTGACCACAGAGGCGGTTAAAAATATTTTCATTATTGATTTTATAATGCTGACCTGTATTTAAAACTTGCAAACATACTAGGAAAAACAAAAGAAAAGTAAGCACATGTGATTCTTAATCGGTAAGTATGCAAACTTAATTTAAAAATAAAAAATAAATTCATTATATATGTCAGGCCAGGGCCTGTCGCAAAAATCATTATTAACGAGTCGCGTCATTACGTTAGTAATGTAGGTCTATGCTTCACGACCTTATTTCACCTGGTGTCAGACGCACAGCTACCTATTTTTCCTACCCGGTTAATATTCCATTCCACAGAACTAAGCGCTTTTAAAAAGCACTAACTATGTGCACTGCAAAACCTTTGAATCGGCTTTCAACTTTTGTATTTCTCACAGATCTTGACCTGTGTTATTTCGGCTGTGTAACGACCCTAATGACACAATGAAGAGAGTTATCCGGCACCTACATTGTACCTTATATGTAGGCTCACTTTACCGTAGAAGTAGCTTCATGATCCACCTAGCAAGCTGACATATCCAGTGGTTCGTATTTGCGTGGTTTGCGGCGAGTTGCGAGTCCAGGGAAAGTTGTGACGTTGTGTCCACTCGGATTACTTCATCATCTGACTCGATTATTCCGGACATTGTTGCCGTTAGCTATAAAGCTTTTGTGTCAACGCAAGCAGCTTGACTGTGGCAGACATTAGGTACTTGGCTGAGCGAAACACTATTCAATGTTCCCACTTAGCTATAAGCCTTAGTCTGTACCAAAATTTGTAAGCGCACTTAGCGTAAGCAAATATTTGAAATTGTGTTAAGCACATATTAACATGGTCAGGTAGAGTGATAACAGGTGTTGAATGGAATAACGCTGTACTGTACACAAAACTACATCAAACAATACAAATACTAGGTATAGGTAATACAGTTGGCGGCCTTATCGCTAGAAACATTTTCTTCCAGGAAACTTTAGTAGGAGAAGCAGAAAGTAAAAACATTACAGATGTAGTGCACAAAGTACGGAAAAATATTAAACTTATCGATTTAACTAAGTATATTATATAACAAATTACAAAACGATTAACTAATACAGCCATAAGTGTTGTAAGGAGTTTAGGAGAGCACCACTCCTTACTTCGAGAAAGCAATATAATCACAGGTTCGTTAGAAATATCAACGAAAAAGTAAAATGGGCGTTTGTAAGTAAAATAACGTTTGAAAATCAAATGTAGGATAGAGATGGCGCAAAACTATGAGAAGACCGAGCACACCTGGCACCTGGCAGTGAAATGAGACCGATCACAGGACTACCTATTATGATTCGATTTACAAATGAAAACTCTTGTTCAACAGAGTTCCGGCTAGTCTTCCCCACTGGAGACGGTATGGCGATCTCTTACCCGATCAAGCTGCCCTCGCGTCGGTCACACAGCTCGGCTCGCACCCTCACCCTGAGTCGACGGGATAAGGAACAGGCCAAGCTGAGGCTTGCGAGGCGCTGCGTGCTCGCTGCCTTCGCAAACGCACTGCTCGGAGTCAGGTGGTGAGTAGTGACATTATCTGCTGTCCTTGAAGGGCACTGCGTTATTTCAGGGTAACTCCCAATTTTGCGCTACTACCTCTCATACTTTATATCTATCCTATGGCGCCCTTTGTGGGTCCTCAACAATCTTCTTCATTCTCGCGCCTGCCTTCTCAAAGTTGATAGCTTCCCATTTGTATAAGGTCGGTCCTCAACAACATTTCGCTATCTTCTTCATTCTCGCGCCTGCCTTCTCAAAGTTGTTAGCTCTCCCATTTGTATAACGTCCTCCTCTACGCAGTTAGTCCATCACTTGTCTCCCTCTAGGAGTCCCCCTTCTATCGGAGTCCAAAAATATACATTTAGTCTATTTTTAACCGACTTTCAAAAACAGGAGGTTCTCAATTCGTTGGTTTTTATTTTATGTTTGTATGTTCCGATTTCACCGATTTCAAAAATTATTTTTTTGTTTGAAAGGGTATATATTTCACAGGCTGTCCCATTGTCATCAGGTCAGTATCTGATATTGGAATCCTGGAGAAATCGTGGGAACTCCTCAAATATTATTTGCACACTTGAAGTGATTTGGGTGTATTACCTCAAAAGTAAGGAAAATACAGACCCATATAGGATAACGCGTCTGCATGTCTGTCCATCTGTTATCAAAATAATTGGAAAAAATACATCAATGATTTATCATATTCTTCATTGCAGTCAGTTTTCTTTTTAGTTTTTAAAACTTAATTATTGCACTGGCTTATTGACACTACATAAATTCTTCATACAGTTATAAAATGTACTTAGATATGTATTTAAAACGTATGTTCAAATTATGTTTTGTTTAGTCGTAATTTTTTATCGCCTACGCGACTAGAAATTAATTATACTTGCTACTTGAGGGACACCTTAAAAATTAGTATGAAAATAATAATGTTGAAAAACATAATGAAAATATTAAAGCTACGTTATTAGGCGAGCATAACCCTAGAAGAGTTTAAAGTTTTTTTGTTTGCAAAAATCCAATTTCAATTTGCTTCCAAATTTCAATCCAATACGATCATACATCAATCTTTTAATATATAGTATAAACTTTTTCTGCATCTGCACGTTCCGAGATGCACTAAAGCCATTCCCCTGACGCGGGAGCCTGATCGCTTTGATGCGGCCATATCTCGTACTCTTATCACGTAGACGTAGACGTATATGCGACGGAAATGGGACCTCGCAATATCGCGATCAACCTCGGCACGGGCTACCAGATTTCTCTACTCGAGTAGAAATGAGTAACGATGTAAATGCTGCAGGTTATCCTAGGTGCTCTAAATGAGAGGACATTATATACTCATACACGGAGCATTACCATCCCTACCTCGTAAGCGTCTCGCCTATCCGTACTAAGCGATTTGGTTCCACTTTTGGTAATGGAGTGGAAAACTCTATTACTGTAACTATGGATCTCCAAAAAACTAACTAGACTGAGGTTCTAGCTGTTGCCTTGTGTGCTGGTCGCAAACCAAGCACAATATTGTACGTCCACCTGGGGATCAAACCCGGGACCTCTGAATCTGAATTCGGTGGGCGAACCACTACACTACAGAGGCTGTTAAATGCTCAATAAGCTTTCGCGATAACTTTTTTACCATAATCCTGTTTGAAATTTTTGTTGTCTAAATAAAAATATATTTAACAAATGATTATGCACTAAGTTAACATTTCAGGAAATTGGTACTGATGCTTTTGACATGTAACAGTTATAATGTGTAACGGGTATCCTTATGTCCGTCTGTAGGTAGTTACACATTATTTGGATCTCAGTTCTCGTTCTAAAAGAACAAGAGACAATTAATGTAAAATGACCTCTGAAAAAAAATGTAGCAGCAAAGAACCACAGTATGTCATATCTACGCATAGATTGAGTTGAACCGTGTCGCGTCAAATCATTGTACCGTGACAAACTAGCAGTGAAGGGCTGAGTTCCTCGTTTTCTGTTTCAATAGGTACAGCTCGGAGTTTTAAGCCTGGTTTGTGGCTGTGGCTCACAACCAAACGTGGATATAGCTGGTTTCATGATTTCAGGAAAATAATAAACTCATTCTTGAGACTTGAATTGAGACTTATAGTATACGCTGTATACTATACAATAAAACAGTTGGCGTCATAGATTTGAGGCCTAAACCCAGCAGCGGGTGTGAGCTAAAATGATGACGATGAATTAAAAAATAATCACTTGGAAATATTTGCCCAGATATGATTTAGTTTCCTCATATAACTTTTATAATAACCTCATATGACTTTTTCCATCTATCGATATAAAATGATCTAGGAGATATATTCTTTAATAAATTTAAAAGGATTTATTGGTTGCCGAATTGAAAGTGAACAAGTTGGTGCAAAGGGTTTTCTTGTGGGTTTTTATATTTTAGAAATCTATTCATGGTAATACATACCCACCAGCACAGCAGCCCATTCTAGTTACCTCAATATAAAGTTCATTTGCGTCTGCATCTAGTACAAAAGAATATCACATTATCTACTCCAGGGACGCTACCGCCGACGGCGAAGCCGATCTCCATTGATGGCTTTAAATTAGCTCCATGAGAACTAGAAACGATTTTTACCGATTTAGGTATGTGTCATATCCGAAATGGCGTTTCCCATCTCAAAAGTGTACACATGTTATGAAACCTATCCGTTCAGTACATTTGACGGTAAAAATCGTTTCTAGTTTCTTCATGAGAAGCTAATTTAAAGCCATCAATGGAGATCGGCTTCGCCGTCGGCTGTAGCGTCCCAGGGCTTATACTTTACGGGATATCAGATGCCTTATTTTGTAGGAAATTGCTCGCTGTTAAGATGAGTTTCGTTTTGTATGAAATATATGGCTAAATTTTATAACCACATTATAAGATCCTACAATTACTGAGTTATTTGGTCTGCAGGCTCAAATGTTATATTAGATGGCGCTGTGTGAGTTTAGGGTCCTGTAGTATACTATTTATTATTATTATAAAAATATCTTTAGAGTTTGTGGATAAATCCCTACCGTACTAGAAGTCTTTGAGGTCTCAGGGCAATAAAAAGTTTATTTTTTGTACGACCTTGGCCTTCATCTCACCTGGTAACAAGTTAAGACTGAGGAACGGTTTTAGTCTGTCTTTAAACGTATAAAGTAATAGACCATGGCCCTTAACCATAGAAGCTTTAACAGACGTCGTAAAAGTTGACTTCGTTTGAAAGCTTTTCGTTCAATGAGATTTATTCGTCACGTGGCTGTAAACGTTTCTGGCAATTGTTTATTTGCAAATGAATTGTGATAGAGAATGGAATTTTACCAGCACAAAAAATGAGCAATATTCGTGTAATGTTATCACATATACTAGCTTTTGCCCGCGACTTCACTCGCGTGGTACCCGAATACAAAGTACCGGGATAAAAGTAGCCTAGTGTAGAGTTCTTCTCCATGTTCACTGGATCTATGCAAATTTTATTAAAATCCGTTCAGACGCTAAGTTATGAAAAGGATTAACCGCCTCTATAGGCCAGTGTTCACCCGGTATCAGACCTAAAGGTCCTGGGTTCGATCCCTAGGGGGGTACAAATTTGTTCTTGGTTTGGTTGGCATTTAGAGGTGATATAGCCGGTTCTTCAGTCTGTTGAGGATTCATGTGCGTGTGGTGTGAGGGCAACTTTGTTAAAACTCTTTGAAAATGTGCTTAAGATTTAATGAAGATTCCCAAAGAATTGTGACAGTTGGAATCGGAATTTGTGAAAGTCTAATAAGCGAGTTATGGACTGTATAGTAGGGCCCTCAGTCCTCACATAGAGGATTGAGGGCCCACCTATACCGCATAAGCTGTGGACACTACATAAAAAGACTTTACGCCAAAATCTAAGCTAATGCCTAGCAAAATTTGTGAAAACAAGATATTAGTGCAAAAGGCTGTCGTGCTTTGTATATCTTCGTTTAAAATGGGCACTCAATTCATCAACAGTTAATAACAGTTTGTCACACAAATTAAACGAAACCATTAACCTATAGCTACAGTTTGAAATCCTATATGCTACTAAAAAAGTTGTGAAAATTTGTGAAAGCAAGAATAGGTCACCATTTCTTGTTGTTTGAACGTTATGACCTTTTTAAAAATCGGGCCCTCAATCCTCCATTTGTATTGTTTTTCTGATAATACCCCTAACGTGTGAAAGGTAAGACAAACACAAAAGTGAAGTGCACTTCCTTTGAATCTGATGAAAGCCAATCGCTTCCCCGTTATAGGTACAATAAAATAAAGAATCAATTTATTTAGCAATGATTGACAACTAATTCCCATCTCTGGGTTGATTCCTTCGGGCAAACCGCCTGCGGCTTGACAACAGGCGGATTCATTCTTGACTACTCATTCACGTAAAATCTGCTAAACGCATTCGGAAAATGAAAATGAAAATGAAATTTTACACTGATATTGTTCTAGACTAGGAAAAATAAATAGTTATATATAGACCACTTTTCCCGGGTATCACCTGGGCGAAGCCACGTTTAGAAGCAAGTTATGAAATAACCGGGTTATCAGATGGTTGTCATGTTCGGTTTTCGTCATGTTCTGATTTAGCCATGAATTAGTCAAGTTCTCTTTTTGTCATATAATTAGATAATCTAGTCGTTATGACTCTTATACTTGTACTCCAGCTTAAAGCCCAAACTCCCGCGTCACGAAAGCCAGGAGATCCTTACAAGCGTGATCAGCGGAAACTACTGGAGAAACAGCACCAAGCCCGACATCATCCCCTCAGCTGCGGACACGGACTCCTTGCCGAGGCTCCGGAGACGGTCCCGCAGGTCGCGACCAGCCACCTCCTATGGCTTCCCAGAGATCACCATCACCAACCAGTCAGGTAACCACTCCTTCAGAAGTCGTAGAGGGCGACTCGTGGAGATAGTAGTCCAGTAGTCCAGAGATAGTGCATATGGAACAGATGCGGCTGAAGGAGTTCACCGCGGGATGATCATTAGCATCCGTACTTTTTCTGAACGAATAAATTAATGAACGAACAATTTTTTGTACACAGAAACAAACACAGACAATACAAACATTAGGTGTGAATCCATATTTTAGAACAAAAAACCTTCAGTGCGATATCACCTTGTCATAATGACACAAAAATTCACAAACCGCGATGGGATGCAAACCCGCATCTTTTCCTCAAGCCGGCAGCGCTCTTAACCGAGCTGAAGCGCTTAGACAAATCGAATACGGCACGAAAATATGCAAATCGCGTCTGGAGCCTCGTTGCTGGCGAAATACAACGGAAAAAACATTATCTTCTTCCTTCTATTACTCGTAGACTCATTTATTATCCTCATTTCCAGACCAGAAGACCATGAGACGAAAGTACCATACACTAAAGAGCCTGGTGTACAAGGAACCAGTGGAGAGCATCAAGGAGATGAGACAAAGGCCACGCTCCGCCGGGTCTACCGTCAGGAACAAGGAGGTGCTCAGTAGACCCAGCCTTTTGGAGACGCTGGACTTTATCAACAGCGTGAAGGATGCATTGTGCGGTGAGAATGCTCTGAAACTGAAATTTTAAAAATCTGTCTGTTCTTTTTGGATCATTATGAATTGTCGGAAACAAAAAGCTTAAGATTCTGCTGTTTTTTGTGATTAGACTATAAGACGAATTTATAAAGTCTAAATGATAGAAATAACCATGTGTTATGGCAAAGTCTAATAGTTTTATTTGATATGATTTTTTAGGATCACATTGAAACGTCTAAACTACCACCTGTTCGGAATCGCGTCTAGCACACAAGGAGAGAGGCAAGATCCTCGGGCTAGTTTTTTTGTTTATGATCCATTACAATAGCATGAAATTATCTAATACTAATTACAGTTTATTAACTGGAGCAAATTCATTTTCTTAATACCAGGCTTTCTTATTTTCTAGGTAATCTGAAATTTAATAATAAGCTTTCCTGGATAGCTATTGTTTTTCGCATGGCACATCACTTGGTAATTTATTATAAAAGCGTACAGTTTGCCCTTTGAACGATTTGATAACTTTATGGAGCATAGTTGTGGGAACAGCTAATTTATTCTTATTTCTAGTATCATAATGATGTTTATCACAGTTTTTATTAATTAAATTTATGTTTTTACGCGCGTACATAATGGCAGGGCATATTAAACATAATTATTTCCTTAAACTTGTCTTAATGAGTCTCTGGGACCCATTTTGTAAATAGCCCTCATCTGCAATACGGATATGGTGTATCTGCAGCACTTCCCCACAATATTATGCCATATGTATGAATTTGTAGTTGAAGAGTCCGGAGCCTCCGATTTGGAAGAGATATCCTGGTCAATAGAAGAAGAGTGGCTCGTGGGGCAGGCAGCTCCCCTCAATTTGCTGTCAGGGCGGTGCGGGGCGCAGACCCTGCACTTTGCCCCCGGGGATCTTGTAGCCGCGTTGTTGGACCGGGGAAAGTTTACTGTGAGCCTTTTCAAACACATTGCCATGCTCTTCATACTCAATTTTAAGTACTTATTTGCATGTATCTTTGAGGATACACGAAGGAACGCAATGAGTGGATAATGGATCCTCCGAGATTCAACTGTGATTTGAAGGATACAATAAGAGTTTGTTCAATAACTTACTGATATGACTGGACCAAGCGCTATACAGACTCGCAAGTAACTGAGGGAACGGGATTTCCTTGAAAGCATTATTTTTTGTTAATTACGTAATAACTTATTCAGGTAACGAAAAAGCCAAAACCCATAATTAAGGCAAACGACTTAAATGTTGCTATTATTTATATTACCGTTTTTTTTCAGATGAT
This sequence comes from Venusia cambrica, assembly GCA_951394065.1. NCBI lineage: Eukaryota > Metazoa > Arthropoda > Insecta > Lepidoptera > Geometridae > Venusia > Venusia cambrica. The sequence goes on along the minus strand of OX596058.1, from coordinate 9,690,591 downwards.
TTATATCGAGAACATTTTTACCAATCGTGTTTCTGAAAACTGAAAACACAAATCGATGAAATAACACAAAATTATTTACATATTCCATTTTGAGGTTTTCCTAGCACCTAGAATTATTTGGGAAGAAATATTAAATTCGAAGATGTGCTGCTGAGTCTGGTTATAATTTTGCTTGCCAGATGTTACAAGAGCTGTGTTCGTGGCTGGGAGAGAACAGTGAGGCGGCGTTGTTTGCATTACATCGCCTGGCGAGGGCGGCGCGGTCCAGGAGTAGCGAGAGGATGACCAGGTATGTATCGCGTGTATGTATTGTAGATCGTAGAGGTCATGGATCAAGCATATCACATTTCACTTATTCATATTCCGTCTCTTTTGTGATTTTCGCGAACAAAAACAGAATTGTTGTTATAATTGTCAATTGAAGGTATTCCAAGGGAGTAAAATTATATTTTAACCGTGAGGGCGCTATTTTGAATCACAGCTATCTATTTAAAACTTGGTTCCCTCCGTCCCATAGGAATTTCCGAAAACAATTTCTTAGTGCACCCGTACACAACAAAAAAAAACAGGGTGGGGCACACGATAAAAGTGAAACTTTTGGATTACAAGGAAACATTGAAATGTTTCCTTGTAATCCAAAAGTTTCACATTATCTCCCACTCTACCCGACACAGTGCCCCACCGCTTTTCGTCACACAAAAAGGTTTCGGATCTAAATTTCAAAATCCAACCATAAAAAGTTTTACTTCAAAAAAGCTGTCCTGAAAATTACAACTATTATGGACCTCGATTTGCACTGTGGATGCGCGCGTTAATTGGCAACCAGACCGTCAGTTTCATCGACTATTTAATATATCGATATAGAAAAAAATTAAATAAATGTCTGTACATTTCTTCTGACCACTTGTTAACCTTTTTGAAATTGTTTGCATTAAAACCGAGGAAAGTTTCGATTCGTTTTTTTTTTAATAAAACCTGCGGCCCTAGAAATCTGCGACGACGTGCGGTATGGTTTCCCCAAATAAACTAGAATATTATACAGCCAGCGCCCTGTCCTGCTTCTTCTTCTTATCAATTGTTTTTATCTACACTTTTTATCCTGTCCTCTAATCAGCCAGTAACTTGAAAAATAATCTATGATACTGTAGTGGCCTAAACTTCGTTCCTGTCATCACATGATCCGAAGTTTCCATGGACAGGACATACCAGGAAAATAAAGTACTTAATTTTTCAGCGCGGAACCCTAAAATAAAGGTATCCTAAGGTACTCCATACATTGACTGTCAGTGAAAGTCTAATCAAAATTGGTGCAGTCAGATTTTTATACAGCAGATGTGCGAAACAATCATCCGTTTTCGAGTGGGTGAAATGAAAATGTTTGTTTATATTTTATCTCATAGGATGGGGCATTCTACATATGCTACCACCTAACTATATAATACATAAAAACTTGAATTGACAGTGCATGGAAGCTCCCTGAAGCGGAAGGTACCTCCGAAACTCCTCAGAGGTACAGGGCGCGCGCTGTAGACACCACTTCAGGAGACGAGGCGCCGCCGCCGCCCCCGCCCTTACCGCGGCGGTCTAGCAGGGAGAGGATTACACAGGTTAGTTACCCTCTGGGTCTGGTAGAACCGATACCTCGGTACCTCGGGGAGAACATACATTTGTTCCCAAAATGTATGCTGGGTATGGAGAAATTCTTTTGACTGGCTCGAGCTACTGCCATGTTACCTAAGGCTATGGCTGCATGATCACATCACGGATGGGTCCGTAATGGTCCTTCTGGCTAGCGACTGCCTTCAAGTCCGGCGTCAAACGGTTTTTTTATTTACTTTTATTGTACGACGGGCACGCGCTTGGCCTTCATCTCACCTGGTAACAAGTTAATAAGGCCGAAGGTGGAGGCGCACTTCACCCGGAATCCTCAATAAACAGAGGAACTGGCTATCTAACCTCTAAATGCCGGAACACATCAATTTTTAAGAATTGTGATTATAGCGACATAATTGGGTAAGATGGTGGTAGCTAGCCAGGCGGACTTAAACAAAATCCTATCACCAACCAAATCAAGCACAATATTGCTCTCCCTGGGGATCGAACCCGGAACCTCTGGATCAGTAATCGGTGGTTAGAACAACTAGACCACAGAGATGGTTTGCCGTGATACGTATCGACGTATCAACGTATCAACTTCCCCAGAAGGCAACCCAGCCCAGCGGGGCTGGATGAAGGGGGAAGTTTGCTCCATCGTAGACCTTATCCTTGCTTTGGCCTAGAGACAAGCCTATATGTCAAAAACACATCGTATATAAAAAAAAAATAGGACATATGAAGTCATTGGGGCTTATCATGCAACTTTAACACTGAGTAATAGTAGGCTCTTTTTGTAGTGTATAAATTGGTTGAGGTTAAGTTATATATCAAATGTCGGAAGAGGCTAGACTCATCCGAATAATAATTTGCGTCTCTCTTAATTTTCTTGTTATTGCTGAAGGGTCTTGGAGTTTTGCAGGTCATTGACCCACGGGTCACTGCCATTTGTAATGAGGTCACTTCAGTTCAATGACCCGTTATTAATTGCAGCAGATGCGACACCCGCTTAGCTAGTGGTTAGCGATGGGTATAACGATCAATTGTTCAGCATTATTTATATGTGTACAATAAAGAATTTTGCATGGAATCACTTGGTTGTTCTAAACCACCTTATAAATTAATCGGTTAATTATACATAAGCTTTAATAGCGCTAATGTATCTGTAAAATTTAACTAGTTAGCAGTTTGACTCTGCCATTCGTTTTAATTATAAGAATATGTTTTTCTCCCACAGATACCGAACCGTTATGCGGACTATCTACCCCCAAGTCGAATACAAGCCGAACCTCTATACCTGGAACCGAAAAAACTGCCCCCAAACGCCTATACAGGGATTATCAACCCCATTTACGATATAAAAATCCCCAAAGACAGATTCACCGTCAAAAGATCTAAGTCCCTCGGCCGGAGTTTTAGCGTTAAAAGCAGTGGTATAGAAATATCGAAGTACAATATTACCTTGGGTCATAGGAGTGGGAAAAGGACCAACGATGTGGTGACGGCCATAACAGGGACCACAGGAGAGACGGGCTTAGAGCATAAAGGAAGTTTCTTCCAGCGGTCTGCGGCTGCTGATGTGGTGGGGGATACGTATAGAGTTAGTAGGATTACTATTGACTGAGGCCCCAAATTGCTTAAGATCAAAACCAAGTCAATTTTGTAGAAAAATCAAGCAACCCTGAGTGAGACCAATAAAACTTGATAAAACTCATTTGTCAGAATTGAATTGGCTAATTAGCCTATGAGAACATTTCGAGCCAGAATTAAGCTATTGTGCGATCGTAACGTATCGTAGATAGATGTTGTGTTTTTAGTGGCAGCTTATAGTTTTGAGAGTTCCGTACCCAAACGGAGCTAAGGGATCCCTATTACTAGTTACCAAGTCTCCGCTGACCATCCGTCATTTTGATTTTTCCATCGAATGATGGGGAAGCGCTTGGCTTTCATCTCACCTGGTTTCAAGTTATGATCAAACTGAAGCTGTAAGTGCACTTTACCAGTAATCCTCAACGGACTCTAAATGCCGGATAAAACGATTTAGAATTGTTGTTATGGCGGCAGACTCAGGGAAGATGGTGGTAGTTTGCCAAGGCGGATAAACAAACGTGTGTCTGTCAGCGGGATGTATTTCATGCACCGTCATAGGAGTACAGTTGAAATTTTCACAGAGTGTGTGTTTATATTCCCGCTATAGTAACAAATAATAAAAAGAATACCCCTTTAATTTTTACAAATAAAGTGAATTTGTTTCCTTGAAATGTGGTTCCGAGCGCTCGGTGTCCGCACTAGGCTGGGTTTTATGTAAGTTGATGATAGAATACACAGATTAGTGTTATATCTTTGTTAATTTATGAATAAAGGTTTGTGTTACTAAATTTTATTTTTATATTGCATGTGCTTGACCTTCATCTCACCAATTTTATTTTTCAAGTATGATAAGGCCGAAGGTGGAAGCGCACTTCACCCGGAATCCTCTACATACTGAGGAACTGGCTATCTTACCTATTAATGCCGGAACATAACAATTTGTAAGATCTGTTGTTTTATTGTTTTTATTGTTGTTATCGCGATAAATTTAATGGTTTTCATATAGCTGGTTTCACATTGAAATCTGATCCAAGCCGTGGGCGGTAATAGATATAGTTTGAAACAGTCTGCGAAGTGAAGCGCAAAAGTTTTCCGTGAGAGTTCCGCGACTTTGTTTGATGGATCCCTGAGGATAGCAGGGAAGTTCAAACTAGGGATGCTCTACGACGCGCCGAATATCGGTTACTTTAGGATTTTCGTTTTGATCTGTATTATTTTTATCTATTCCACTAAGTTCAACTTAAAGTTCAACCAGTTAAACTAATTAGACTAAAACATTCCAATTATTTCAATTTTGTAACTTTGCAATCTGAAATAAATATTTTGATCCTTCTCATTCAATTGGCATTAATCATGCACCCTTTACAAATAATAATTTATATCGCTTTAAAATGAAAATCAAACAAAATATTATGGAGAAAGAAAATGATGCGTTTGGACGCGCTTCGAAGCGAAGGGCTAATGCATCTACTCGTAGTATGCGTCAACAGTGGCTGGAAAATAATGAGTATTGTGTCAAAGATTAAAATCCCCGCAACTATCCTGTCCATATTACGACAGAATTAATCTGGGGCTTATTGCTACAAAATCGATGTTCTGACTATTAGTACAAATATTCCTAATTGTTAGACTATCGAATATTTTGGATACGCCGGTTTTATTCTACATAGTACCTACGGTACAATTAAGTGTGAAAAAAAGAGGCTGAACTTGGAACTATTTCTTTATTCTTCTTTATTTTTGAACTATTATTATGATTCCTTGTAAAGATAAGAGTAAATAAGGTATTTGAAAATGTAGTATTTACGTATAGACCGGAATTTCGGTCCTGAGAGCATTCGTTTTAGGTACACCACTTTTGGCAACTTCGGATTTGGAAGGGCTTTGTGGATCAACCCTGTTTGTCTTTAGTGGGGCAAAACTAGGTACGTAGTTTTTCAGTTGCTATACAAGTGGTTCATTTAATTCAAAAGATTTTATGAAAAGGGAATAGTAAAATAAGTCTAGCTTTTGTTTTATGTCATGACTCAGATAAGTTTCACTTTTAGTGAAGTACTTCTGCTGAATAAACGATAGAACTATTATACTCCATACTAAAAAAGTGTTAACTTTTTTTATAAATGTGGGTTCGCTCTTTTTTTATTGGTGATAGCTAAGCGTTTGCCCACCAGTTTACTACAACAACTAAAGATGTGGCCTAAGATCGAACACGCTTGCCTAAATTAACCTAACGCAAATATAGTGGTCTCGACAGAGCTTACCTATTTGAGCCTTTTGGGTTGGAGACCTTGGGTCCGTGGGGAGCCGGTGCCCTCCGGGTTTTCAAAAATATTGCGGGGCTTTTGATTGAGGCTACACGTGACCCAAGGGCTGGCTCTTATTTAGGCCAGCGGATTAGCATAACTATTCAGCGTGGCCATGCCAGTGTCTTGGGCACGCTTCCGTCTGGTACTGGTCTGGAACAGTTGAGTTACCTATAGGCCGTTTGTAACGGTCCTTAGGTAATCTGACTGATTCCTTTGTACATAGTTTAATTGTACCTATCCGTTAATAATCTCTGTGCTTGTCTAGCTTCAGGCCCGAGGTACCCAGTACCTTTGTATCGGGAAGAAAATGCTTGATATCATAGTATGCAGTTCACCCAAGTACTCCTATAATTAGTGCAATAAATAATTGTCTATCTATCCAACTATGGAAGTCTAAATGTAGTGATCAAATAACGTGGAATATTGCGCCAGGAGTTTTCTTGATAAATCGTTGAGTGACCCAGACACATACGTGTAGACCACGGAGGAGTAGGTACACGCCGCATTCGACGAGTATTTCATTGGACGCACATTCAAAGATATATAAAAAAAAATGTTGCTAAAAAAACAACGAACGAGTGACATACGAAAGTGAGTATACAAAAATAATTTTAGCAAATTATAGCCATCAGCACTATTCTGCGTAACTAATAAAGGTCAACGCAGGGCTGGTTTTTAGACTACCCCAATAATTTAAACAAAAATCGATGAATGTCCTAATATTCATTTTAAATTATTTCATGCAAACATAATCACATAGTGTTAACAATGGAATATCTTATTCTAACACTGTACTATTATTTATTATGTGACCCAGTTAGGGTGTAGCCCCTCTGTATATCTTATTATATTTAATACAATCTTATAAATGTTCATGAAATCTTCTTTTCAATTTTCAATTTCTTGCTTCAAAAAATTAAATAATTTGAATTAATATTTCAACCAACAATTTTGTTGCTTTAAATGAGGAATTGTAATTCATTTTAATTGCCGAATAATGTCGCAAAATGAATTTGAATGAGTACCTATACCTAAACTTAGTACTCGGAAAAAAAAAAAATATGTTACGTTACAAGGTTTGATTATCTAAGAACTCAGGGCTAGGTATCATTTATTTAACGGGATTCTGGGATAATCCCACGTGGAATACAAAATGGTTAAGGAGTAAAAAAGGAAACCATTTGACGGGTTGATATCATGCGTATGATTTACATAAGGAATTCAACTTTTTTGCAGATTCAACATTTTAGGATTCAACAATTCATTTTTTTTCTTTTATTGTACGACGGGGAAGCGCTTGGCCTTCATCTCACCTGGTAACAAGTTGAGATAAGGCCAAAGGTGGAGGCGCACTTCACCAGGAATCCTCAACAAACTGAGACACTGGCTTCTGAATGCCGGAACACAACATTTTTTTTAAGAATTGTTATTATGGCGACAGAATTAGGTAAGATGGTGGTAGCTAGCCAGGCGGACTTAAACAAAGTCCTACCACCAACCAAACCAAGCACAATATATTGTACTCACCATGGGGATCGAACCACTAGACCACAGAGGCGGTCAACTTTCTGATAAAATCTAAAGGGATAAAACTAGTGTCGAGTGAGCATGTATAATTCAGTTTTAGAAGCGAGCATTATGTACTTCTGAATATTTGATCGCTGCACTGCAGAGTATTAGCGGGGTCTGACCCATATCTAGAAATACTTTGTCATATTTTTGTATTTGTAGTCGTGAGTGGTACGTTTATACCAAGATGAATTATTTAATTAATTGTTAAAGAAAGGAATACAGAACTTTTGGTTCGACGCGATATCCAAAGGCTTGTTATATGTAGGCCAAAGAATTAGCTTTGCTGTTTAGTATGGCAATGCAGCCAGTATCTTTTACTATCGTCTGACAGACGATTATAACAACAAATATGGTAGTAAAAAAAAGGTAAGCCAACCATACGATTTTATTAATTACTAGCTCTCCCGACATACGTTGTCCTGTCATTAAATTCAAACTGGAATACAATACTAATAATAATTATTTTAGTTGTACCAACAAAATAAAAAATATTTTAATATTGTACATATATGTTTGTAAATTTTTATTATCTCTATAAAATATTGTTTATTGTAATGCTTGTCGTCACTGTCGCGTAACCGACGGTAGTTAGAAGGTGAATAGAAAATGGTGGGTAATAGATATAAGTAGTCAAAGTCAAAGTCAAAATTTCTTTATTCATTAAGATTTTTTAGGATCATTTTGAATCGTCAAATTTACCGCCTGTTCGGAATCGCGACCAGCACACAAGGAGAAAGGCAAGAACCTCGGGCCGGTTAATTTTTTTGATGATCCATTCAACATTTAGATACACAATTTGTAATTATATTCTAAGTAGATACAACAAAAACCTAAATACTTAATCTTAAAACATTTGTTATTACCAGGGGCCCTACCGCCGACGGCGAAGCCGATCTCCATTGGCTTAAAATTAGCTTCATGAGAACTAGAAACGATTTTTACTACCGGGTATGTGTCATATCCAAAATGGCGTTTCCCATCTTAAAAGTGTACACATGTTATGAAACCTATCCGTTCAGTACATTTGACGGTAAAAATCGTTTCTAGTTCTAATGAAGCTAATTTTAAGCCGATGGAGATCGGCTTCGCCGTCGGCGGTAGGGTCCCGGATAGGTAATAACAAATGTTTTAAGATGGCCTATGGGCAATTTGTTAACATTGAGAAATCACCATTTTGCTGTCAACTGGTATAGCAACATCGGGCCACACGTTCTTATCGTCGATATAATCACTAATTTTGTAGTAGGCACTTTTAATTAAATTATTCTTTATATACAATTTGAATTTACGAGTAGAGAGTTTGGTGGCGCTTTGAGGAAGCTTATTATAAAATCTCACACAGTTTCCTAAGAATGAATTATTTACTTTTCCTAAGCGAAACTTAGGTATCTCAAGTAGGTATATTGATAGAAGTTTATAGTTATAGATGATAAGTTATATTCTAGACGCACTGGCTATGGGCGTGATGTATGATAGTCTCTCTCTTAGGCAACAGAGGTGGGCTGAAGGCCTGACCTCAAGGGCATTTGGTATACTGGTACTGTCCTATAGTATGCTGCTGAAGGGGCGTGGCGTGGACACGTCGTGACGACGCTGAGTGTGGAGGAAGCGTGTCTTAAGGCAGCGTGGTAGCTCGGCGGAAACATCGGTGTAGTGCAGCTTAGTAGGTAGCTGGTAGGCAAGCAGTACTGGGTAGTGGAAGCTCGCCCAACGTGTGGGAGTCTCGATGAGCGCAGGCGGCCTGTCTGCGCACAGCTTGAAGTTGGGTGCAACAGCCCTCTATAGCCGTTATGCTATAGTGTCATGTTACGTGGCGAAGTCTATCGTCTTAGGAATGGCAGGGGTTGGCCTGCGTGTGTGCCATGCCACGCGGAAGATGGACAGGGCGACAGTTTATAATTTACAAATATAGGGCAAGTACCTACATAGATATTAATAAGCGGGGGTATTAATTCACAGGTTAGAATATCACTTGCCTTACGTTTATGGCGAACATTTCTAGTGTAGATTACGATAAAGCTGAGGGCCAAACGTAAAGAGTAAGCCCTACGTTCGATCAGCGATCAACTCACCCTCAGGAACTTCACGGGCACTTAGAACATCGGGCGAGCGTCACGGCTGTCGTGTTGATTAGCTTTTGTAGGTTTTTTTTTTTATTGTACGACGGGTAAGCACTTGGCCTTCATCTCACCTGGTAACAAGTTGAGATAAGGCCAAAGGTGGAGGCGCACTTCACGCGGAATCCTCAACAAACTGAGGAACTGGCTATCTTACCTCTGAATGCCGGAACACAACAATTTTAGAATTGTTATTATGGCGACAGAATTAGGTAAGACGGTGGTAGCTAGCCAGGCGGACTAAACAAAGTCCTACCACCAACCAAACCAAGCACAATATATTGTACTCCCCACGGGGATCGAACCCGGGACCTCTGGATCTGAAATCGGTGGCTTGAACCACTAGACCACAGAGGCGGTTGTTGTCGCCAAGGCTCTTGAGCAAAGAAAACGACAACCTTTTTTTTTGAAAGGACAGTACGCAGGCCTATGTAGTTCTAGACCGGGAGGGCGATAGCTTTGCGCGGACCTGAAAGGACAGACCCTGTGGCTGCGGTGGTTTTTAAGTCTCACACACCCTTTAAAATTAATGAAGTTCCAGGATAAAATCCTTGATTCCGATGATACACCTAATAAACGCAAATATAATATAACGCAACGCTAGAATTATGTGATCTTTGTAAACGATATTGGCCATATATATTGGCGGTGTGCGAGCTGTCTCTTCACAGAACACTTAAATCCTAACGTCTATACTGTCAAACAACTGACAGTTATTTCAAACGCGCTTATCAAAGAGTATGTAACGATGGGGATATGGTTACATTCAAAAAGTTTTTAATAAAAGTAGTCGTTAAGTTTTCTTAAATTTTCTAGGTTTCTGCCCAATTTTCTTATTTTTTTTTAATGTTTGTAATGTTAAGAACCTTCGACGAAGTATTAGAAGTAATTTAGAGACTACTTGGTTTGGTTGGTGGTAGGACTTTGTTTAAGTTCGCCTGGCTAGCTTACCTTACCTAAGTCTGTCGGCGAGGTAAGATAGCCAGTTCCTCAGTTTGTTGAGGATTCCGGGTGAAGTGTGCTTCCACCTTTGGCCTTATCATAACTTGAAAAATCAGGTGAGATGAAGGCCAAGCACCTCCCCGTCGTTCAAAAAAAAGTAGGTTATAGGTATGATCTACATCCTGTGGTTTCCACGGGCAACAGTTGGCATTTGCGACCACGCTCCTGCGCCAAGTGATTCGCCATGTTGTGCCAATGCGCGGAAGAGCCAGTACCTTCTGGGAAGGCTCACTCTATCGTAGACCTCATCCTTGCTCTGGTCTAGAGCTAAACAAGCCTAGAGCTTACCCATCTCTATTATATAAAATCGATTTTGACGTGATAGGTAGGTAGGTATAATCACGCTAGCGCCGAAACTGTAAGACCTACAGACTTGAATTTTTGCCAGGGTGTTTATTGTGACATGTGCTCACTAAGAACGGATTTTAGGAAATTCCTCCCCTAAAGGGTTGAAATGGGGTGAAATAGTTTGTATGCAAACTCTTTATTTATGATCCAATTAAGTTGATATTTAGTACAAGTATTTGTAATTACTAAGAAATGCTAATTATGAAAAAAAAACTTGGCGATTCTTCCTCTAAAAGGGTGAAGAGGGGCAAAACTTTTTATATGGAGAAATCTTTATATTTGATCCGATCGAGTTGAAAGCAATCTGGTAATTCTAACCTGCAATGTCCGTACGAAACGGCCCGGCGACCAAACCTCATAAAAGAATTCCGCACCCGTGAATCGGACCTAGGACTACTAGACAGGTGTGAGTCTCTAAGACGCTGAGATTTCCGAAGATTTTCTACTATGTTTTTGAAATTCAATGATACTTATGCCTACTAACAACCAAATAAGCACCAGTTTCTCTTTTTTATATATTTAATATCAAATAGTATAATTAGGATCTGGACATAAGATTTCTGAAGAATTACCGGGACGGCCGTGTAGTAACTAGAAACCCTGTCGTTCAGTACAAGCTGTATACTAGGTATCTAATATACAGCCATTCCTATTTTATATTTCACCGTAGCGAAGCACGGGTACTATCAACTAGTCATTTATAACAAAACAGTAAGCGACGTTGACATTACGTCAAGAGTGTCCGTGTTACGGAGGAGGGCGTCAAGTCGTTGGTCGAGGGTACCTACTGTCTCTGTTAGAAGTCGCGTCATGAACTACGTCAGATGCCTACACCCTTATTCTATATGGCCAATCGTGTCTTAACGCACCAGCGGCGCTACGATATGTCAATATGATGATTCCATGCAGATATCGTTACGCGGGCTAGTTAAAACACGATTGGTCATACAGAATAAGGGCTCTGGTGAGATCGCATACCAGGGTTTTCACATCCCTCTCGATAAAAATAATAATGTAGTATTATTGTGGGTCCACTATCAATACTATAAATTTATTTATTTTTCAGGCATTTTGTTGGAAGGGAAGATATTAAGCAAACACACCAGCCATGGTCCTTCCATCCTTCCGGTTATCAGAATATAAGTGCATTACGGAAAGCTGGCACATATAGCACATTCATAGAGTTCGCTTGTGAAATGAATGTAAAAAGGGGAGACACCGGTACTAAATATTACTGATGGCTCCCTCAGGCGGTTGATTCCTGGGCCACGGGTCCGAAGCCAAATAAGCGCGTGTATACTAATTGACAAAAATATTGTCATTGGTATTGGTTTTAAAAAGTTTTCATCAAATAATAGTTTTGTAACAAACTGAAAAACACATAAAATTGCTTGGTGAGTACTGGAACTTTCCAGCTTTGGATAACCGACCTATAGAGACTTTGGGGTGAGCACACAAGATCGACGCTTTATAAATATTTGGCTTCGTTTTGCTGCTCTTACCCTCCTGTTTATATATCATAAAAAACGATATGAGAAAGTTCTTTAATGTGTTGGGTTGCACTTAGCAAGGATTTTTGAAGATTCCTTCCAGAAAATCGAGATGAAACTAATACTGATAGGGAAATTATTAACCGCACATCGGGAAAATAATTGCACATCTATATAAATATAGCTAATAAACTACATGTATACCAAATAAATAATTTCACAACAAAAATACTGACTGCGCCGAAAAAATAGTATTTGCAGATCAAATATTTCAATTATCGGAACTTAACATATACAAAGATTATATTAAAAGTAATCAGGTTAGGTTATGTTTGAAAAGTGAATAAAAAATGCCATTTAGGCAGGTATTCAATTTTGCTTAATCTGGTTGTTACATTCATATATCAGACTGTCATTAACTAAAATCGACGTTGAGATTATTTCATAAGCAAATTTGATGGGCAAATAGAGTTTTTGATGTACGTTTTATATATTATGTTGGAAACAATAAGTATTTTTTGGTGTGCGGCTAATTAATAAATAATAATAAACCCAGAACTCATATTCTGACGGGTAGGTATTATTTTCAAGGATTAGTGAAACGCCCGGGTCTTTTTGGGACAAAATTCTTAAAATACTTTCTGATACTTACATACGCCCTGAAAATTTAAAGTCTCTAGGAACTCTGGTTGATTATCCGCCAGTAAGTCGGCTACACGGATGAGGGCGTTAATGTTCGCGAAATAGTTTTTCATAAATTTATGCGGACTTAAAAAGACATTTTTCAATTCTATTTTCTATGCCCTGATGAATACGAAAATAACGAGGACAGGTTTAGAAAAAGTTAGATCTTTTTCTAAACTTGTCCTCGTTATTTTACTTTAATAACAAGACCCTACTATGTAGTAGTGCGGGAAATTACTAACAAAATAACTACTTCGGCCGCCAAGTAGGCATTGCTGTGTTTTGGTTTGAAGAGTACCTATGGTTGCTGGTGAAATTACGGGCACAAGGGGCTTAACACCTGTATTTCTCAAGTGGATGTGCACAATGCAATGCAGCGTAGGTCATGTTCTTTGTGGATATAACCTATGCATTAAGATTTTATAATTAACGTGTTGTACTTAACATCAGGTAGGCTGCTTGTTTGTGCCATATCCATGTCGTATAAAAAAAAAACTGTTTTTGTATCTCGGTTGGTAGTTAAGAAATACATTCTATTTTGAAGTTACCTACGGTATATTTATTTTATTTATAGGAATTTTGAAAGTGGTGCCAGTGACAGAAATGTTGAGGAGAATAGTCCTCACGATTTCTGTTAGCGTCATTTGTCATAACGAAAATAGTGTTGAATTTGAGTGTGGATGGATATAATGATAGAGGTAGCCAAATAAAGTGATGACGATGACAGAGATGGATGGATTGTGTGAGCGACAAGACCTTCCTTGCCAGGTAGGAGTGAATAGTGAGATGAAGTCCGATAGAGGAGGATCGATGAAGAATACATGCTGTGTGGCACCAGAGTCCCGCAGTATGTGGGATAAAGGGCAGGAAGATGATAATGTTTATTCTTTGTGAGTGCAAAAGCAAAGTGGGGTCACTTGTAAATAAATGTGCTAGCTACGCACCAGGCAAGATGGATAGTAAACACCTCGCGCTAACAAGCTGCATTGTGAGAGGGCAATTTGCACGACAAGTGCCAAGGTCGCCTGACGGACGAGCAAATCGCGGATGGCGCATACACACTGAGAAAGTTACTGTCAGTTTCACGCTAAATAAACACTCACAGCTCAGTTTTACAGTGTACATATCTGCTTTCTGAGCTGAATTTTGTGGGCTCAATTCAAACAGATATGTGATCAATTACATATTTGTTCTGTTTTTGCGTATTTATTATTATCACTATCATTTCAGGCCATATAAGCCCACTGCAGAGCAAAGGATTTTCTGGGAAGGCTCGCTCTATGATATACCTCATGCCCTCGCATGCCTTGAGATCCAGGGATGACCCTACGTATATAAATCATGAACTGCCACCAACTCCATGTGACTGTCGGTGACAATGCAATCCCCAGTGAAGTCGCGGCCAATTCGTCAGCTAAGTGTGGTAGTGTGGTGTTTATAGCGAATTTGATTTCCTGTTCAAGAGCTCACCCATTTCAAATGAAAAAAAAAAGTTTAAATACTTCATCACTGAATCTTAAATTTGTTATTACCTACACAGCAAAAAAGTGTGAAAAAACAACTGGAGGTTTTCCAAATTAATATCAAGGTAAGTTCTCCACGTGTTGTAAACTCTTTGAACAGAGAGCTCTTAATTAGGTCGGATTTTTATAGGTCGGTTTATTTCAAAGTCTTAAAAACGATGATAGTCGTTATCGTTGAATCGTTACGACTCTAATGTTTCAGAAGAAAGTAAATAAGAAAACTTTGAAGTAATTCGAATAGAAGATTTGCTGCATTGTAGACCTCATCAATGCAAGTGCAAGTCTTTTGGTTAAGAGCTGACCCATAATAAATATAAAAATCAAAAAGTAGTTCACGTGAACAGTCGATGTGAATGTAACTTCAAGCCCCTTGAAATTATCTTAAAATACCATAATGGTTATACCAAATTAAGTTATAATCACCATGAATGAGCCTATCACATTTACGTTGGATGTTTTATTCAAGCAACGATCTTTAACGATCTTAAACGATACATTTGACTTATATGAAGACTGATGAGAGAGTATATGTCATCATTTAGTAACTGTCTCCATGTAAACACGCTCCACCAATACGTGTGCACGTGTTCTGATCCTGATACCTTAATTACAAGCAGAATGATTACGAATACAATGAATTTAGTATGCTTGAAATATGTTTTCGTAGCAGTGCTACGGCGTAGCATTTCGTAGCAGTATGTCGTAGCCAAAAAGAGGCTTATTTTCTCCTTACTGTTTTGTTTCTTGTTTATTATCAGTCTATCTCCGAAAAGAGTCAGGTGAAATAGAAAATCACTATTCCTTCAATTCACTATTGTCCCAAGATACACGATATGAGCTGCAGCGTCAAACTCATTCTCTTTAAATCGTTGAAATCTATATTTGTCACAATCTAAAATGAATAAAAATAACATCTAATAGCGGTAAAAATCATTAAATGAATACAGTTTACAAGAAATAAATGGTTGTGACCATTAGGCTCCCCCAAAAAGTACAATTTGAAAGACAATACAAAAAGAAAATCGTGCCTAGATAACAAATTGACTACATTATTATGCACTCACTTCAACACATTTCTATCTCGCTCTCTATAATGTCAATTTGATTCTATCCTTTTCTAATTTTCCAGTTCACGCTTGCGCGTTGGGGATTTTCGCGAAAGTTAGTCGAAGCTGCGTAAGGTGTGGTATTTTCTGACTATTTTGTATTACCACCTGTTTTACGTAGTCTCGGAATTTAATTTAATTTTATGGTAAAGAAGATTTCATATATACAATACAGACACTATTGTCAAAATACTTGTTTTTTGTTAATTAATAATTATTACTAAGATATCAGGCAACCATCATAGAGATTAAAAATAATTTATCAATATAGCAAGTCTTTTCAATACTAAATCGAAGTATAAATACAAATCAACAATATCAGTTACGCAAGAGGGGAGTGCTAGCCTATGCAGCTTCGACCGGCGCGAACGGGACTCAGCCTCTGTAGCTCGCCGAATCTCCCGGGCCACACGTCTGTGCGCGAAACATTATATTTCCACATAAATCCGGCATTTCTAACCAAAACCAACCTCATTCCCAAATAAATACGTAGCAAAAACAAAATGTCTGATAAGAATGCATTTCCCGCGTAATCTAAATGTAAGCTTTGTATTTCGAACGCGAAGTTTTATTTTCGGCCAGTGTGAAAAGCTTTTGAATGTGTGATGATAAAGTGAGCTTTATCTCTTTGTCGTATTTTCGAAAGACTGGGATTTTGATAGTGATTGTGAATATTCATGGAAAAATACGTATGCAATATGGTGAGTTACCACACATTTCATAGAACTATCTATCTTTTTTGGAATTTCTAATTGTCATAAATAAAAAGTCTCAAAAGCATGTTCTTTTGTATTCTTCAGGCTCTGACTCAAGTTTGAATGTTTTGACCATTCGTTATTGAATTTCGGCCTCCGATAAGTTGTTTCATGGGAGACAGGTACCTAAGTAACATAAATACATATTAAGAGAGCTAAATGAAATGGCATAGGTAATCTGGTGCCCAGGTGATTTGTAAATAGCTGGTTTTCAAATTAGACCTTGTTTCGAATACATGCCAAGACCTTAATCGTGATATTTCTTCGTAGTCATTGTCATTAGCTTATTGCATTACTTGTGTATTATGTATGGTCAAGGTCTTAGGATGTGGATGGAATCTGCCTTTTAGTGGTCTATCCAAAGCAACGTAATCGATTTTTTTTTTCTTATTTAGTCAATAGTTACGGCTGAATGATCCTATTGCTGGGTAGGTCCTGAAAAGGTTCGCCTGGCTTACAGGATTTTCCCTCTTGCTTGGTCCGATTGCAGTTTACTGTTTTGTAGGTGCGTTGTCAGTGCTTTCAATAATGACAGTTGTTGGAAAAGCTCGCTACATCGTAGACCTAACCCTCACTCAGGTTTTTACTCAGACAAGCCTCACTGACACCAGCAATCAACAAAAAAATCGAACAAGAAAATGTTTATTAAGCAAATAAATGATGTAAAGGAACTTGGCCGAATTCCGTATTCATTAGAACGCTTCGAGTTTCGAAGTTTCCAGCACTTTCATTATGGAACTGTAACTTTGAAACGTAAAGCTAAATGAGTCAACAGCGCGTTTATAGGTGCTTTGGTAAAGTGATTTCATTATACTAGGAGTTTGAAGGGTTCCGTACACACAAGGTGCCACCGGCCCTATTACGAGGCATTTCACCACCATTCCACTATCTATCCGTCTGTCTGTAGCGGACTGAACTATCATGAACCTTAATAGATAGATAGTTATAATTTTCACAGAGTGTGTATTACCGCCATATTAAGCCATAGTAGTAGAATCCCCTTGTGAAAGTGCTCGTCCGGAGCATTACTACCACCATACCTATTTCGACCGCCAAGCAGCATTGCAAATTTTTGTTGGCGGTGAAATTACGGGCACGCGAGGCTTAAAACCTTTTTGCCTCTAGTTGAGGGCGCAATGCAGTGCCGTGTAGGCTATGTTCTTTGTGGAAGTGATGCGGTAAAGCATTGTTATAGGTAAGAGATGCACTTAACACTAGGTAGGTTACTTGCTTTTCCCGGCTCCTAGTTGTATAAAAAAAAAAACAAATTGTGCAAATAAAATAAAATTAAAAATTAAAGTAACAACACAAAAAACGTGTTTTTTTCTTTATATATGGGTTGAAACCCTCGTTTGCGTATCTGTATTTGGCCGGTATTTCTCATTTAAACATATCTTGCTAATATATGAATTCTGTCTGCGCAATGCAATATTACGTCTAGTATCTACTTTGAGAGTAAATTTTGCGTAAATCTTAAAACTTGATAATTTCAGGTTGAGTTTGATTAATTACTGCTCTAAAAATATTACAAAAGACTGTTCTCAAGAGGTCTGACATTGTAACAATACCCGATAGCCACATTTTCATCTCATAACGAAAGACTACCGCTCCACCAAGCTCTTTCCATCCCTTAGTGTTTTGGTGGGTGCAATTTGTAGCTATAGACGCTATCATCAGAGGCCTTTGATGCAGCGAGGCCTAGTTTGAATTGGATTATACACCCAGGAGTGTTTGTAATCTAATTTAGAGCGTGAGGACGAAGTGCTCTGTACTGACTTCCCGCATTGGAGTGCATGTATTGTGCATAGCCCTCGGTTGAGAAACTGATTCTGCTGATTTTAACCGTCTCTGTAGTCTAGTGGTTCACCCACCAGTGTCAGATCCAGAGGTCCCATTCGATCCCCAGTGGAGTACAATATTGTACTTGGTGTGGTTGGTGGTAGGTTTTTTTTTAAGTCAACCTGACTAGTTACCTCCATGTTACCTATTTCTGTCGCCACAACAACGATTCTAAAATTGTTGTGTTCCGGTATGTAGAGGTAAGATAGCCAGCTCAGACTTTTGAGGTTTCCGCGTAAAGTGCGCTTCAACCTTCGGCCTTATCCAAGCCAAGCGACCGTCATACAATAAAAAAAAACCTGTCTGCCGGAAAGTAGCGTAGCAATACCTTGCGTTGAAGTCAACCATGCTCAACATTGCTGTATGAGCATGGTGGTGCAATGATGCATTTGTATTAATAACAATAACTATATTTCAGATAACTTAGGATACATGTTATTTTACATTATCTATGATCCATAGCTATATATTAATAAATACTATAGGTAACTATATATTGGCACGTAAAAGCTACGTGACTCACTTGTGTTGTGTTAAGTAATCGTGTGCATTGTTTATTAAGCACAACATCTTTCGGCCATAGTTAAAATATAGTGAAGATCGACAATTGTTCAGTTGAGACATGCAACACAAACGATTTCAAATCAATATGGCGGGATTCCGATTGCTCCATTTCTAGTAAGAACTTGGTTTTCTGCTTCACACACTCCACTAGATCTGTAGCCTTCGTAGATGGTGAAGTCGGGACACGTACAGCAGCGTCATGGTAGGCAACGTAACAAGTAGGCATGTCTACACACTGATTAAGCACTGATTAGTATTGTAGAAGACTGTTCCTTGCCTTTCTATAACTACAGTTTTATATCGTTATAATGCAACTCAACTAGCGTAGCTGTAAGCTACGCTCCGTATTACGACGGATAGGATACCGATCAGGTTGGTTTACTGTTTTTGTGAACGTTTAATATCTATTATGGGTATAGGCTTGTGTGTACAGTAGTATACTGCTTTGGGAGACAGGCTTTGAATTAATTTGTTGGGAGCTCGGTGTACTGCGAGTCATAACAAGGGGTATTATGTTCATTCCATTCAAGTGACAGTCAACGTGCCAGAATGGGGATTCATTTGTCAAAGAAAGTTTTCCTCGTAGAGGAATACAAATATGCCTACGCCTTGCAATTTGCGGAAATTCTGTGGGTTATGGCGAATGATGATACTCTAAACTCTAATGTTGCTTCACACGTAACGAGTGTTATTTTTAAGGCTATTATTGCATAGGCAGTAATTAAAGAGTTAAAGGTTGGTCAGCTTGAAAATTAAACTACGACGATGGTTTTGGCTACTAGGAAAAAGATTCCTCGTCTTCAAACTAGTTTGGTATTCTAGTTTGGCTACGAGGAAACAGCCAGCTAAACATATATTTTGTTAAAAAACAAAGTGAATTAAAAAAGCAAGGTGTTACTGGAAGAAAAAAATAATTCTGACTTACTTCGCTATAATCTGGTAAAATATGACCTTTTTTTATTTTTTCTTGCATTAAATACCATTTAATTAAAGGTTAATTAAATTCAATGTAGCATAACTTCAATACCTAAGTATTTAAATGACATGTTATTACTTTCCTGTTTTATTGGCTACGCTTAGGCATGGGGCCGGCAAGGAGTCCGTTTGTAATGGATTTTCGAGATTTTGTAAATATTTACCGTTTTTTTTTTAATCTTTATATTTATAAAACGAGCTATGTGGACAAGATTACATGCAATTTCCACGACCAAGCAGAATTATACAGTTTTATTTCCATCGAGAATTTTATTATTGTTTCGAATCTGTGTTTAAAGATGGATAGATTCAAGTTGAATGTAAGATTATGAGTATGTTATACTGTTCGAATTATGGTCAGTTTCCTGCCAATAGAGTCCTGATGCTCTGCAATCAGGCAGATAGTCCAGTATGCTACCCGCGTAGACCAGTCCCTCGGAGCCATTGCCTCAGCAAGACCGACAGCTTTCCTCAACAGTGACACTATTTATCAAGGCACCTGCTCATAGCGGCCAGTGGTAGCTTTTGGAGCCATAAGCGGATTTACAGTTTACATTTAGGTGTCAATCATTCTCAACAGTCACTATCTATTAAAGGAACCTCGGAGCTAGGAAGACGAAAGGAATCTTTCCAATTGGACGTAGAATGGCCAGGAGAGCCCATCTGCGGACTGCTCGTTCAAGTGAGTGAGTCTACCCGCGACCGGAGAGACTGAGGCGTCATGGATATTGATATGGAACAATGTAGTTAGCTCTCACGTTGGCTTTGTTAGCGAGCGTTGTTAGATAGACTGCTCTTGTAGATGTATTGTAGAACAAGCCTCATAGCTCAGTTGGTAGTAACTCTGCCTTCTGCGCTATAGGTTGTGGGTTTGATTCGCAGCTAGGACAAACATGTGATTACTATAGATGTTTGTTCTCGGTTTGGGTGTTGTATCATATAGAACGCATGTATTAACATAAAAAATAGTATTTAAATATTCTATACGTAATCTAGTTCCCATATTTCAAGCTATGTCTAGTTCAGGGCTAGATGCTGCTGTGTGAAATTAATGTCCTGTTATATTTATGACTTTTTATTTTTATTATTATTATTTCATTAATGATTGAACTGTGTTCCATAATGCTTAGTGTAATCATGTTTCTGATGTCGCCTGAGTATAATTCATTTTATATTGAAAGCAATCATAAGCAGATTGAGGTTATTCTTTAGATCACCGGGTCGTGGTGACAATAGATTCCGTGAAAGATACTTGTAGCTTAATATGTTTTGTGTCATAATAAAACAGAAAATGTCCTTCGCGCGAGTTACTAACTAGATTGTAGAGAGGTTTCCCGAATACACCTGCGTTCCGCTAAATAAATGGAAAAGGTTCTCTATGTAGATATAGAGTACCACTGGGAGTTCACTGTGGAATAGATTACCTTTTGATAGGTTGAATTAAGTGCTTCCAAATGTAGGTATGTGAAAATCTCACGGGATATTAGGAAAACGAAACAGACTCAAGATTTTTTACCTTTCATGATTCACCTCTGATCAATACTCAGAGCGTCTTTTCTTTAAAAAATATCTATTAGGTTGAGTGGATATACCTACATTAGACCACAATCAAGCCTGATGGGTACAATGACCTACACGTTAGATGCCTTCATCGTAGTTTAGTGAATGCCAAGGTGTTTACTGATGTTGACTGACTGACAATTTATGACATTCATAACTAGAGTACATTTGGCAAGGATAAAAAAAATGCGTCTGAACTTCTGATTCCAGAGGATGAGAAAAGGCATTACAGTATTATTACATTGACAGGTTTCACAGCTCAGTTAGTAGTAGCTCTGCCTTCTGCTCTGTAGGTTATGGGCTTGATTCCTCTGTGAACGAATACTTGTGAGACGTATATAGCTTTTGTTCTCTGTTTGGGTGGTGTATTGCATATCTATTAGTATATATTGGTACCAACCAAATCAATATGATCCCCAGGGGAGTCCAGTATTTTGCTTAGTTTGGTTGGCGGTAAGATTTTGTTTATGTTCGCTTCTTCTACCGTTGAGGATTCCGCTTGAAGTGCGCTTCCACCTTCGGCTTTATCATAGCTTGTAAACCAGGTGAGATGAAGTCCAAGCGCTTCCCCGTCGTACAATAAAAAAAGGCTCTGTCCAACAGTGGACATAATGGAAGGTTGATGATGATGATGCGATGTAATGTGATAACAATCGTTATGGACAGTTCTGCAAATATATACCATTCATAATTCTTAGAAAAAAGCTATTAAGTACTTTTATATTTAAGTTTGGTGAATTCAATGATAACTTTCGAATTCAAGCCTGATTGATATTCACACTTAGATACCAAAGTATATTTAAAAGAACATATCTAAGTACGAATATACTAGATATTAATGCAAATGTAAATGTAAAAGACTCCCGTTTCCACACATAGACTCTTAAGTGATCCATTGTGCGTGAGGAATGTCCGGCTAGTATAGCCAGCATAACTCTAGATGTACAGATTATTCCTGGGGATTCACGGAGTAATCGTGTTCTTGAGGGTTTTTTTGCATTGTGATTTTACATCATGACATTATGCACATAACCTACGTGTGGTAGAGCGTTTGATTTATGCCACTTTCATCCCATGAATTGCTTTGAAAATCTACTAATTCTGGCTTATGATACCTTTTGCCATCACTAGGCCACCACTCGGTGAGGACAGTTCTTGCCACATCTGTTTGTGTGTGAAACTAAAAGATTTTTTTTTACAATATATAAGAAATGAAAATTTATTTCATATTTTTTTACTGGACATTTCTCACTTCACCACCTAGCTCCAAACGAAGCAAATGTAATATGGGAAATAGATTACGAATAGAATACATAAAATTAAACGCACTGATTACTGCATTTGACTTACCTAAAGACCGTTTGTAACGGTCCTGAGGCTTCCTAGATCATCAGCTACCTATCAGTAAAAGTCCCGCCAAAATCGTGCCAGCTGTTTTGTAAATACGTAGACACATCATTTTTTTTAGCTAGTCTTTCTAATATACCCTATATTAGATATGCCCTCATCGCTGTTTGCGTGGTTTTCAGTCGGTGACTGTAGGAGCATCAGTAAATAATAAATTACGAAATGATGTTACTCTCCTCAATAAGTTTATACACATAGAATATAAAGTTAATATAAATCCTCACTCAAAGTCCATCCTAAATATTGGTGAAATAATTATTGAAAATAAAAAATTGAGTAGTTTTGAAGATTACCTACTACATCCAAACTTACAATCTTTACTTCTTATAATATTAGTGTAGACTATATAGTCTAATTTTGGGGATACAATTTAATACATTAAACCATAGATTTAGAATATCTTATCTATGCATTAAACCTTTTATCTTAGCTCTTCTTTTCGATCGACGTTTATATTGAGTCACACTGTGAGAAGTCGGGTAAAAAGGTTTTATTCCAAACGGGTGACTCAATAAATTGCGCTAACAGTATTTTTTGCTTTGATTATATTTGGATTAGTTTTTTGGGCTGCTATTGAGAGGTTTAAATTTAATTGCGTTTCTGGAATGGCTTATACTTAGTCACTTTTATGTAATTGGTCAAGGCAAGGTAACATAAGTATAATGGAATCTGTTTTTGGGTAATTTATCAGTTAAAAATATTATTATTAGATATGTTTTATTATTAGACAGTCTTTTTTACAAACATTTTCGGAAATATTATTTTTACGTTGTAGCAAGTTATATTTTTTGCTTGCTTTTGACTCCTTATTCATTTATCGAGGATTTGTCCCGTTCATAAAATGCCTTCCTTAACTTTTCTATTCACTTTTCTATGCAAAATATGGCAAGCAACATTAAACAACCATATTTGAATTTGAATAGTTACACTACAGATTGTACCGATTCCTTACTACATAATACCTCACAAAAGGCAATTCATAAATAATACTGCTTACTTGATACTATTTTACGGAATTCAATAAAAAGTACAATTAAACTAACTATGTACAAAGGAATCAGTCAGATTACCTAAGGACCGTTACAAACGGCCTATAGGGAACTCAACTGTTCCAGACCAGTACCAGACGGAAGCGTGCCCAAGACACTGGCTGCATTGCCACGCTGAATAGCTATGCTAATTCGCTGGCCTAAATAAGAGCCAGCCCTTGGGTCACGTGTCGCCTTCAAAGCAAGATTTAATTGATAATAGTAATTATTACTTTTATCCATAAATCTTTATTGTTGGCTAATGGGGCCCATTCTTTTATGTAGGTGTCTTGGTTATGTCGCCATCTCCGCCTGGGTCTTCCACGTGGCCGTTGTCTGTTGGGCACCTCTTGTGGCTTGCGCCCGCAGTTCGTCTGACATATGGCACACATGTCCGGCATTGTGTTTGTGATCATATATCCGGGTTTTTCACTCCATTATTCGCTGACAAAACCTGAGGGGGTCGTTTGATGTAGAGTTAGCGACCAGGCTTGCAAACCGTAGGTGAGTATCTGGAGAATGCAGATGTCCATGAGTTTTCGCTTGAGTGAAAATAGGAGCTGTCCTTTCATTAGGTCTTTAATGAACCAGTAGCTCTTCCATGACTTAATAATTACTAAAATATTTTCTTAAGAACCTACACTATCGATCGCTAAATAAATACACATGTTGGAACCTATAGAAATGAATCAGAAATGCTCTTTGGGTCGGCGCATTTCGTTACTAAACGTAATAGAAAGACAGTTGAAATTGTCAGAGCTTCGCCCAGGTGAAGAGAGGAGCCTATAGGTGAAGCATGGGCTCTGACCCAAATTTTCAGAGAGATTGTGACAGCATATAATTTGACCTCACGACGAAGTACAGCTATAAAAAACCGAACTAACTGTTTGTTTTTTTTATGCACCTCAAAGCATCTCGCTTTTTAATTGAAATGTTAAAATACATTTTGGAGCTGATCAAAACCTCATTGATTAGCTGACCGTTTAACTGATAGCCTTAGTAAATAGATGTACGAATTACTTTTATAGTATACCGCACCACTTGATAAGTAGGAATAAATGTATATTGCGTTGGCTGTACAAAGTGAAAGACCCTTTTGTACCCCACATTTCAGGGCACATATTACGTAAAAATAAATAAAAAGAAATTCTATTTAATCCGGTTTAGGCTTATGAAATCCAATAGCCCGAAGCGTGGACATCCTTCACTTGTTTGTTCCCATTGTGATGGGATTGCGGATATATTGGCAATTAAACTGGACCGTTCGTATTGGCCAGATATCCAATACGAAGAGTGTAAATAAAGACATATTTTCAATCAAATTAAATATCGTGGGTTAGTGTAATACTTGTTTTAGTTTAAATCCAGCTACACCTTTCAGCATGCAGTTTAAGCAATAAAATTGGATTAAAGTTAATCCGATAAAAAAATATGTTGTATTCCGGCATTTAGAGATAAGATAGCCAGTACCTCAGATTGTTGAGGATTCTGGTGAAGTGCCCCTCCACCTGCGGCCTTATCTCAACTTGTAGTCTGGTGAGATGAAATCCAAGCGCTTCCCCGCTGTACAAAAAAAATAAAAATAGTAATTAATGCTTGTCCTAATACCGATCTCCCAAAACACCTTTCGGCACAACAGCAGTGGGACGGGCCTGTGTGCGAGTTGACATGGAACAAGTACATACGTGCTCAACCCACACATATCGTGCTGGTCGTGATCGACAACTTTCCGCATTACCACTTGTCTTCGTTTAGGTACAAGGTGTGTTATACGTTGCGGCTATAAATAAACTTGGTAAGCACGGACTTTCATGCACTAGGTCTGCCAGCAAGCCTTAATGACCTTTTCGGACGAGCTTTTACCAGTGTCAATGTTACAGCCATTCTTGAGCTGAATGGTCGGTAACGTGATGATGATAAGCAGCCCGACGTTATGACTCTTGTCCATTGGGAAATGAGTAGGTCTTTGCGGTGTGGCTTTTGGGCTGGTGCGGTGGATGGATGACAAAAGGCGCAAATATAGTGGTCTCGAAAGAGCCTTTTGGGGTCGAGACCTTGGGTCCGTGGGGAGCCGGTGCCCTCCGGGTTTTCAAAAATCTTGCATGGCTTTTGATTGACCCAAGGGCTGACTGTTGTTTAAGCCAGCGAATTAACACAGCTATTCAGCGTAACAATGCAGCCAGTGTCTTGGGCACGTTTCCGTCTAGTACTGGTCTGGAACAGTTGAGTTACCTATAGACTGTTTGTAACGGTCCTTAGGTAACCCGTGGCCTCCAATGTAATGAGTCAGTTTAATTGTTTGCATTATTAAAAAAAATAATAGAAATTCATATTCTCCTCAATCTAGTTCACATAATATCACAATCTTTGATTAGTTTGGGGCGTGGTGTAAAATATCAAGTAACATTTATTTTTTTATTCATAGCAATGTGAGCGTTAGTTGTGAATCTCATAAATAAAACACCTATCCAAACTAATCCCAAAGAAAAATACTGCCTTTTTATTTCGGTTCCGTTTGCGAGTGACGTCACTTAGCTGAAACGTTACGATACATTCGAGATACGTTACAGGTTCTGACAGATTGCCTGTCTCCGCTGAAAATAGACGAGTCATTGTAACATAATACCACCATAATACTCTGGCTCTGCGATGACAGGTGGAGCGCAAGAAATTGGTAACATAGCTTATGTGTGCTTTTCAGACAGCAACATGTTTTTTTTTATGATCGCATAGCTCTTGACTTCTAGGCTTGTCAAGTTTTTGGCCTGAGCAAGGATGAGGTACGATAGAGCAAGTTTTTCCAGAAAGCACTGGTTCTCTCTATGACGCCAGATTTCGGCAGGAGGGTCGCTAGCCAGATGTAACTTACCGATCCTATTACCTGTGATCATTCAACTGCTTTCGAAAGCCAGCCATTTCGTTGCCCGGGGTAGACCACAAGGAGGTAAATCACACCTACCCCAACTACTCCTGCCCTAAGGACTATTCCGGGATGTTATTATTCTGGGATGGGATGATGGTGAATTTCATCATGCAGGAGAGTAGTATTTACGATGTCCATGTGTACGTTTAGAAGTAAAATGGCCAGTTCCTCAGTATGTTCAGGATTCTGATCAAGTGCGCTTCCACCTCCGGCTTATCATAGCTCCACGTGAGATAATGCATCTCCTGAGATAACAGCTTGTGTGTCTCATTTTTGCATAGATACACACGTTTAAAAATCACTTAACCCATTTCAAATACCACAGTTTCCTCAACTCTTCGACTTCCGGGTGTTTGTTCTAAGCAGTAAGGTCAAGCGACCTACTGCTTAGAACGAAAACTCTGTAAAAACGATCCAGTTAAGCCATGCGGGTATCGTCCATCTCTCTAAATCCCGACCCATCCTATAGGCATCGTTTGATGGCCGTTAAGTGCGTGCAACACTTTGCCGCTGAAGGATTTTATCTCTGAGCAAACCGATGCCATGTCGCGCTTACGACATGCGATGCCCTACTTCTTAAATTTCGACTAATCAGCCATTTTGCTTTATAGTTAACGAACCAATAAAGTTTCTTAGACCTTATTATGAATGAACGAACACTTCATTTTTAAAAAATTACATTAAATAATAAAAACGTTAGGTGACACAGTGTATATGTTAAATAGGCGGCCTAATCACTAAAAACGTAAAAAAATCTTCTAGACAACCTTGGAAGAACCAATGAAAGTGTAAAAAATACAGATTTTGGTTTATGGTAGAAATTTGTTTAAGTCCGCCTGGCTAGCTGCCACCATCTTACCAAAGTTTGTATTCAATATTATGATGTGTTACGGAATTTAGAGGCAAGATGGCGGTAACTGGCAAGCTACTACGATCTTTCTATAAGTCCGCTTATCAATGTCATAAAACCAACCATAATCCCTAATTTGTACGTTTCCATCTGTAAGTAGGGCCAGTTCCTCAGTCTATTAATAATTCAGGTTGAAGTGCGCATCCACCTTCGGCCTTATCATGACTTGACAATTGAGGTGAAGGCCAAGTGCTTGCTCGTTCTACTTTTAAGAAAAAGTATAATTCGCCTACTACTCTAGGATCCTTTCCCTAACTGAGCAAACTTTGCTGTCAAAGATTTAGTCAGTTATGGAACCAAAATGGAAAATTTCAACATTCAATAAAAAAAATGGTGATTGTTAGATGTAACCTGTATGTAGTGACGACTTTTTTTTTCTTCTAATTCTACGATGTGTTTTCAAGCTATAACCAAAAATATGCCATCCGTTTTAACCCCTGAATGATCGTATTAACGAATGAATAACCAAACGATTGAATGTACACAAAAAAATACATTGAAAGATGCAAACATTACATGACACATTATATTTTTTAATACATTGGGTAGCCATATCGCTCAAAAGCGATTTCTTCCGTAAATGTGACACGCGGCAGAGCGTGATGGAATAAAGAAGTCCCAATTTCCTCGTCCAATAAGCATCAGTGTCACCTCGACACTGACAAATGGACGTCTTCCGATGAAAAGTGGCGCGATACGAACTTGCTTTATCTGTTTTCCTGATTTTATTGGCTTATTTGTATCGGTAGCATACGGTAGAAAAAAAAATATTTTTAAAAGATTCATATTTATTCCTTTCGCTGCGGCGAACTTTAATATTATAGATTGCTTCCAACACAAACTAAAAACAAACAAAAACTTGTTTGGGTTATACAGCTGTATATTCTAGCAAGGTATGTAATAAAATAAAATAAAATAAGTGTCACCAATGTAGTGAATGCCAAAAGAAGAAGAAGTGATATGTCATCAAGATTAATAAGTATAAACTTCATAAAATGTTAATTAAATTGGATTTCATACTAGTATTAATAATTAATGTCCGATATAGAGCGTCAAGTGTGTACAAGAACTCTTCAACCCAAAAATACACAATATATAAACTAATACTAAACCAACAAAGGATGGCTCTAAAAAAACGCTATCACGCGTTATGTAGCTGCAACAATTGGCAAATAGTTTTGACATTCACATCTATAAGAAAAATATACCAATTATGAGGCAATTATTTGATATTAGTATCCAAATCCTTACCCCCTTATCCCACGCAACCGATTATCTATTCCCAACGTCGTCATGCAAACGTCCAGTCTTCGGCCTTGAAGAAGGCAGTTGTGCAAAACCCACCTATTGTGGGATAAAGGTCAGGAAGAAATTGATAGTTTATATTCAAGTCTGTCTTTTAAGCAGGTTGAAGAAGCAAATATATTTGACGAGTGTGAATGGTGAAGTTGGGAGGGGAAGACTTCGGCGGACATTCTCTGATCAAATTGGAGATGTTCTTGAAAAAGGTCAGGTCAGAAGTACCCTAAGCCGACGAGCTTGTACGAAGAAAGTGAATGTGGCTAAAGAGGTGTGCAAGGAGCGTAGTAAACGGAAATCCGTTGTCTCTGCCTACCCCTTTGGGAAACAGGCGTGAGTCTATGTATGAATATGAATGTATATATTCACACATTGAATCCCAGATTAATGACATATCTAGAGTAGAGATGAATATAACTATCAACCAATAAATTTAACTAATATTTTAAATCAACCATTATATTCAATAATCAGAATTAACATTATCAAATAAAAATATCATATCAACTTCAGCCTGAGTTAGAACTAACATAATTGAATGCATTGATGAATTCGGCCGTTTGTAACGGTCCTTAGACCGTTACAAACCAGACCAGTACCAGACGGAAGCGTGCCCAAGACACTGGCTGCATTGCCACGCTGAATAGCTATACTAATTCGCTGGCCTAAATAAGAGCCAGCCCTTGAGTCACGTGTCGCCTCAATCAAAAGCCCCACAAGATATTTGAAAACTCGGAGGGTACCGGCTCCCCACGATTTCTTGATGAAAGAACTTGACTATATATATGTATACACACATCAACATTGTCTAGGGATATTCCATTTCGAAATGATTTGCTTACAAACTATTTGCTTTTTAGAAAAAGTTTATATATGGAATTATGGAATTAAACCTCTATTTATAAAATTACTTAACTATATAAGAAAAAAAAAATAGAACGCAATAAACAAAAGATAGAATGGGGACTCCGATTTAAATTAAACAACGTTAATTTTGCCTAAGATAAATTAACTTTTATTTAATTATCAATAAGTGCTATCTAAGTAATTTTTAATTTTAACGGATCTTGTGATATTCGTTATGTCATGGAACGTCGACATTTAAGCAGAGAAGAAATGATAAGAGCGATAGGCATGTTACAAGCCGGTGCTGTCCAACGCGTGGTTGCCAATACCCTAAACACCAATCAAAACGTAATTTCTCGATTGTGGTCACGTTATCGTATTACTGGGGATGTAAGAGAGCGCCCACACTGGAAAAAAACGAGTAACCACCCCTAGACAAGATCGTTTTCTCCAAAATTCCGCCAGGAGGGAACCCAATCTCACAGCAAAGCAGCTAGTGCAAAGGCTTCAGTCAGACCATCAGCTGTCAGTCAGCGACCAAACCGTCAGAAGAAGGCTACATGAAGTCGATCTTCATTCTCGTAGGCCGCTTCGTGTGCCAGCTCTACGACGAGGCAATCGCGGAAGGCGACTTCTTTGGGCTCAAGAACATTTGTTATGGAACAATGGCCAATGGACAATGGTTCTCTTTACTGATGAGTCTCGGTTTGGATTCCACCCCGATTCACGAAGAACACGTGTTTGGAGAGTTTCAGGCAGAGAAAGTCGCCTCCAGCAGCCACAAGAGGTCCATTCGTACCGAGGTGGGACAATCATGGTTTGGGCGGGAGTTCGTATTGGCGCGCGAACCGAGCTCATTTGGATAAGAGGCAGCATGACTGCACTAAAATACCTGAACGAGGTCATAGAACCTGTGATCATCCCTCGCAGAGTTCAAATTGGCCAGGAACTTCAGCTCATGCCTGATAATGCCCCTCCACACACGGCGCGTTTGGTGTCAGCTGCCCTTCAGGAACATGATGTCGCGGTTTTGGACTGGCCTGCACAGTCACCCGACTTAAACCCAATTGAACACGCTTGGAACATGTTACAGCGAAGGGCTTTCAGCAATTTGCCATCAAATTTGACCACAGAAGACCAACTTTTTTGCCATTTAAAAAGAACATGGTATCGCATACCCCAGCGAGACTTTGACATCCTAATTTTGAGTATGAATAACCGGTGCAGATGTGTTATCAACGTCAGGGGAGGCAACACCAATTATTACATTGTAAAAAGGTAATTTTATAAAGTCATGGCAACGTAAAAATAGTTTTAACACAATTTACCGAACCTTGTAAATTTTCTGATTTTTCGAGATTTTGTTCCTACTTTAATGTTTATTAAAAAAATATATAAAACTGTTGTTTTTATTATTATTAATAAACACAAAATAAAGATTCTTGCCATACCTAGTTTTGTAAAGGAATTATTTACAGTTTTTGTAAAAATCAACAAAATGTTGAATATCCCTAGACAATGTTGATGTGTGTATATATACTTGTTATATCATTGACATGTAATTGGTTCAAGTTATTTGTTTTTATTGTATGTTAATTGATCATTCTCAGATTTAACTTTATGAAACACTTTTCTGTAGAACTAAGTGGAAGTGTCTGTTTTTTTTATTGTCTGACGGGGAAGCGCTCGGCCTTCATCAGACTAGTTGCAATCTGTGTTACTATTACTACACTATGGCCTTTGTATTTATACCTACCATGATTCAATAGACCAATAAATAATTTATCATCTATCATTATCAATCAATGTTTCTAGCATTGATAACATTTCATATGCACATTACGTGCAAGTGATAAAATATTCTGTGTTAATGTAAAATAATGTAAATTAATACAATGCTGAATGCGCAAAATAACCAGCTTTTGTGTCTCCTCTAGCATTGTTGCAGAGTTAACTAAGAACATAACATACATGAATCAACTAATGCTGTGAGCTTCATAGGTATGTGGTATGCGTTGGACAAATACCTAGGACTTGGCTGTATCAGTCTAGATTGAGCTTAAATAAAAAATAAATTAAATATAACTTAACATTTTACGGCATGCCAGTTTTTTTAATTGCACTTGGTCTTCATCTGTCCTGGTTTCACGTTATGATAAGACCGATAGCAGAAGCACACTCCACCCAGAATCCTCAATCAGTAGTCTTGAAACTTGCGTTCTTGCCTCTATATGCGGGAACGCAATAATTTAGAAATTTTATTATGGCGACAGACTTATATAAGATTGTGGTAGCAAGCCAGGCGGACCCTAATGAAAAAAAAACTCAAACAAAGAAAAGCCCAAACTAAGAAGATATTGAAATATGGAAACTAGATTAGAAGATATGGATGCAAATATGTTTATATTTTGATAAAAATAAGACAGACAAACAAATTAAACGTCTACGTTCAACACTCAAATGTTTGTCCATGGTTGAAATTATAGTTTTTTCTTAGTACTTGGGCAGATGATCTCTTGATGAAAGAACTTGACTAGCTGTAACAAAATGAAAATGAGAGCGAAACTTAACTTCATCAAAGAGAAAAGTTAATAGGTAAAGTCTTAACCAGACTTAGAACACTAATTACGTTTGTGACACATGAATATTAAATAGTTTTTCTTTGTTTCAGGTCGCTAGGTGGGGTTTTATTACCCACTGACACATTACAGTTTTTCTCGATTTGAAGACCATGGAATGAACCAAAATGACCAACGTAAAGTTAAAACTTATGTATTTTCTTTTTAATGCTCTTCTAACAACAGATATCGTGCAGTCCCGCCCTCATTCCAACCACAGTGAGTCCCAGGCTCATAGCAGTACCCATTCCCAGTACTCGGGCAGCACCAACTCCCAACCGTACTCAAACTCTCAACCTTACTCTGGCAACACCGATTCCCAACCATTTTCTAACACCCAGACCGGCAACACGAACTCCCAATATACCGGGAGTTCTAATTCTCAGTACTCTGGCAATTCCAATCTTCAGTACCCAGGCAGTAATGCCCAATTTACTGACAATTCAGAATCCCTACTTTCAGACTCAATTTCTCGAAATCCTAACAACTCAACAGACATAATAATCAAATTTCCCACGAACAATACCTTCAATATCCCTATCGATTCCAATTCAGATACCCTAGTCGTCGCCAGTGACAATGATGAAACTGCAGAAGAGACCAACCTTAGTTCTAACAGCAACATGGAAGCCATAGTAAACGCTGAACAAGACAGAGACGAAGGTATCTCAGTAAATCGAGGGAGGAAGCCACCTCCAGACTTAACCAAAGATGATACTGAAGCTGTTGAAAAACAACTAAATATATCAAGTTCGTTGCTAGAAGACATCATAGACTCAGAAACCGATCGAGAAGAATCTATTACCGACATTCTTTTCAAGCCCGAATTGGAATTCGTTGACATGCCTAGATTCGAATTCCTCATAGCTACTAAGATAAATGAGAGTGACTTCAGTGCTAAGAACGACAATGATAGAAACAGTAGTGATGTGCTTAAGAAGGTAGATTATGTGGAGCTTGTAGAGGTGGGGATGCCAGTGGCAGGGAACAATAGTGCCTACATGCTGAATATAACTGGACACGAAGTTGACAACGATTTGGCTCCCGATACAAGTGAGTATTTCTATGTAGTAATCTATGAACCCCACAGTGCTATCAACTTTATGAATGTCAAAAGTCCAAAAGTACCTAATTGAGTATAGCGCGTCAAATCAAGGCGATGGAAGCCCACGTCTAGCAGGTATAAATATATAGCTTGTCTACTGTACTTGTATTGCCATTATTTTGTTAGTAAAAGAGCAAAAGTCAGAGCAGCGATACCTGTTAATAATTGCGCACTGTTTAATTGGACTAAAACTAAGCAATGGTACGGGTTGTTTAACCTTTCCATCGTATACAAAATTAATGAAGTTGCTGAATATTTAAGATAGGATTAATCTGCCCTGAACAACTAAGCAGGAATTTAGATACACATACTCTTGGGGATTATCTTAAGGTTGTTCCTCAGTTTAGGTACGTGAATTATGGTTATTGGTAAATTGTAACTTCTTAGACCTAAATAATGTATATGAAATTCTTTGAGTTATATACACATTTTTCTATATAGGTTCCCGAACTGTGCGAATTTATGGAAAATATTAACATGTAATTTCAAAAACATTGTTGTTATTAGTAGCCTTTACATGGTTTAACATTTATGATGCCACGATAGGTATGTTTAGAAGCCACAATTTATCAAAAACCATTTCATACGTACTTAGCTCAGAGAAACCAAGAATTTGGAGCTTATTCTCCAAGATGCTATAAATATGTAATAATGAACCACTACTAAAGGCATACCACCTCTTGCATGTTATAAATATTTTGATACTTTCTCGCATAACAGGAATTTGAAAATGATTTTCTATTTTAAAAGGTGTTCACCTACTAAGAGTCCGGATATTATAGAATTTATTTATAGCTAGGAGCCGGCGGTGGTCGCAATTCAGTCGCCGACCGTAAAAAAGGATGGTAAAAAAAATTGTTTCTGTTCTCCTCGTAACAAACAAACTACTTATGCCAAATCTCAAAAACCGCGAAATTATTCATGACGAAATAAACAATAAAACAAAGACAGCCTTGTTTTACGGTTACACATACATTTACGTCTCGAGCACAAATCACACCTGTTTGTGTTTTGGTTGTACAGAATAACTAGAAATGTAATGGGAACCATGGTTTAGGTCCTAGGAGACCTCCGAGTTAAGTTGGGAACTCTGGCACTGTATATGGCATTGTTTGTGACGGTAACTCTCAAATGCCTTATCCGCATGGAATGTATTATCATTTTAATTAAATATAAACATTATAGAGATATCAGAAAATACAAATTGATTGTCGCGGGGGATTTTTGATATTTGGATTAGTTTTTGAGATAGTGGGCTGGAAAGAATTACAAAAGCCGTTTACCAACTAGCAAGCAAAGAGACAACTAGCAAGCAAATCGGAGAACGGTCGGCTGATTGCTGTCTTGCTAGTCTGCGCACTCGTCACCGACCCGACTGTTTAGTTGGCCCAGTGTGCGCCCTAGTAACCCAACCCGATCAAACTATCGGCCGATCAAAAAGTCTAAGTGTGCCCGCCTAATTCCGTAGTTAATGGAATTAGGCTTGGGTTTGGTGTAGTCACGAGGAACAACATAGACTGGACAGCTGGTCAATAGCTAGTTAGTGTGTTAGAGGTAGGGTCTGCCTGGCGACCACCCTCCTGCCGAAGTCGTGAACCGGTGAACTGTGTGCTTTCGGTGAGCGAGTGCTTTTAATAGGCAGCTCCTATAAAAAGCTCGCTACATCGTAGACGTCTTCCTAGCCCAGATACTGACCAAGCAAGCCCTCAAGAGCTTACCTATTTAAAATAAAAAAAAACAGTATGCTTTTCTCACACAGCTGACCTCAAGTTCAACAAATAATACCTACTATTCTGAAATGATAAACAAATATAAACAAAAATCAACTCCTAACAAAGCCAGTAATCTCCGGTTCTAATTTCATTATTTACTCTAGTCCTAATGGCGTCGTTGTACCGCTTATTACTCACAATTAATCCTACCTAGTGCGTTTATTACAGTCTAGATGGCTAGTAGAGCGTTGAAATGGACTCTATGTCATTGAGGCTACCAGAAATTCATGCCACCTACAGTTGGTAGCGAGGAAAGTAGATAATAGGTTTGTATGAAAACGTAAACGTATATAGCGGATGCTTAGTTATAGGGTTAAAAAGTGGCATAAACCAAATTTATCCTGATCCGATTATAATTGCAAAATTTATTTTGAATCGGACATTCCTCATTTTATTCTCACTTTTCATCATTCCACATTCAATTACAATCGGAGCTTTATTAATTATTTTAAATTTTATTATTTTTAAATTCGGAGCTTAATACGGGCTGCATCATATGAACCGTGATAGGAAGACAGTTGATTTTTTACAGAGTATGTGTTTTTATTGCAAAATTAATACAACTAAATAAAATTCTAAATTAAAGGATGCTCCCATTTAAGTAACATGTTTTTTTGCCTACTGTCTGAATCCTCAGGGTGCGTGTCCGCACTTGGCCTTTTTATTCTATTTGGAATTGCTCGAGGCTACATTAAATATCTTACGCGAGATAGTTACCTAGGGAACGGTGTCGACTACATTCAGATATCGGTGAAAAGGTGCGAAGGTCAATTTATTTTATACACCCATTCCGTACATTTATCGTCTAAATCCAATTTTGGCCGCGTTTACACGAACTATTCAATATAAAATAGAATATCTAATATTTAGGTTACAAATCCACTTGGTTCCATAGCAAAAATTAAATCGACGCGTGTTTCGTGTGACGAGGTATCCTCAGGAAATTAAGTCTTGCTGCCAAGTTGTCGAGCCCCGGCCGTCGTGTTGTTGCTCCGAAGCCTGCGCTGCGAGTTTTTTAACATGAAAAATAAATAATTAATTGTTTGTCAAACATGCTTAAGGAGTTTCAGTAAATATATAACCTATATTTAGGCTCAAATTTCAAATAACATGTTTGAAATTTTACGCAACAACTATAGTGCGTCCTTAAGGCCGTTCGAATAAAAAAAAAGGGTATATAATATTATTATATAAGGGTATATAGTATTAAATATTAATTTCAGCAGGCCGAACTCTGCTTACTGATTTTATAAAATGTATTTGCGTCTTTAGGCGACTGAAATATTCTAGATTTCAGAGACTTTAATGTTCTACAGATGAAATAAGAATGATTAGCGTGTGACTTTTGAATTTTCCATTTTGCATCAACATTTAATGAACAACATTTCTTATTTGTAAATCAAATCAATTATCGTTTATGGGTATAGAAAGAGTCCTTTTCTAAAACCCTGCGCCAGCACACAAGAACGGCCTCAGAGTTTTAACAAATTTCTTGACATTATCAATATGCATTTTCAAAACTGAAAAGCTGTTATAAAACTTTGCATATTGCACCTTACATCTAGACGTATTTTTGCAGACTCTTTTAAATTTCAAAGATACCAGTTCAGGAGCTCTACCTGGCTCGCTGCCAGACTCGGGTTGATTCCGCGTCTTAGGACGCTATCCGGGGATTATACTGTTATGTAAAATGTTTGTTGTTTAGTATTCAGAAGCAATTTGGAACTTTTAATAATGATAAGATTAAATTGAGACTTTCATAGCAAATGGGTTAGTGAACATATTTTGTTAATGAATGTAATGGTTAATAAATAATAAATAAATATTATTTATTTCACACTAACAGAAACATTTTTTGTTTAGCCTCTATTTCATTATGTTTTATTGAATATTATTTAGCTTAAGTAGCGTGTGAATCAGAATGTTGTTGTGACTTGAGCAGTTTTGATTACAAAATCATTTAAGCTGAAAACTATCTCTGTGATCATTCGGGCTTAAATAATTTAATTGCGAAGCTTTAAAGTTGTCAGAGTGTACAAAGCATAAAATATATCACTATATACCTGAATCTAAACCTTCAGGGGATACCCTTGAAGGTTTAGATTCAGGTATAGAAATATTTATTTAACTTACAGGTTTCTCTACTAAACATGTCTTAAAAATAAACTATAAAACGACACACACACAATTTCATAAAAATGTAGGAGTTTAGGAGGAGTTCAGTGACTAACACACTTACAGAGAAATTATTTATGTGAATATGCGCGTTTGAAGGCTCAGATATGTATGATATGAATATTTTAACTGCCTCTGTGGTCTTGTGGTTCGACCACCGGTGTCAAAACCAGAGGTCCCGGGTTTGATCCTCAGGGGCAGTACAATATTGTGCTTGGTTTGGTTGGTGGTAGGATTTTGTTTAATTGAATCCACCTGGCTAGCTACAACCATCTTACCGTAAGTCTGTCACCATAATAACTATTCATAGAAATTGTTGTGTTCTGGCATAAAGGTAAAGATAGCCAGTTCCTTAGTTGGCTGAGGATTCCGGGTGAAGTGCGCTACCACCTTTGGCCTTCTCATAACTTAAATATCAGGTGACATGAAGGTCAAGAATCTCCCCGTCATACTATAAAAAAAATGTATCATATTTTCTTGGCGCCCAACGTGGTACCAACTCTGCAGAAAACCTTTGAATTTAAGAACATACTTTAGTTGAGCTGTGATCGATTGATATCACGATTAAATTGAGTAAAAGGGTTAAACTGAACATAACAGTGTAAAATACAATGTTGATTTATACCTCTCTGAAAGCCATTCTCGTTTACCTTTTGTGGTGTGAATAGAATTACAATTTACATAAACTTTCACGCATCATGGTGATAAATGTTAAAACAACTTTGGTGGGTTCGAACGATTTTGTGATTTGTGTGTCCTGATGACGTTTTAAATATTTTATGAATCGTGGTTCTTTTTGCAATGGCAATGACTCTCACATTTTTTTATTTATAAGACAACATTTGTAAAATGGGGCTTATCGGTATTATATATAATAAATCAAAATACCTCAATGTCAAGTTCATTACATTGTCTAAGTCAGACGTTAGGAACATTTACACTAGTAAGTTGTATGTTCTCATTTTACTCCTTCAATATAACAGGTTTCTGTTCAAGTTATATGTATTTATTTACCATAAGAGCAGTAACCTGTTTTCGTTATCTTTACTGTATATACACATATAGCTTGTATTACTGGTGTATGTTGGCATGTGACCTGGCGCAGTCCTATCTGTATTCTCAGGGTTCACGGATGTGCAGACCTGGTTCCTGGCTTGCTTTGGGACGCTCCTACCACTGCTGATCTTGCTGTTTGGAATACTCTTTGTCAGGTGAGCAGTTTATTTTAAGAAAAATCTACAATTGGCGCTCCAAAGTGGGACCAGTTGTAATTTAAAAGCTTTTAATATTAACGTATAAGCAATCCCTTTTAATAAATAGCATAAATGTCTCGTCTATAATATTTTTACTGCGCTCCATTTTAGAAATTAATAGAAAGCCTCACAAAGATCAATTACAAAAAAATATAACATCAAATAAGTAAATGATATAACTCAATAATCCCGTCACTTCACACCTAAAATAGTTTTTTAACAAAATCGTAATGTAAGTATATCAAAATTAATGTTTAAAAGTTCTATGCGACCATAACTCATTTTTCATAAAACCGAATTGGCGCCCCAACGTGGGACAAGTTTGTTCACGTCGAATATTTTCCATTTTCGCAGAAATATTCCGAAGCCACTATAAAACCGTAACTGTAACTATAAATGCGGAATGAAAACGCAGTGTCTCGGAAACCGTGGCATATTCGACATATTTTTCAAGCCCGCCCTCTGGCGGGAAACGAACGATGAAGCGATATTGTGCCATGCAACGAGAACAATTATTGTCAATCCAATTGGTTGCTTTGTACGCACCATTTATTTCCGATTAATATGGGGCGATTAAATTAATAATACTTCTTTTTAGGGGTTGCTGAAGAGTGTTTTTTATTTTTTGTTTTATGTGTACATTTAATTACAGGTTAATTTGGCACTTTACAAGCGCTTATTCTTCTTGTTCAACAGCTCGTTACTGTCCAATACTGGACAGTGTAGTCCTGCAAAATTTTACCATAAGCACTTCTTTTCATATAACTAAGTACCTAACTGAAAAATTCGGTCTAGTGTCACGGAGAGTACCTACTGAAAAAAATTAAATACCAACTTGTTCTTTGTGAATAACAGCGATCCCGATCTATATTTTCATGAAATATATCTTTGTATATAGCTAATAGCTCGTAACCATCCTGCTGCTGGACATAGTCTCTTCTAACACTGAGGGTTATTTAAATTTCTAAATCTACTCGCTTGGATGATCTCATTCGATGTCAGTGAAAAATACGCAGCAATATTACAATAACTTCATATATCTTTTCATAACATTATTTTCACACACATTCTTATAGGATCCAATTTGTACTCTTTGAGAATGGATGAATGAATGGATGGAATGGATGGATGGATGATCAAATGAATGGAGAGCTCGCTCCATCGTAGATCTCATTCTTACCTGTGTAAGTTTCGTGGTCAAGAGCCGACCCATCGTAAATAAAAAAAAAAAAAAAGGAATCCTAAAACAACTGCTCAGTTAAATCTCTTTGTAATCAATCTGCAGAGGCGTAGGTAGTCATAATATTAATTCTTGTAAGAAAAAATATACCAATGTGAAATGAACCATGAGATATTAAATCTTGTCTTCAGAGTGGGATAGAGCAACATCACTGGGTAGGTACTATCAAAAGGATTCTTTTCAATGGCCAAGAAAAAAGCCTTTCTGACAAATATTTTTTATATTAACCACTAGTATTTATTAGCTGACTGCCACACGCAAAATGGACCACTTTAGAGTGCGAAAGAGGGTTATATTTTCGGTTTATTGCATTGGAATGCTAGATCATTTAATCGCTTGACGGATTTTTACGAATGAGGTGTTGTTTCGTTCGTCTAAATTGTGAGAGTGACAATGGCTACATTATTTAGTTAGATTGAATACTTACGGACGTGTTTTTTATTGTCATGAATTTAGCAGTCGTGTTTTAGTTTTTCAATCTGTTGCTCAGGCTATTGAGGATACTTGGTTTTGTATATAAACGTGACTATCTTGATTGATAGCTGAAACTTGTAGGCTTCAATCAAAACTCTGAAACACTACGTTCATAGCTAGGCCTAAACGGGGGCCAATCTTCCCTCCCTAAGACGTTAAAAATGGTTTGATATCTATCGTGTATCACAATAGAGGCGAAAGGAAAACTATCAAATGAAATTATCCACTTAACGGCGAGCCGGCAGTAGGTATTGTGATTCGGTTGGGTCCAGGAATATTCCAGTTACGGCTCAGTGCGTATCAGACTATATCAAGATGTACTCAAATGGTGACACATCGATAGCAAGTTTCAGCTGAAATTAAAATACTTAAAGCGCTCCTAAAAATCATTTAAAAATGCGCACTTTAAAAATCAGCTGCAAGTGCCCGTTTATACGCAGATTTTTCAACGTTTATTGATTTAACTCTATCCTAAAAACGGTTATACCTATCTATGAGCGTGAAACGAAATGTGATTATAGTGCTTACCCTAATGTATAACAACAAATACCTTCTAAAAACTAAAACGCGTGAGTCAGATCCACACAAGGCTCCGAAACTTTTCTAACTAAAGCATTTTTGACATGAAAATGATTCATTTTGGTCGTTGTATATATATAAGAAATAATACAAAAGGAAGGTTAGCCTTGAATATTTCAAGACTCAAGTTTGGGCTGAGTGTTGATTGTTAGTCAGTCAGTCAGTCAGCTAAATGACAAATTTATATATTTTGGTTAGGTCTATCGGATAATCGTATAGATATCAATATGAATGCGGCTGTGAAACTCTGTTACCTCTGCTCCAACCCCCGGTAATTGGGTTACCTGCCGCCTATGATTGGGGCTCGCAGGTATGTTACTTTCCATTGGGTTGTAATTCGATTGGTACAACTGGAATAGTGTACTCTACATCGGGTCTAATTTTAGGGTGGGTGGGTCTAATTCATAGTGGTCAATCCCGGACAACGGAATCGCTGGCATTTTTAACTGTTATGACTGAATGATCCCAACTCTGGTTGTAGGACATGCTAAAGCCCGCCTTATTACTGGCCGAAGTCCAGCGCCAAGCAGTTTGCTGTGTTCCGTTGGTGAGCGGGAGAGTTTGCTGAGAGTTGCCTTTACCGAATGAGTATAGAAAAAACATTCAACTAAACACAAGTTTGGTTGAACATTTGTATTAGGATATTGTAATATTGATTGTGTTAGAACAAAATATCCTCTCCATACTAAGGTTATCTGAAAAAGATTGCGCTCAAGAGAAAGGACCTCCTTTAGTTTTTTAAATATAAATAATTTCTGAATTATTTTTGTATAAAGAATTTTCATTCACTTTATTCATTAAAACGTTCCGTAATCAAGATTTGAACTCAATAGCGGGAATAATGAGTATACGCGAATCCACCTGAACCAAGTTTATCAATTGATTCGTAAGCAGACGCCCTTGGCAACGCCAAGAACAGATATGCACGGCCATCTGCCGCTTCATCCCTAAACGCTTGATAAGATAAACAATACACGTTGCTGGCTCGCTGCCAACTTGCCGGGTAGCTAACTCACTTCCGTCAGTCCAAAAGTATCGAAGCGGTACAGTAAAGCTTTTAGGTTTACTGTACCACTTCGAGACAACTAACAGAGTTAGGTTGCGTGGGGTCTAGTGCTTCACCCACCGCCCACAGGTATCAGACTCGGAGTTGCCAGGTTCGATCCAACTTTGTGCTCGGTTTAGTTTCGGCTTGATACAAGTCCGCCTGGTTAGCTACCACCATCTTAACGAAGTCTGTTACAATAACAATAATTGTAATCGTTGTGTCATGGAATTTTAAGGTATTACAGCCTGTTCCTCATTCTGTTCAGGATTCCAAGTGTATTACGCTTCACCTTTGGCATTACCATAACTTGACTATAATAAAGGCCAAGTGCTTACTTTTTGCTGAATATAAAGAAAAATCCCTATAATATGATTTATACTGGTCTAGCGGCAAAGTCTACCCATTTTAAGTGGAACGAGAAGACATGGAAAAGGCTTGCCAAACACTATATTAAGTACTGGAACCATCCCCATAAATTATTCAGCCTTGATATAGTCAAAAAAAAATAATATCGTGCAGAACGTCTGCACGCCTATCCAACCGCTGGTTTTCTCACGATGTCATGATTCAAGACCTGCCTGCGTGGAATTCAGGCTATTCATTTTTAGTCGCATTCACTTGACTGTCAGCTAAAATACGATCATGTCTCTGAATTTCGCATAAAACCCAAGTGGCTTCCAATTCACCTCCACCGGAATCCTCATTTCCTGTCCCTCCTTAACAACATTCTTCACAACCCCCCTTACACCGTTCTACTTAGTTCATCAGCGATTATCATTTACGTACTCTTCGTTCGTCTGAATACTGCCAGCTAAGCATTCCCGCCCATTTAACTAGTTTCTATGAACAATGATTTACTAGCTCTATCTATAACTAGCTCTACAAGCTCTATCTACTAACTAGTTTCAAGAGTCGAGTGAAATCATTTTCTTTGTCTGATTTTTCATAATTATTGATTTGTTGTGTAACTTTATTTATCTCCTTTATATTTGTAGTAATAGAGATATTTATTAATTCATGGGATACAACCCGCTGACAGGCAGACGGATGTCCCAGCGGAGGCTTAGTAATAGGGTCCCGTTGGTACGGAACCTGAAAAAGTAATTGATAAGTTCTTGGTTGTTTACAGATGCCTCTGCCGTCGTTACTGTCCAGGGTTCTGCAAGAGGCCGTCCACCTCGGCTTCATCGGACAGCAGTGAGAAGCAGGATGCCAACCATCAGCCGGTGAGTCTTCTTGCTTCATTTGGTTTCACTTTGATATAACTAAATTATCTGTATTTTAGCTTCCAGCAGGTTCCAAAATTAGTCAGGCCTGTTCTGGTTATGAAAAATGTAGGGGACTTGTAAAAAATATTTTGTAAGCTAACAAACAACTGATATTCGTTTTCTAAGAGATCTTTAAAAGATCTTTACTTTCGAGAGACGTTTTACTGATATCTAGAATTGTATCTGATGGGATCAAATGTAGGTACCTATTTTCACCGCATTAACCTAAGTAGGTACGAATTATAATTGTATTAAATACAATTTTATGAATAACCTAGCTCTAAAACATGCTACAAAAATGTTGATTTATATGTTTCTATAAACCAAAACTGGTTAAAATCAACTAAAATTGTATTATAGTTTTTTCCTTCGTCATAATCGAAAAATCGTTTCTTGGTGCAACCCTACACTTCAAAAAGAAGCTACACTGAAATTACAGGTATCTAGGACCTACGCTGGTTTCGGCGTTGATTGTCAATAGTTAGGTAGTTAGCTACACGACGATTTTATGTTTAGATTACCTCGATAGGCTTATATATGTATAAATCACAACACTTAAGGCATAAAAGAAAATAAAATTATTAGGTGTTATAATATCCGACGTAAAACAAATCATATTATATACGTACGTACTAGTAATATAGGTACCTAATTCAATTCTGACTGAATGTATGCAAGTTGCTGTGAATTATTTCCTTTTTGCTAGAAAGAACAGGTTGCGA
The DNA here is from genome assembly GCA_951394065.1 of Venusia cambrica. Classification (NCBI taxonomy): domain Eukaryota; kingdom Metazoa; phylum Arthropoda; class Insecta; order Lepidoptera; family Geometridae; genus Venusia; species Venusia cambrica. The sequence goes on along the minus strand of OX596058.1, from coordinate 9,646,900 downwards.
ATGCTATAACATAACATTTTATTGTACTTTGTACTATTTATTTTTGTGCAGTGTAGTTTAAACTTTGTTTTTAAAACTGAAACAACCATATTCACGCTCCATTAATTCGCTTTCACAAGACCGTTAAGTTGGCGCCTGGCGTTATTCGACAGGCAACGGGCTTAGTGACTATGCTCAAGCTTTTAGGTGCTCGGATAATTTACTCGATTTTGCGTCTGTTTCTGACTCTAACACCTTCAAAAAGAGAGTTAAAAGGCGTTTTTAGGAATAGGTCGTTCTATCGAAGACTTGAAAACGATTTAATATGTGGTCAGGTAAGCCTGATTAAAATAGTAGGTATATGAGCTTCAATAAAATAGTTTTGATATGTTTTAGAACAATTAGATGTAAGAATAATATGTACTTACATTTTTTTTACACGTTAGGACATTTATTCAATAAAAAGTACAATTAAACTAACTATGTACAAAGGAATCAGTCAGATTACCTAAGGACCGTTACAAACGGCCTATAGGTAACTTGTACTTACATTCAATTAAACTTACTATATTTAAACCGCCTCTGTGGTGTAGTGGTTCAACCCACGATTTCTGATCTAGAGGTCTCGGGTTCGATCCCAATGGAGAGTACAATATATTGTGCTTGGTTTGGTTGGTGATAGGACTTTGTTTAAGTCCGTCTGGCTAGCTACCACCATCTTACCTAATTCTGTCGCCATAATAAAAATTCAAAAAATTGTTGTGTTCCGGCATTTAGAGGTAAGATAGCCAGTTCCTCAGTTTGTTGAGGATTCCGGGAGAAATGCGCCTGCACCTTCGGCCTTATCTCAACTTGTAACCAGCCTTTGTAACTCTTGGCCTTCATCTCACATGAAGGCCAAGAGCTTACAGGTAGTACAATAAAAAAAAAAACAGGGAAACTATCGGTTTGCCTACGGACCGTTAACAAATGGTTTATAGTCTATAGGTAACTAAACTCTTCCAGACCAGTACCAGACGGAAGCATGCCCAAGACACTGGTGGCATTGCCACGCTGAATTGCTATGCTTGTTCGCTGACCTAAATAAGAGCCAGGCCTTTGGTTACGTACGGCCTCAATCAACAGCCCCGCAAGATTTTTGGAAACCTGCAAAAGGCTCAAATAAGTGAGCTCTGTCGAGACCACTAACAGTAACAGATCATTCGGCTCTAGAACGGATCACTCAACATTGATACTGGTTAAAGAGTAGAAGTATAGCTAAGGATATTCTGTGAGTGAGAAATACGCCAGCCCTCTCGTCTCTAAAGACTCCATAGTCTATAAGTTAAGGATATTGGTATACCTACTTATTTATATTTACGCCATCTAGCTTATGGGAACTAGATTACGAATAGTAGAATACTAATACAAACTTTTTTTTGTGTTTACATAGATACTTATTATATGATTCAACACCAAACACAGAACAAACATCTAACATTAATTACACAAATATTTATCCTGGTGGACATCGAGAAAGAGAATTCACATTTCAATATGGCCAATTATATGAAATCTGTTGAAATGTATTGTATATACAACTAGTATGTCATAAATTAAATTAAATTAGAATTAAGCAGTTTATTTCCACCACCATTAAATTATTCTGAAGCACGTGCCCTGTGTACACGCTGCTCGCTGCGAATACGGAGGGTTCGGACCTGGATTAGGATTCAAATCAAATAACAATAAATCTGCTCCTAATTAAACATTCAGAGCATAAATCGTACCTAGTTTACCCTGTTTAAGGTAGATGGGACACGAAAGATATGCCAGAGATTGTTTTTGGTGAATTTTAGTTTCATAACGCATCGTGTAGGTATCATGAAAGTAAAATTCGACTCAATTCCTTTTAGAGTTCCGTACCAAAAGGGTGCCAATGGGACCCTAATACTAAGCCTTAGATGTCCATCCCTTTGTCCTTCCGTCCGTCCGTCTGTCTGTCAGCGGGCTATTATGTATGAACGCTAATAGATAGACAGTTTTAATTATCATTTCTTGTTATATTGACAATGAAAATAAAGGGTACCTATATTTCCATTGTCACTATACCAAAAAAATATCAAGTAAAGATTTAAGGACCCCCCACATATAGTGATTTTTTTGGCTTGAACTTGGTTGAAGTGGGTAGGAATCTTCGTGCGCGTACGTGTACGCACTTGGCCGGTTTACTTGAGTTTCTGAACTGACAAAAGCTTTATTCGAACCAATAAGGAGTTTAGGCAGTTGCCATATCAAATATATTGTTTAATTAGTGCATTTCATTTTCTATTACTTTCGTGCTAACTAGATGCATTTTAAAGCTACAATTCAATCTCATTTATTCATTCAGGAGGTACCTACTGTTTATCCTAGCACAACATCCACCTTACATTACTCAGATTTTTTCTTGCTTTTTACAGGAATTCCACCAGCGGCTTTGCTCCAAAATCGAAATAGTAATTGACAAATAGTTGGATTCACATCAAAAGCCGACCACCGTACACATACCTACATAGGTATCAGTCTCCTTGAGTTTGCCTTATCGTTGTTCATGCCGTAATGGCAAGTTTGATAAATGTAATTGTCGAAAACACACAACGAAAAAGCTTTAGCCCGCTTTCAGGCGTCGTTTCTTCCATGTAAGAGCTTTTTCACTGGGATTATTCTTCTCTGCTTATCCTTCAAGTTATTCAATAATGTAATAGGTACTGTTCAGGTTTTACTTTGTAATATCACGTCGTAATATCCTTCACAACAGGAAACAAAAAGCGACGCAACACCAAAACGACGCCAATCTCAAAGTACCTACTCAATACACGGCCACATCATAAATCAACTTCTATGTACGTACCCCAAAATACACTCACACATGCATGCAAACTGCATTCTCGAGTCTAGAGACCTATCTTCTATCTCACTCACCCGCACGTGTGAGAAAGAGATAGAAGTGTGCATTTGACCTATGCGCCTGCGACCGATTTTGGCGGTTCAAGTTGCCGATACTTTTGTGTAGAGAAAATTAATCTTGTGGCGAAGCGAATTTCGCAGTCTTCACTCCATAATTTACTGAGGTGATCATTGGCTTCTTGATGAGTTAAAGTTATTTTAGTTGTTAACTAAATCTTATTTTAGTACATTATTTTTATGAAGTATAAATGAATTTAAGAACTAATGATTTTATCCGTGCGAGGATTCACCTGTACCTAATCTCAACGCGGTAGGTAGGTAGGTACATGGGGGATGTCAATAACAATAAAATAATCAAGCAAATAAATCATGTTTCTAGATTTCGCAGCTGTTTTGCTATCAACACTGTTCATGATATTTTGTTGATATGACAAAATTTGAGCTTAGAAAAATGCTAGCATGTATTAAATTATAGAAAATCTAAGCATAAATTTCAAAACATTGTTGTTTTAGATGCGCTACATCTAAAACAACAATGAATGTGTGTGGTTTTGAAGACACAATTTTCAAAAATCTATCTCATGCATATCTAAACATGAGGTTCCACCTTAAACAGTCTGTCGTGTCAATATTCTCCAATATCGAGTGTTCGCTGCGATCGGCAGGTCTAATCTAATTGCACCCCCGCTCTTCAACCCCGTTGTTAATATGCTTAGCTCCTACCATCCCTGAAGTAGGACCCTGCGCCTATTGTCTGGGATTTAATTAACACTTGACAGTTATCGATGTGACAGTAGGATTATTAATAACTGCCTGTATTTCATGATTTTCTAGCTCAATTTAACCAACTTTCCAAAAAGAGAAGGTTTTCAATTAGGACCTTTTTTTATGTTATTTTTAAATGTATGTCCACCGATTTCTCTGCGATTTCATAACCGCTTAGCAACATTCTTATTTTGGTCTATCAATAGAGTTGGTCTGAAATTGGTACCATTTTAATTTGGTAAAAATCCGATGAAAATATTTTAATTTGGACCTCTGACCAAAACTCAAAAAATCCAGCAAATCATAAAATCTTGTTTTTTTTATTGTACGACGGAAAAGCGGCCTTCATCACACCTGGTAAGTTAAACTACAACCTTGTAAGATAAACTTTCCGTATGAGATGAAGGCCAAGAGATACAGGTCGTTTTCATAAAAAAACCTATTTCATGAAATAACCCGTACTCTTAGGTTGAAATCACTTTTGAAGTTAAGAATTATCGACAATAAGTAACTTATATAAAAGCTCATCAATGCTTAGCCTGGAGGTTAGGTGAAGAATATTATATTTTAGTTTATCTTGGCATGTGTCACTGGCTAGTACTCCGCTAAGCGGCGATGGACTTGCATTTTGTCACGTATTGAATACTCGAACACGGTTCGCTACTTGCGAAATATGGGCATGTGCCAAACGCAAGTTTGGACATGCCTCTGACTATCTCCTTGTAGGTGATACTCATTCTCACGAGGATCACCTACAAGGATCAACTCCACGCTATAAGAAGTGATCAGAGGAGAATCCTCGAAAATGAAAAAAAAAGACCAGACATTTCAACGTCTTTTGATAGATTAAAAATGCACAATTTCTGGATAACTTCATACATAAATTAATTCATCGAAAATTCAGTTTATACCTAGTTTTGAGAAACATTTGACAATAAATTCTACAATACAACAAAACCTATCTAAAGTGTAAAAACCAGTAACAAAGTCTCGCTCATTTGACCCTCGAAAAGTAAAAATAACGTCCGACTTTCTACAAAACTGTAGGAGCGTACTCTAGCACTGGCTATCCACCCTGCACACAAACAAACACACACAAAGAAACATACACACATCCATACGCACACACACAGTACACAGTTATTACTGCAAAAAAGCATGATCCGATGTAGAGATGGCTAACATTGTACTTCGCAATCTAAAGTCTCTAAATAAGGCTGCGACAAATATTTTTTGTGACTCTCTGTTTAGTCATACGACTTAACAGATATATGTCGATGTTTAATAAGTCGGTGTATAATATGTCGATGTAGAAACGGACGAAAGTTTAATTTAACGAATTACATATTTAATACTAGCTTTGTCCTATTGGAATTCAGTTTGTGGCTGTAAGAGTAAAGAAGTATCAGTTTTATTTTTGTACTAACTTTGATATATAAATGTAATGTTGTAGCAGCCGTTTTAAATACCTTTTTGATATGTAGGATCAAAAAAGTATTTAAAAAAACTTTTAAATTTACAGGAATAACGCTTCGAATAACTTCAAAAAACGCATTCGCACGGCCATCTTTCGTCGTCTTAATTTGCAAAATTGGTAGCCACGAAAAAGCCTTCTTATTTTTCCGGGACAATACATATCCTATGTTATTTTTTATTGTACAGATTGGTGAAATTTTTTTTGGAGATTGACTAATACATCCAAACTTACAAACATTACCTCTTCCTAATATTAGTGTACATTGCAAGATAAAAAAAGAGCAAAGTACGTAGGGATTGATCATTCGGAGAATAACTCCATACAACTTTCTTTGTAGAGGATCAATACTCGTATATTTATTAGGTATATCTTGGCAATAAAACTCGTGTTTCGAAAATAATGATGAATACCTCTAAAATTTAAGCTCATGCTTTCTTTTGTATGACGAGCATATGTTTTGTAGCACAAGAAACTATCTCGTAGATATTTTCGTAGCAACTATTATAGTTTCGTAGGCATTTTCGTAGACAAGCGTAGCACACTATTTACGTTTTTGTTGCCAAGTTAATCAGCGTAGATTACGTAGCACAAAAATGTCTTAGGCTTTCGTAGCAAAACTATTGTAGATCTTCTACGAAAAGGCTATGAAGGTATATTTTCGTACGAAGACGCTTTTCCGTACTTTTTGACTTACTAGCTTTTGCCAACGGCCTCATCAACACGTTACCAAAATAAATTATACTGTACTATTTATAATCTGTAATGTAACTATTTACTTTAAAAAAAAACACTTAAATTTTCTTCAATATATGCTTATATTCTGTTTGCCAACAAAATTCACTAAAATCCGTTCAGTCGTTAAGTCGTTAGAAGGATTAAAATATCCACTTTAGTGACATATTCTCTGAAAAATTCAACGTCTTCACTAAAACGATTTAAAATCTTATTAGGCTTATTATCGCCTTTTAAGACTCACAATTAGACCGCAGATTTAAAAATACGTTTATTATTGCCTTTGACTTTGGTTTTCAAGGTAAACCATGCAAAGGATGACCGGGAGAGAAAAGAGGAAGACCTGAGGATGGATCTTGAAAAATTGTGACCCCCTCTGTACACAATATTTGGCTTCTTGTTTAAATGTAAACTTTATTTTTAGTTTTTTTGTTCAATAGGGCTGCCAAGCGAAGGGTGTCGATAAGATCCAAGAATTACTTTTGGGATGTCATACAAGAGGTTTGTCTGTCAGGGCACATACCACATCACAACAGCACACTATTTTCCACGACACAGAAAGAAGCTGCTGCCTTTTTATTGCCCTTTGTTGACTTTTACGACATCCCCATGGATGTCGTTTAAAAACTCAGCGTAGGTTGGTGGCGTAAATTTTAAACCTCGACTAATACAGCAACGGTTTTGAAAGCAGTTTTCAAAAGTTAGACATCAACCTTCTCATGTTAGTAAGTGGTGATTTGGTCGGTGCTTTGGTGCTTTTCTCACATTCTGGCTCTGCATAGAATGAGAGTTAGCAACGAAAGCGACGTAGTGAAAATAACACATTAGTGAATAAAGAGAGATAGAGAAAAAGTGTGCAAAGTGATAAGTATGGTGTGTAAAGTTAGTAAGGGTTAATAACGAATGCACACTTTTACTGTTAGTTGAGAAATAATCTTCGTGGGTAAATATCTAACAAAAACCATACATCACGAGATCTCTGTTGGGGCGAACTACTAGTATTTAATAGTTTTTTTATGTATTCTGCATTTGTCGCACATTATTCAGACGTAGTAGCGGCACACCAAATAATATTGCCAAAATTTCCCTTGGCCCTTGTTATCTCTGTGTGCGTTGCATTTATCTGTGTGCGACGTTTGTATGTGTGCGCGATGCAAGTGTGGTTGAGCCGGTTTGCCCAAAGTACATTTATAGGGTACCTATCCATACCTATAAATAGGTAATGTATAGTGGAATTTTGGGGTTTGCATGGCGTGTTTGAGGGACGGTGGTATTTTAGGTTTTTTGGAAATGGGATACTTTTATGCTTGGGGGTTTTACAAGGGCAGAGTTTTGTTATCTTTAAAAAGTATTTGCTATAAATTCTAATATACTATACAATACTGGCTTTACATCCGATTTCCGATAAAGTACAATGACAAAACTAATGATAACCGGAGCGTTTTTGTTTGGTTGTTTATTTATGGCCAATAATACATGGTATTTTTTTACATTCGGCCAGCACTATTTTGACAGCATACAATTCAATTGGATGGCGGCGTACGTCGTCAGTAGGTTGCACGTTTTTTTTTCCACAAAGAAACACCTGTTTTATTTTGATGATAAAATACATTTTGGATATGGACATAACTAAAAAAAAAAATGTATGACCGTTATAATGTGATCCAAAAGTGAATCAATTGGAGGGATTAATGCAAGTGACATTATCTTCTTGCCTTGGTTGTGTACATTTCTTAAACTACTGTGTACCGGCATTTAGAGGTAGGATAGCCAGTACTTCATTTTATTGAGGATTCCGATGGATGCGCTTCCGACTTCGGCCTTATCATAACTTGAAAATCAGGTGAGCTGGAAACCAATCACCTCCCCGTCGTACAGTAAAAAATAGCCCAGTGCGTAGACTATAGCAAAACGGTCTTGTTTTATATAGCTTATATCCTACAGTTTACTGTGCTACGCGCTGTTGATTTGATACCGATGTATAACAATATAATATAATATATTTTCTATAGGAATATATCAGAATTGTAGTATTCAATGAAATGTAAAATAAGAAAACAAATGAAATGCCCGGGACTTTATTCCCGTAATCACGTGGGAATTTCCTTAAATCCGCCCCTACATCACAAAAGGATGCCTGGCTGAAAGTTATAAGTCTCAAGGACTTCTGGTTTGGGCTATGCGGTGATTGCCAGTCAGTCAGACGACTTTTTATATTTTAAATGTTAATGAAATAAGTAGATAATTAGCACTCTTAGCTTTTTTTACTTTTATCACTTGATTAAGTTAGGTTTAGAGATTTGAACTAAACATAATTGAGTTATGATTAAGTTAAGTTCGCAAACAGTTATATTACTTAAGTTCAATTAACTTTCCCACGCTTTTGGCACTCTGCCAGTTTCGTACCGTTGTATAAAATTGCTTAAACTTACATTTAACTAGCTGACGCCATTCCGTGGCTTTGGGGCAAAATTTTCGAAACATAATAAAAATGCGTGTGACATTTAATTTAGCTTAATTGACTATTTTTTTATTCAGGATGAAATTGTATGTATTACTTTATAAACACATGAAAAATAGTACAATATGAATCTAGGTGATTAACTTGAGTATTTGTAGAGTGGGTACAAGTACTCATGTCTGTTGATCCCCACACTAGGACAGCCCGTGAGTCATAGGAGCCAAAAACGTCAACTACTTGGCTAGCCACGGTTGGTATATGAAAAGTCACAGATGGAGGGTCTCGGTGTATTTCTTTTTATAGTACAACAGGGAAACGCTCGGCTTTCATCTAACCTGGTTTCAAGTTGTGATAAGGCTGACGGTGGAATCGCACTACACTTGAAATCCTCAACAGTCTGAAGAACTGGCTACCTTACCTCTAAAGGCCGGAACACAACAATTTAGAATTGTTGTTATGGCGACAGAGGAGTTAAACACACAATAAGTATTGCACCAGAAAATGTAGATAGGTACATTTTGGTGCGTAAGCAACCCGCCATTTTTACGAGTCACCCTCACAGACCTCTTAGAAATAATGTCTACCGCACATAAACATTGCAGATTTATTATTGCCAAAACCTTTGTCTGAAACAATACCATTTGCACCATTGTCCAACACCATACAATCCTTAACCTGAATAACTACATCTCAACTTTTCAAACGAAAACAAACCTAAGTCTGTTTCTTTACAGTTTAAAGTTGAAACTCTGTGTATAATGGTAACATCTTAATTATTTTTTCTGCTGGTAAAACCAAGATTAATCTTTATTTTGAAAGCGATAAGGTTGGAAGTATATTTGAGTAGGTGTGTTTGTAAGTAGGTCGCAAAGCCACAGCATCTTTGTCGAGTTTCGGGAACTAACGGTATATCTGGTTTGTACCTAAGTACTGGCTTTGGATTGATAGTGTGGAAATTGAAACGGAAATTGAAGTCATGTTCAGTTCTCGTATTTTATAAATCTAAGTACTGGATATTCATTCGCGATAAATTCTTCACGCGGCATTGCCTTTAGTAATAGAATAATTAAGTTTACATATAACAAAGTGATTATATTCAATGGTTATGACTCCATCATAAGACTCAATTACTTATACTTACTTGGTTACTGCTTTGGCGCAGCGTCCCAAAGTGGATCTTGGCCCCCGACACTAGAGATCGCCAGATTTCACGGTCCATGGCCGCTTCAGTCCAGGTCTAGGAAGACCTACGTATGCTCAAATACAACTTATATACTTCCATATTTTTTATTGTATGCTGGAGAAGCGTTGGCCTTCATCTCATCTGGTGTCAAGCTTTGATATGGCCGAAGGTTCGTACTTCACCCGGAATCCCCAACAGACTGAGGTGCCGGCTATCTTACCTCTAATTGCCGGAACAAAACAATTTAGAATTGTTGATCTGGCGACGGCGGTCAAAGTCCTACCACCAACCAAACCAAGCACAAATTTGTACAAAATGTATCATTGGGGATCGAACTCGGGTCCTATACCGGTGGGAAATCCACAAGAACACAGAGTAAAAAAAATATATAATAATAATTACGTTTTATAAACTAAAAAGAAAACCGACTTCAATGGAGAATTTGATACAATTTAGTTCACGTAGGTGACGTATTTTTTCCAATTATTTTGATGGCAGATGGACGGACAGACAGACAGAAAGACGCGTGATCCTTTAAGGATTCCGTATTTTCTTTACTTTTGAGGTAATACACCCAAATCGCTTCAAGTGTGCCTATAATATTTGAAGAGTTCCCTCGATTTTTCCAGGATCCCATCATCAGATCCTGACCTGATGACGATGGGATCACCTGGGAAGTATACCGACCCTAAAAATACCCAAATCACTTCAAGTGTGACCATCTGTAAAGTATACCGTTTCAAACGAAAAAATAATTTTCGAAATCGGTCCAGACGTCTTTGAGTAATCGAGGACCATACATAAAAAAAAAGATTCCGACGAATTGAGAACCTCCTCCTTTTTTTGAAGTCGGTTAAAAATACATTGCAGCGCAAGTAGCTCCTAGCAAGAATTCTGTTAACTCATTGAGAAGTTTCACAATGTACATTTCTATACAATCTAAATTCTTGAAGTATTCAAGGAGAAATCCGATGTTCATCCTAGGCCATGTCTCGAACTCGTCGAACTATTGGAAACTTTCCCAGAAACGACCTAGAATTAAACTTCGCCAACCCGTCTCGCTGAACTCGTATTATTCATAGATTGTGGAGTTTTGTTCATGGCTAGGTGGTTCAACTTTTAATGGCCTTTTTTATACAGAACGGGTCAGCCCTTGACCTCAAAACATGGATAGGCAAGAATGAGTCTGCAATGGAGTGCGACTACCTATCGAAGGTGCCTATCTTGATTACGTAGTTATTTATCACAATGTTACGAAATTGCACTGAGTGCGGTGTCAAACACATTTATAGCTCTATATTCATGGGATATGTCAGAAACGAGACGCGTAGAACAACCTGCTTTAGTATATTCGCACTGGTTTCATTATAGTAGGGGAGCCCACGAGGCTAAATGGGGATTTACTCGAGCGTCGTAGAGACCTATTGGGATGCAAAGCTTAGATGATAAGAAGAAAAAAATGTTATATGATATATACCTTTACATCGGTGGGGGAAGCGGCTATAGATTTTTAAATATGTAAAAAAAATATTATTATATTATATATTATATTAGTAGTATACTATTGATGAAACACTCTCGAGAACCAACAATCTTAACTCTAAATGCTGCTCTAAACACAACCATTTGTTATTGTTATTATATTAGTTAGTCTCGCCTCATTGCTTTTTTCGAGTCCTTTTATTTAGTTTGTCTTAGTTATTTTTTCTACTAGGCTTTCATCTCACCTGATTTTTCAAGTTATAATAAGGCCGAAGGGTGAAGCGCACTTCACACGGAATCCTCAATATACTGAGGAACCGGATTTCTTACCTCCTAGATGCCAGAACACAACAATTTAAGAATTGTTATTATGATCATTGTTAAGGTCATTGTACTCGTAAGCATCAAATAAATTAAAAAAAATGTCACTGCTTGCCTGCCATGCACGGATATTATGGAAAAACTTCTTCATTGCAGACCGAGGCTCATGTTAAGCAGTTTTCCGGATTATAAACTATACAGGTGATAAGATCTACATTAGTGACTAGGTAAGTGTGGGTATCGGCTATCCAAAGGTGGAAAGTTCAGCTCACACCATTACAATTTTATCAAACAATGTGTTTCAAAAATATAATTTAATATCACCTTTTAATAAATACGGCAATCATTATGACAGTACCAAGATTTATAGACCTGCAAAAATGCATGCAATGTAAGAATAATTGTACGTGCCGGCTATCCATGATGCATCACTGCAGAAATTATTTAATGATAATGATACTCTCAATCGTTACCATTCAATAATTCAATATCGGAACGATATTCCACGCAGCGGTAATAATAGTAGGAACCTTAGGTTGTTATCGATAAGGTGTATCCATTAGAAGGCCTAAGTTTACCTTCGAATGTGCACATGTCAGAACCACCTGCCCGTAATTAGCAGGTGCGACGACGGTCCACTGGTTTAAGGGTTTAATTAGAAAATCAATTATAAAGCGGTTTTATAATTAAATACCTTGGCAAAGCTATTCCTTAGACACATATTTTTATGGTTTACCAAACCGACAATCCGTTCGCAACTAAGGAAACGGTACTTAACTTCTCTTTCTCTGCTACATTCACCGGTATCCATTTTTATCAGTTCTAATATAAGTATTATTTCCATCTATTTTTTTTATTGCACACACATACAATACAATAGTATGGCAAAGGTGAGCTTATTAATAAATTAATAAATGACATACCTAACATAGGAATAATACATTATATAGCGTTATTATTTTAAATACATTCTGCTTATATAATATTCACATTTATTATTAAACATAGTTTTATAATAGGTTCCGTCCGAGGTTATCTAAAAAACATTTGCTGTCAAACGTAGAAGGCATTTTGGTTCTTACTAAATCATTTAAAAAAGCAGATCAATAGACTTAAGTACCTTAATGGTCCAGTGCACCAGGAAGGCAGCCGCTAGACAAGAGTGGCGCCGTATTGTTAAGCTTTTTACAACCCCCAACACATGATGACCACGACTACTCTGGCAAGAGTGTAGCGAATAAGAAGAAGAAGACGTTAGTGGTATAAAAAACAAGTAACTTTAATCATTTGAATCACTAGAATCACATTGAATCTAGAGAACTAGTTATCAGTTCACAAATTGTAATCAGTGGCACAAGAAGAATGAAAAATAAACTCCAGCAGATTATATATCATGCTAGTTTATGCTCAAGGATTTGCCCACGGAGTAAGTACTACCCGGGTACAATGATCCTCATGGCAAACACTTTATACATGCCAAATTTCATAGAGATCCCTTCAGCCGCAAACAACCAAATAATCACACAGTTACTTTTAATATTGTCGGCATGAATGTATAGAGTCTTTTGTAATAACAAATTTGGCACAGTACTATAGAATTGAACACCCACGTGGGAATTCCCACGGACTCAATAACAAATTACCAACATATCTCATCGTCGCTTCTTTCATCACTCTCCCAAGTTTAGGGAAAAATATCCTCATTCCCTATGAATGGGACAATAAATACAATTTGGGGCATGTTGCGCCATAAATTCTTTTTAGAGTAGACTGGGGGTCGCGCGTTCGATTCCCAGCTAACGAGAGAAAGCGAATAACTTACACACTAACGAGGAGCTAAGGTAAAAGTTGAATGTTTTCGGTGCCTTGAACGAATGTTACTACGGTTCTTACTGTCTTTGCGTTACTTACCATGGAGTAAGGTAGGGGCTCGACTAGATAAATAAATGTTACTAGCTATTTTACACACCATCTCAAATCGCCCTTAACTTAGCAAAGCTTGTAATATGGGTACTATTTTACTGAAAATATGTATACTTATAATATTTTTAAATACATATTATGATGCAATACGACCCCCAAACACAGAATAGACATCTATACTCATCACACAAATGTTTGTTCCGGGTTTGAATCGAATGCACAACCTACTGCATTGAAGGCAGAGTTACCAACTGAGCTGTGGGCCTTGTTGCTGTTTTACGTTTATATTTATTCGGTTAACTAACCATGATATAATCTTAAAACATATTAGTCCAAATTGGGGTTTAGATTAGGTTACATTTTAGAGACAGAATGGCTATGATTATGAATCAGTAGGCATATCATTCTGAAGTAGGTATATTTCTGTACGTTAGCACAACCAGTTACGGGCGTCCTAAATGTGGCAATAATGATAAGTAACGCCACCTGCCTCTTCGGTACATTAGCTGGAGAAAGCTGGGCGTGCTGTAAGCCTATCGATCACTGTGATAGCACGCTTTCTCTGCCTTTACACATAGAATTGGATCTCGAGATGTATATTTGGAACTTGTTTAGGGTTCCGTACCCAAAGGGTATAAACGGGACCCTATTAATAAGCATCCACTATCCATCCGGGGCTGTATCTCATGAACCGTTAAATGTATACAGTTGAAATTTTCACAGAGTGTGTATTTCTATTGCCGTTATAGCAACAAAATACATAATTACGTTTTAAAAACTAAAAAGAAACTTCAATGAGGAACATGATACAATTTCATTATATAGATCCTGACCTGATGACGATGGGATGACCTGGAAAGTATACCGACCCTAAAAATACCCAAATCACTTCAAGTGTACTCTTTATTTGAGGAGTTCCCTCGATTTCTCCAGGATCCTATCATCCGATCCTGAACTGATGTCAAAGGGAACACCTGTGAATAATACCCTTTCAAACAAAAAAAAATATTTTCCAAATCGGTCAAGGCGTCGGCAAGTAATCGGGGAACATACATAAAATAAAAAAAAAGATTACGACGTATTGAGAACCTCCTCCTTTTTTTGAAAGTCGGTTAAAAATAGCTTTTACATTTTACGGATTTTTTGCCGCGAAATGTGGGTTGGAAATACGAATGGTTCCTATCATTCCTTACTACTTTCAGACTCCTTAATACCAGGTAATCATTATATGTTCACGACAAGGAATTGAGTTGCAACTTATAGCAAGATCCAAATTTACGGCTAGAAGTCGTGGAAAGTATTTGTGTCATCATGATGTTAATTATCATTGTCAGCAAGAGTCTGAAGCCTCCACCGGCGGGTATAGAAAAGGACAATATGTTGTACATGTAGGTATATCATTTATTTTGCCTTGGTCAGAACAGGATGCAATATTCCGTAGTGGTTGCAGCTATAGAATCGACCCCTACAACTCAGCCGGCGGATGTCGTAAAAGCTGAATAAAATCTCACCTGACGAAGGGCAGCTTATTTATGTGTATTATTCTTACAACTTTACTCTAATCACCAATCCGCCAACGTGGTGATACTGGAAATACCCTTATTTTTCTGTTGAGGTGTCTCTTTCCAGGTTCATAGTTTAAAATAGAAGTAGGTAGTAGGTAAGTGTAACCACTGAATATAACGATCGATAGAGTAATAAATATCACAGGATAATTTAAAACACCGCCTTCTAGTCCCAAGCAAATCTTGTAATATAGGAACAGATTATGGATATAATATATACATACTTTTTTTGAGCATGCATGAGCATATCTTGCAATGCAACACCCATAGAACAAAAATCTATATTAAGTACAGGAATCTAGAATCAAAACCAACCTACAGCGCAGAAGTCAGAGCTACACCAATTGAATGGTGAGGCTTGTTATATTAGAGCCTGTACCTATACCGTGAGGGCATTGATTCGTCCCTTTGTGCCGCGGCCGCCGACCTTGTCTTCAGCTCTATGTGTCACTGCTGCTAGCGTCGTGAGATCATCCATGTGGAAATGTTCAGATCGCACATTATTATTATACACTAGCTATGCTTATGGCTTTGCCTGCGGGGTCATATCTCACACCCAGACCACGGGAACCGTTTTATGGATCAAAAAGTAACATATTATGTCTCAATCCGTTAAGAAGATTCAGTAGTCTCGCTTTCCCATTTCATTTTGAAATAGCAAGTTTGATTCAAAAGATTTTTTGTAGGTATAATCGGATAGGGATAATCTATGTCTGTGGTGCGTTACTTTATCTAAAAAACGAATACAAACTAAAACTATATGTAAAAAGATTTTCCATACAAACACACTTTTCCATATATTTTCATAGTTATTGCGTTTTAAGAAAAAGTAGCGCACCACAGACACAGATTATCTCCTTCCGATTATACCTGCAAAATTACAGGTGAATTGGACTTACCACTTCGAAATGAAAAAGGAACAACGTTTGTACAGGAGAGCGAAAATCAGCGGTATTCCGGGGCCTTCTTAAGTAGTTTTTGTGTGAAGGAGCAAGAAAGAACGAATCAGTTTTGTATGGCGCTGTTTGACCTTCAGTAATATAAAGTTGAAAACTTAAAAAAAAAACATCGCATTTCCAGGACACGAGAACTGATTTGTGGGATAAAAAGTAGCCTATATTCCGGTCTAGAACAACACGTGTGCAAAAATTCAGCTCAAATTAATCAGCTGTTTTTTAGTTTCCAAACATACGAGTACATCTACACAAACATCCAATCAAGATTTTCGCTTTTGTAATTATTGTGATGTCATTCATATTACAGGGAACTGATTCGGTTTCTAACTTAGAAAGGCCCATAATATGCCCACTCTACCATGATATTACGACGTTAGATTAAACATGCCTGAAAAAGGGAGGAGAGGAGAGGCCTCCAGAGTGTTTCAGCAATGGCTAAAAATAAAATCTTTACATTAGAAATTTGGAAGCAAATCTATTTTTTTATTTGAAATGGGTTTGCTTGACTTCGAGGCCCACGACCTTTACCTGCTTGAGGATGAGGTCTGCGATGGAGCGAGCTTTTTTAAGTTATTTTAGGTACTGTTGAAGGCGCTGGCACTCGCACGCACCGTTGGAATACAGCGAACTGCTTGGTGCCGGACTTCGGCAGAAGGGTGGCAAGCCAGGTGGTCCTTTAACTGTTCAAGCCGTAATTGTTGACTATAGGTCAACGATTCTGTTGTCCGTGGTACACCACTAGGAGCATGTCTTGCGTTTACACCACTTCCACTAGGAAGTGGTGTAAACCCTAAAATATGTGTATGTTTGAATGAATGAATGAATGAATAAATGAATGAAAATGCTTTATTGCACACCTTAAAACTAAAACTATATACAATGGGCGTTCTTATCGCTATGAAGCGATTTCTTCCAGAGAACCTTTGGATGGAGAGGATTTCATGGCTACAGAGGTGGTTCGTGATGCACGTATTAATTAGGGGCCTAAATTGACTATTTATAATAATTATAAGTATGTTTATGTTTTACCTTTCCACGACTGGATCTTAATGAATTTCGGCATGTATATGTATGTCATGAAGGACATAGGCCACTTTTTATCCGGGTACCTCGCTGGCAAAGCCGCGAGAAATAGCCAGTGATCATATTAATGTTTCAGGGCTCAAGTGCTGAAAGGTGAGTAATTTGACTGTTCTCGTTAGTAGAGCGAGCTCGGCTTTGATTAAAAATGCAAAATATAATCACGGGAATAAAAATAGCAATTACTGTCGTCTCCCGAGAATCGCTTGCAGACAGGTCGGTACATTATTCACGGAAGGCTGCCCGGGGGACATTTTGACCTAATTCAGCTAAGCTAAGCTGACTGTCTGTTTTCTATGCTTGTCATGATTCGAGTGTATCGTGGTGCCTTAACAAGATAGTCGTTCATAAGACGCGAGCGTTTAGTGCATGGATCTAACAAAGTGACTTATCCACCTAGTTCCGAACCTAGTATCCCTTTATTGTGCATCTCAATACTTTTATGTTGTATTACTTTCCAGTCCAGTTTGGCATTACATTTTGAACTGTGCATTAATAGTCAGTCAGTCACTAAGCTATCAACGGTTTTAATTTATTTATTTATCTAAGGAAGACTAACAGCCCCCTCAGCACGGGGCGGGGATAAAAAATTCTCCTCTGTTTTTATCCACCTTCGAATTTTGTCTCTCGATGGTGGATAAAAACAGAGGACAAAATGTTTATCCCCTCCCCGTGCTGAGGGGGCAGTTCCCTTTTAAGCGATACCACCGCTTAAATAAGACCATTGTACTATTAACTTTAGTATTAAATTGACAATTATCCAGGAAGCGAAGTTTTTGGTGCACAATCAATAATAAGCACTTTTTAGGTGGTTCCTATATTCAGGTTATTCATTTAATCAAAAGAGCCTTAAATATTAGTCTCTACACATAGAACTAAAGTAAAAAAACCCAACACAATAAATACTATTAAAATGTATGCAACGTTAATTACATTTTAAAATGAAGGTGATATATAATAACGAAAATATACCGATAATAAATACATAGGACGCGCAAAAATAAAAATAATTGAAGTTATATGCAAACAAGCCATATCAAAGACATAGGTACTCGTACAAATAGGTAACGGCCTTATGTGTTACGTTAGTCAATTTAGGTAAAAAATCGTTTGCAACACAAAATACATTAAAAGAAAGTTTTTCGATATATTTTGTTTATCTTAGAAAAAATAAAACATACTAGAATGTGTAGATGAAAATGATTGTTTGATGTACATTAACTTACTTTAATTGTTTTTTATAGCATTTATCTACTCTGAGGTTAAGGTGATTTTATTTATTCAAATGACCAATATTATACCAGCTTCTTTTGTATTCTCGACACTGGCAGACTAAATGGTTGCACGCCAAAAGTTGAAGCTGAAGTTAAACAAGTAACCCGCGGCATCACCCGAGTTGTATCCGGTTAAAAAGTAGAATATATGTTTTTCTTGGTTTAGAACAATATCTGTACAAAATTTCAACTCAATATGTACAGTTGTTTTTGCGTAATGGAGCAAAAAATAAAAAAACCGGTTGTTTTGTTTGACATCCCATTCTCATCCCACGAGAACAAAAACAACTAATATAAGGAACTAAAAGTAGCCAATATGTGACTGCTTATTTAGAGCAACATATGTGCAATGTTTGAACTCAATCCATGCAGTCTTAGTGGCATGAAGTAGAAACTAACATCCATCCAAACAAAAAATAATTATATTATTACTTAGTGTGAATCGAAAAAGTAAGTCTGCTAGTTTATTGGTACGACTAAACTGATGTTTTTTTTATTGTACGACGGGAAACCGCTTGGCCTTCATCTCACTTGGTTACAAGTTATGATACGGCCGAAGGCGGAGGCGCACTTCATCCGGAATCCTCAACAAACAGAGGAACTGAAACACAAACTTTTTTTAAAGAATTGAATGAAAACCTGTTCAAACCAAACGTTATTAAACCAATGCTTTATAACGTAAACTTTCATTTGCGTTCTGTTTTTTTTATGAATTTCTGTTGGTTTGTTAATCAAATAAAATAAACAAAATAATCCACCGTTTCGTCCATTGACCATACGTTTTCAGGAGGTAACAGACACGATTCCGCACAAAGCTTCCTGAAAGGTTTTGTATCACGTATTTGTGCAAGTAGCGCCTCACGTCTTCCGGGTCACACGATGCCGAGATAATCCGTTTGGAAGGTACTGACCGCAGAATCAACTGATGGCCTTACGCGCCTACAATACCTACAAGATTTTTGGGTGAAATTTATAAATAACTAGCTGACCAGACAGACGTTGTCCAGTCATTTAATTCAAACTGGAATACTACAATACTAACTATTATTATTCCTATTGTTGTATTTTGACATTGTTTATGTTTGTAATATTTTATTATCTCGTACAAATTATTGTTTATTTTAATGCTTGTTGCCACTGTCGCGTAGGTCGTGATATCGTTTTACATGCCTACGGTAGTGATAGGAAGGTGAATAGAAAATGGTGGGTAATAGATATAAGTAGGTATATTGATAGAAGTTATAGTTATAGATGATAAGTTAGATTCTAGACGCGCCGACTATGGGAGTGGGGGGTATGATAGTCTCTCGCTTAGGCTACAAAGGTGGGCTGAAGGCCTGACCTCAAGGGCATTTAGAGTCTCTAGGAAAAATCACTTGGTCACCACTGGTACTGTCCTGTTGTATGTTGATAGTATAGAAGATAATATTTGAATATATAAAATCGTCTTGACTTACTGATACAATCAACACTCATACCAAAACAGAGGTCCCGGAAACTTAACAGTTTCAGGGTAGCTTTCTTTTGTAGTGTAGGGGCGAAGTAAAAAATCCCATGAACTTACTGTCATATTGAAGTAGAAAAATAACTTGTGTATGAGTGTTAAGACACATGCGTATTCTAATAACAAGATAACTATATATAAGCTGGGGCTGTTTTTTTATCATATAATGCATCTATACCTATTCATCAAAAACGTTGGGTCACATTTCATTGAATATTTGACGTCGTTACGGAAGCGATTAGTCAAGTGTTTGACCACCACAAGTCCACTTTTCTAAGATTTTAAATTGGAGGAAACACTACTGAGGCCAAAAAACATACAACAATACCCCTGACGCGTACGTCAGGGGTCTTGTTGTATGTTTTTTTTCAGATATTCATTTAAATTAAATTACAGATAAGTACTTAAGGGTTGACGTGAAATATATAATATGAGTATGGTAAAACCTTGAATTGTTTCTTCAAAATGTTTTCAGTGTATTAGCTACCCTAAGATTCAGTGGCCAAGGTATGTAAACATTTTTTGTCGACCGTCCTGGGGTACTATAGAGAGATATATTATTGGACACATAATACTTTATATTTTTAGTAACAATAAACTTTAGGTTTTGCAAACGGTACCCACGAAGCTGAGGCCCCGGGCACCTCTACACCCATAATTTACCGTTTTCACAATATTATACCATTCGGCTGCCGCCAATACTTTATCTTTGGCCTTTTCATAGGTCATGTTCTCTAAAAAGGACGATATAATGTCATTTTCAGAGGAGAAAATGGTTACGAGGCTATAAAGTGCGCACAGAATGTGTGCTGCTTAAGTCATTTAATTTTGCTTTGGATGATAAGTTTGTCTCTTTTTTAATAACCTTTTACGTTTAAAAAAGGTAGGTACTAACTTGTAATAAGATACTCCTTATTGATGTTTGAGTCTCTATCATCTCTGTCTAAAACTCTATGTGCTAGTTGCAACAAGCCAGCCAAGTGCACACCGAGGGCTTAATCACGTTTATTGCAACGTGGGACGAGATAACCAATATAAATAAAATAAATAAATAATTGTGCTGAATCGTCCCAAATGGCCCCGTAGGATGACTTTTTTCCTCTTTTATTTTACTTACATTTTTTTTGGTCAATGTAGTTCGGCCATAGTACACACCGGAAATTTCAAAATTTTAACACTTAAATAAGTCACCCTATTACTAAGCCCCCACTATTTGTCTGTCCGTCTGCTGTATCTCATTAGACCGTAACCTATTACGGTATATGAGATACAGCCCGCTGACAGACAGAAACTAAAATAAGCATAGCTCAATAGTTTTTTTGATGTTTTGATTTTTCATAATATGTCAAGAATATGAAAGCATAGTGACGTATATGCCTACTAGTTATGTATAGGTACATTATGAAAGAGTAAAAATTATTGAATATTTGTGCATAATATCTAAGTATCTTGAGATATAATCTAAAAAAGTGGTGTGGCTCATTAAACCACATAAGTAGGTAATCTTATGCGCAGACGCAAAAATGATTCGGAGGGGAGATAGGGCTGTCAGTAATTGTATATAGTTTGAAACGATACTTAAAAATAAAAAATAAAAATATGTATATTTTGTCCAATGTCAACGGAGACTCTGTGTATAGTATGTCAAGTGAATTGCAAATTCTTTTCACATTATATCCACCACTCCCAAGCTAACACATACTCATCATCATCATTATCATCATTGTCCATATGACATCTATAGCAGATGATTTAGGTACCAAACATAACACATTACTAGCACACGGGTATTATCGGGCTACTATAGTAGTATTTATCTTAAAAAAAAAGAAAATAGCCTGAGGTTCTTGCCGTTCTCCCCGTGTCTGGTCGTGATTTAAAACCAGGCGGCAGATTAGAAGTTTCAAAATTATGCTAATATATCTTACTGAATTAAAATATTTTGTCTTTTATCTCAACATTTTCTTCGCCGCAGTGGCACCCCTACGGTAATTCGGGTCTGCGCGGGCGCAGGGAGCGGACCCGATTCGGTGCATGCTCCGTTCGTTGCCAAAAATCTAGTCAAACTGGCTCGCTATAGTGCAACGCACTTCTCGATGAATGCGTGCAGGCACAGAGAGATCGTGGAGTAGACCATTATCTAAACATTTTGTACCTGATTGTCTAGACTAATCTGCGCTAAGAATGTATTTATAATATGAACAAATATTTACTACGTATGTCAAATTCATACATTTGTTCACTGTCTATTGTCTAACTCGACTGTTGAATAAATGTTGTCTAAGCATTCTTCCAATGATACGATTTGTTAGATTGGTGCCTCAAACGCATTTTATCATCGATGGGCCGGTTTTTCTAATCGCGTTTTGCCACGATCATGTTTTGTCACAACATGTGCTACATGTTTGAAAGTATTTTAACTTATCGGTAATTTATCTAGTGCAACGGCAACGGTAATCTTAAAACTTTACTCAGGCTCATAAAATTGTCTTAGAAACAGCCACCCACCCACTTGTAACGATTTTCAATGGCAATTTTTAATTATAAAAAATGACAAACATCATCAGTATATCTGAATTTTTGCAGTAGAGAAAGATTTTCATTATGTTCAGCAAAAAATAAAGCATGACACAAAAATAAGGATACGAGAGGTAACAAAATAACGTTAAGAAATCTGATCACCATTAGTCAATAGTTTTTTACATCAGAGGAAAATCTGTGGCCGTTGACGTACCTGATGGAAATCGACACCAACTTTATCATTAACTTTTACCTACTTTCACAATTTGAAATATAAATAAAATTTGCGCCCACTCCATACCTTACCTTGTGCAGTTGTTAGATAGTCGTACGGCGAGAGTAGGTGCATCTAAAAACTGCAACTCGATTGGGAGGTAGCGGAGGAAGGGCAAGGGGTGGGGGGATTGGTAGAATGAAAAAATAAACGCAGCCCGAATGCGCGGGCGACGACCGGCCGACGACCTCTCCTAAGGAACCCTAGGTTTGGGAGATGACCTAAGTGCTAAAACACGTCATGAGCTTCGGGCTTGCTTTAACTTGAGTTTTATTTATTCTACTACGGAGAAGCGCTTAGCGATCCTCTCAGAGTCAAGTTATGATAAGGCCGAAGATAAAAGCACACTTCACCCGGAATCCTCAACAGACTGAAGAGCTGGCTATTTTATCTTTAAATGCCGGAGCACAACAATTAGAGTTATTGATATGGCGATATAATGAGGTTTGGAATTTTGACAGGCCTGACAGCTCAGTTGATCTGTCGTCTGCTCCAGGTTGAGTTCCAGGGAGTTCTGTTCTGACCTGGAACCAAAATTTGTGTGATGAATGATTGTTTGGGTGTCGTATAACATAAGAATGTATTTACCAATAAGTATTCTATCCGTTGTCAAGTTCCCATGTCACAAGCTATGCTTAGATTTGGGTTGGATGGCGTTGTCTAAAATGTAAAAAATATATATGAAATAATACAAAATGGTTCCTATCGCTATATTTCCTTAGTGTGATTAAGGACAATGTTATGAGTAGGTATCTACTTACCTAGGTACCTGTTCAAATTGTCGATTGTTTCATTCTGGGTAGTTCTAAGGAAACAGATAAAAATAATAAAAAATATTGAAAATTTTACGCAGCGCCATCGAGCCACAAACTAAGCATAATCTTGTAATATATGAACAAGATTGCGGAAATAATACTTATGTAGATATAGGTACCTACTTTATTTTATTTATAAGTACTCATGAATGAAATGAAGTTTAGTTTTGGGGTTTTGGGGCACAGTACAAATATCAATTTCATCACACTAATGTCCCCGTTGGGAATTTAACCAACAACCCAGGCAGCACCACCCACTTGTGTTGTAAGATCTGTCAATGTTGCAAATTGCGGTTGGTCCCCCTATAGGATCTAGTCCTGCAATAAAATATCATGCATTTTATTTTTGTTTTAGAACTGATTTCTACTCCACGCAGTTACACTGTTTTTTAAACATTTTAATGTTTTTTTTACATTGTTGTTTTTATCCACACTGCACACTTTTTAAAGAACTGGAGAGTTTATTATATATATATTATTATATTTCAAGTCAACCCATGACTAATCATTTGTAAATTAATTAAATTGAAATCTAAGGAGCAACCAGCTAAGACCCCTCGCGCGAGGTAAACTCTTTATACATACAGCTTGTATCAGGTTGGTTATTTACTGCATTTAAAACGATATTTTATGATAAGCATAAACTCGAAGCGTAAATGTTTCATAACATTAATTTTTTTGTAATCCTGTGGTACTGTATGGTAAATACTTTTATCAATTCTTAAAGATCTAACCATTTTAACGAAATTTATGTGAGTACAACATACTTTATTTCCATATATAATATTTAGTTTATTTTATTCTAAATCCTTTGTAGTAAAAATGTTTACACACAAATGTTTTTACCCCTTTTCGGACCTTCAGAGAAGTGAAAGCAGATAAAATGTTTACATGATCCAAGCCAATAAATATATAAAATAAAAAATGTTGCTATCAGACCAAGATCCATATTAATGTTAGTAAATTGGTATTAGTAAATCTTCTTAAAAACTAGTTGTTAGTAATTAAAATCAAGCTAGAAGTAGGTACCTACTCGGTGTGCACATGTATTATTTTACAGATAGGTATGACTTTACCTGGCGTGTTTTGTACTGAGCGGTGGTCATGTAACTATTGTCGAAGACTACTAGATTACCCCCGCACAAAACAACCCCACATTGGCGAATATAAATAAATAAATAAAAAAAATATATAATTAAACTATCGTGAAATTACACGATAGTTTTCATTGAAATGTCGATTTGAAAAAATCCAAAAGTAATGTACAGGTACCGGGACAGGCTTAAATACAAAGTAATTTATTTGGATATGGATTCGTCCTAACAAAACTATAAACACACATATCTCAAAGATGTCGTACCCAGAATTTGAACTCAAATACCAAGGTACGAATAACGGGGTTTAGCTTCTACTGGCGTATATACCTGTAATAACTTTTAAACATAAAAAATTGAATATAGTGACATTACTATAATAGTTTGATATATGTTCTCGTGGACTTATTTGTAGGTATTGATGTGTTCCCTAAAACTGTAAAATTCTTTGTTCTATCATCAATTGTTTTCTTAGCGCACGCGATGTAAGGAATTTTATCGGTCGTTTCCTTCACCTTGGGTTACATTATTAGTTTTCGTAAGGATCCCTTATATAGGCTGATAAAAATATAGCCTATGTAATGATACTATAGAATTTATTATTGTTTTTTTTTCAAACAGTTGTTTTTGGGTTAATGAATAAACCCAAAAACAACTGTTTGACAAAATTTATAAAAAACAAATGTTTATATTAGGTCCTTACATATGAAATTGGCGTTTTGTCGTACTGGCCAATTTGATCTTAAATATCTCCTCTTTGGTTAAGAATTCCAAATTCAAATTTAAACAGCTATTTACTCATGCAATTGTGTTTCGAAAACCGTAATTCATTTGTTTTTTTCTCTTCTGCTTTTTTTTTCTGCGTCACTCATTTCACAAAATGGAAAACTTAAAATATCGCATTATTTACGAGTACGAGTTCCACCGTGGCACCAGTGCTGCAGAAACGGCTCGAAGGATTAATGATGTGTATGGTGGTGGTGTCGCAAAAGAAAACACGGTGCGTTTTTGGTTTCAACGCTTTCGTTCTGGAAATTTCGACCTGCAGAACAAGCCCCGTGGACGGCCGGAGACCAAGGTCGATAATGATGAATTGAAGGCTATTGTGGAAGCAGATCCATCGCAAACATCACGGTTAGCTGCAGGCTGCGGTGTTAGTGACAAAACCTTTTTAATCCACTTGAAGCAAATTGGGAAGGTGAAAAAGCTTGAAAGGTGGGTACCTCATGAATTGAGTGAAGCAAACCGACAAACGCGCGTCGACTGCTGCGTTACATTACTCAACCGGCACAATAATGAAGGAATTTTAAATCGGATCATTACATGTGATGAAAAGTGGATCCTGTACGATAATCGTAAACGCTCATCGCAATGGCTGAACCCTGGTGAACCAGCAAAATCTTGCCCCAAGCGAAAATTGACTCAAAAAAAGTTACTTGTAAGCGTTTGGTGGACTAGTGCCGGTGTCGTACACTATAGCTTTCTTAAATCTGGTCAGACGATTACGGCTGATGTCTATTGTCAGCAACTGCAAACCATGATGGAAAAGCTCGCTGTTAAACAACCGAGACTTTTCAATCGCTCTACGCCACTGCTGCTTCAAGACAACGCTAGACCACACACGGCCCAACAGACGACTACCAAATTAGAGGAGCTTCAATTGGAATGTCTAAGACATCCACCGTACTCTCCGGACCTTGCTCCAACAGATTACCATTTTTTTCGAAATTTGGATAACTTCTTGCGAGGAAAATAATTCAATTCCGATGAGGCAGTCCAAACCGCTTTCAAAGATTTCATTGATTCCCGTCCGAATGGTTTTTTTAGTAAAGGGATCAATGAACTACCTATAAGATGGCAAAAGTGTATATAGATAGCAATGGTACATACTTTGATTAATAAAATATATTTTAATATGAAAAAATTGCCTTTATGTTCCTCCCATACAAAACGCCAATTTTATATGTAAGGACCTAATATTTATAGGTAATATTAGTGTAGCTAGATGTTTTTTTTTGACACCACGTTTTCTGTTTCATTTTTTTTAATTATTATATAGTGTCCCACTGCTGAGCAAAGGCCTTCCCCCACTCCCTCCAGACCTTTATAAAATACAAAATTAATACATTTTGTATTTTGTAATGTTATTTGGCACTAAAATATCTATTGTGTAATTAATCTAACAGGTTTGCAATTAGGTTAAAAAAAGTCGTAATTCCTGAATTAATTCCGTATCCGACACATCTGGTGTCTCATTTGCCGGAATCGGAATAGCGATGACTTTTTAATCCTTTACATAAAAAATGCATTTACAAGCGATTTTGGACTTTATTGCAATGAAAATGATCATAAAATAAAAATACCTGAATTGAATGATCCAATATTCGTGGCCAGATTACAAAGACCTGTTGAGCGACGCGCTCTGTTGGTGTTTGATCAGATTTGAGGGTCTTAAGAAAACGGTCATTGTTTGATGGTGGCCGTAACTTACAGACTTATGAAGGTAATTCTAGGTGGAGTTCTCGTATAAATCTGTTAAAACCGTATTATCTTTGAGCTTTGTATCATAACGAAGGCAAACTAGTATTGGAGGTTTTGTGTTTGATTCCTACTAATAAATATTACAGGACATTAATTTAACACAGCGCGATCTAGCCAAACATTTGTGTTGAACATAGACGTTTTTTCTGTGTATGGGTAGATGATTGTATCATACGCATGTACCTATTCTATTTATATATGTCACCATGAGATTGTAAACACCTTCCACCTTCCAATCTACCTCGATACATTTCAATTTATTAAAGATAAAAATAAAAACGTTTATTTGGAACAAACATGTTTTAGATATTCACTTACTAGGTTACAAAATTTTGGTAATAAGTAAAATAGTAGGTAACAGCAATATGTATGATCTAGGGTACATTATCTCCGTGCTAGTTTAAAAAACTGTGTTACGGCAGAATAAGGAGCCCTGTATAATAGATATTATACGGACAGATAACAAGATATTTGAATCTGTGGCTAATAATTGCTCTAAAATAAAAAAATAATGGGTACGGGGTGGGTCAAGGACGGCGCAAAATGGATTAATTTTTTGATGTTTATACTACAGGTAAGTGGTTCAAGTAGGTATAGGAAATTTATTCTTAAGGTGTCACCACATTCAGTTTATATAGTATGTATTATATAAAATAAAAGATTAGTAAGGGTTAAAGTAAAATGTAACTGTGTAAAAAATATATGATTATTGTTCGTTATTTAAAATAAAATATATTACAGGACACTAATTTCACACTAGCCCGAAACTAAACATTGCTTGTAATATGGGAACTAGATTACAGATAGAATACTTAAATAACTTTTTTTTTAAAATAAATACATATTCATCACACAAATGTTTGTCCTGGGTGGTAAATGAACCCACAACCACCAGCGCAGACGCCAAAGTTACTACCTACTGAGCTGTGCGGCTTGTTATAGCGGCACTACCATTCTGTGAGTTCAAACTGTCTGCCTATTCCGGTTCATGAGATACACTGACAGATAGACGGACGGACTCCAAAGGCTTAGCTATCCTCTAACTTGTCTATTTCGAGTACGGAATTCTAAATTTGTGTGTCTAAAGAGTATCAATCAAACGGATTTTTCTTTTAATTTTCAGTTAAAGTCCCCAACAGACGATGGCAGTAGCGTCCCTGGGGTAGAAACCCCGGCGTCCAACGGGTCCATCTTCACCATGACGCTGAAGAACAACCATCTCATTGTGGAAACTGAAGAACGGAATGTAAGTTCAATTACTTAAAGACCCGGTTATTTTATACCCAGGGGATTCACATTTTGCATGAAAAAAATATATGGTAAAAGTTAATGTGCGCATCACGCTTCTCTATGAGCTAGCATCAGCCTCATATACGGTTGGCGCTAGCTCCGAAACTGTTAATTACTGCGACTAGAATAAATTTTAAAATGTTAATTCGTTTAGACGAAGATTTGAAATGTTATTTAAGTTTTAAAAATAAGAATAAAGAAATATTGCACATAACTTAGGAACACAAACATAAAAACCTATCTATACATCTGTATAGATAGGTTGTTTTTTATTCGAACCTACCATCGTCTGAGCGAGAATGAGATAGGCGATACTTCCCTCTCGCTCAGATGGTGGTAGAAACTTGCGCTATATATATGTATATATAGGATTTTGTATAAGTATTTTGAATTTTTTAATAAAAACGTTCACAATTTTACAAATAAAAGCTCTCAACTCTTATCGGAAGTCTTTCTACTGGTCAATCTACAGTCTACACCTGCCAGGCATCGTTTTGAACGGGACCAGCCCAGAGCCACAACATTTTTCATCCTTTTGCATCGCGGAGAAGCTCCCGCCCGTACTCCGACATCGGTGGTCCCACTATAGCGCTTTGGTTGGAGATAGTGAACCTGAACTAACAAAATTGAGAATATTCCTGGATACTGAAGCTGAAGTTTGTAGCGCGTACGTGTCCCCTTAGACAACGAATCAAAAAGAAAGACAGAGAAGATTCCCGGTGCACGCAACGCAAACGGCGGACGACTACGAACACGAAACTGTCGCCGCTGTAAAAGAAACCTTCAAGAAGCTTTGCTTTCAATGCCAGTGTGAACATTGGTTGACCGAATGCCCCGCCTTCAAGGAAGCCCCAACAGACGACAGATAGATAGATAGATAGATAGATAGATAACTCTTTATTGTTCACCATTTACAAATAACATAAAAAAACACAGATATTGGAAACTTAATCTAGTCACTGGTAAAACTGGGTAAAACAATGGGCGGCCAACAGATGGGAGATAGCAAAGAAACATCGCCTTTGTTTCCGCTGCATGCGCCTGAGACATATGAGGACTTCATGCAGAGGTCAGCCCTGCCGCAAGTGCAAGAGACCACATCACGCCATGCTGCACTCGGAGCCCGCACTCCGTACCTCGGCACAGCCCCCGCAGCAAGATGAAAACGCACCGGCACCAAATAATGTATAGAAAAGAATAGTGAATTCCGTATACGCGACGGCTGACGGAACCAAGGCCTACCTGAAAATGATTCCGGTGGATGTCTACGGCCCCGAAGGGTCGGTAGATCCGCTTACTCTCGAGACCGTCGGTGGGAAGATAGTTGAAAACCAAGGCTCTCAACGCATGACTCATAGAAAATCATTAGAAGAGTGCAGCCTGACCGGGATGATTGACGAACTAATGTACAAGACAGAGAAGCCATCTCTGCTGATCGAGCAAGACAATTGGGACCTTATCGTGTCCAGTAAGATCTTGAAGAGCAGACAGAACCAGCCGGTTGCTTCACTTACCAGCCTGGGTTGGGTACAACATGGGTGTACCGGAGACGCCGCTTCGCCAGTCTGCTATGTACCGTGGAAAAGGAAGAAAAGATATGCGACATGATCAAGCGGTACTTCGATTTATAATCGCTCGGGATAAGACATCATCGCTCCAGCAACGACGCCGATCAGCGAGCACTCACGGTCTTAAAAGAGACAACCAAACAACTCCCGTATGGGAGGTACGAATCAAGCTTGCTGTGGAAGAAAGAACAAGAACAGTTGCCGAACAGCTACGCCCAAGCTTTCAACCGGCTTATAGGCATCGAGAGAAAACTAGATAAAAACGCAAGCCTGAAAGAAGAGTACAGAAAGCAGCTGCAAAATCTGATGGACAGCGGCTATGCAGAAGAAGCCCCCGCTGAATCAACGCCAGGCCGAACCTTCTACCTGCCCCATTTCGCCGTGATTCATTTCGCCGCAGAAAAAGAAAACATGAATCGTGTTTGACGCCGCTACGAGATACGAAGGAAAAAGCCTCAACGACGTGCTGCTACCGGGCCCAGACCTACTTCAATCGCTGTTTGGGGTACGTACTACTACGTTTCCGAGAGGGTCCCGTAGCAGTCGTCGCCGACATCAAGGAAATTTTCCTGCGCATACGAATGCGAGAAGAAGACCGAGACAGCCTGCGTTTCATGTGGCGCGACATCGAAAGGAAGACACGGCCAAAGGAATTCAGAATGACATCTGTTATCTTTGGCACCGCATCATCTCCCGCCACGGCTATCTACGTCAAGAACACCAACGCGCAGCGCCACGAACAGAATCATCCAGAGGCAGTCAAGGCAATCGTCCGCCACCACTACATGGACGATTACCTAAAAAGCTTCTCAACGGCCGCGGAAGCAAAAAACACGGCGGAGCAGGTCAACGCAATCCATAAAGAAGCCGGTTTCAAACTACGTCAATGGGCAAGTAACAGAAAAGAAACCATAGCCAACCTGAGGAGAGAGAACGCTCCAGATGAAAAGAAGTTGGATGAGGAGAAGACCCTGGGCATGCGATGGCGCATCAAGGAAGACTAGCTAGCGTTCAACATCGACCTGAGGGACACGCCACCAGAGGTCTCTGAACGAAAGAGAGCACCAACGAAAAGGGAAGTGACGAGCGCTGTAATGTCAACCTTGGATCCGATGGGCCTCGTCTCAGCCATCTCCGAGGAATCCGATTTGGAGGGCGCATCACGGACCTTCTGGTCGGACTCTACTACCGTGCTGCAGTGGATGAAGGCCGACCCGCGACTTTCTTCGCTCACCGGCTAGCCGACATAGAAGAAATAACGAAACCGCACGAATGGAGATGGGTCCCCACGAAAGAAAACCCGGCCGACGACGCTACGAGGAGTCTTCTACCATACTTCAACGCGCAATCCAGATGGTTCGTTGGACCCGCATTTCTTTATCGGCCGCAATCCGAATGGCCGACAAAGAAAATAGAAAAGGAAGAATCAAGTAAAGAAAGAAAAGCTACTTGCTTTTACTTTACTTGATTTTTTTTTACTTGGCCATTGAACAATTTGAAAACGAGATTGAACGTGGACGAAGCTCGTATGAACTACGGCAAGATTATACATGTTTACCGACCGCTGCCGTTAAAAGAAGAAAACGCGTGAGAACACAGAGAAAACGCCGAGAAAATATCCGCCCATAGAAGAAAAGTACATACATCTAGCCGAGAACGCTCTACTACGCCAAAGCCAACGAGAAAGTTTCAAGAAAGAGATAAAACAATTAAAGAAAGGGAAGGCGACCGACGGCCCGAGCAAGTTAAAGAAAATTGATGTAGGCCTAGACACCGAAAATGTACTACGCCTTCGCAGCCGCACTGTCAAACTACAAAACTGCGACAAAAACCAGAACCTACCTATCCTGGATGGTAAACAGAAGATCGTTGAACTTCTGATCGAGCACTATCACAGAAGCTTTCATCACGGGAGCCACGCTGCGGTCGCCAATGAGCTACGCCAATCATACTGGATCCTTGGGATACGAAACGCCTTTAGAAAAACAACGCATCGATGCCCGTGGTGCAAAGTCAATAAAACGAAGACCGAGAATACGCCGCCCGGGAACCTGCCGCCGGAGCGACTAGCATACAACAAACCGCCTTTTACGTGCGCCGGCGTTGACTGCTTCGGTTCGGTGCACGTCACTATCGGCCGGCGAAGAGAGAAACGGTGGGGAGCCCTGTTTACCTGTTTAACTACACGGGCTATCCACTTAGAAATAGCTGAGTCACTGAGTACGAGTTCAAAAATTATGGTGCTGAGGCGGATGGCAGCACGGCGCGGGACCCCCCGCATCATCTACAGCGACAACGGAACAAACTTCGTGGGGGCGAACCGTGAATTGAAAAACGAAGCCAAGAACATGAAAAATGAAGATCTTATAAAGGCGGCCGAACGAGAGGGCATACAATGGAAGTTCATTCCAACCGGGGCCCCTAATATGGGCGGCGCCTGGGAACTCCTTATACGGAGTGTGAAGACCGCCCTCGCTGCCATACTGAAAGAGAGAAGCCCGCCAGAGGAAGTCCTGTATACTACTGACGGAGGTCGAGCACACGGTCAACTCTCGGCCCCTCACGCACCTGAGCGTTGACCCATCGACGAGGAGGCATTGACCTCGAATCACTTCTTAATCGGGAGGTTATGCGGAACAGCGGTCATGACGCAAAGCGACGACGGAGATCTCATCGGGAGAACGAATTGGAAGACAACTCAGCGCCTGGCCGACCACTTCTAGTCACGGTGGCTGAGGGAGTATCTTCCCACTCTCATGCCGCGAAAACTGGATGGCGGACGTCACCGCACCTTTCACCAGGGTGATGTCGTCATCGTGGCAGACCACTCGCTGCCCCGCTACATCTGGCCGCGAGGGATCGTAGCGAACACCTATCCCGGACCGGACGGCAGAACCCGTATCGTGGACGTCAGAACGAGAGGAGGCCTGATTAGGCGCCCCACGGTGAGACTGATCCACCTGACGTCGACGCAGTACCCGGAGAATTGAGTGCCCGGATTACCATCGCGCACTGGCGCGGAGACTGTTAATTACTGCGTCTAGATTAAATTTTAAAGTGTTAATTCGTTTAGACGAAGATGTATAGATAGGTTGTTTTTTATTCGAACCTACCATAGTCTGAGCGCGCCAGAACGAGATAGGCGATACTTTCCTCTCGCTCAGATGGTGGTAGAAACTTGCGCTGCCTGCCTACTGCGGGTGCGGCAGGCATAGGATTTTGTAAAATTATTTTGCATTTTGTAATAAAAACTCTCACAATTTTAAAAATAAAAGCTCTCAAATCTCATCGGAAGTCTTTCTACTGGTCAATCTACAGTCCATACCTGTCAGGCATCGTTTTGAACGGGACCATCCCAGAGCCACAACAGAAACATAATCATCATCACTATCATCTTAAAGCTATGGCAGGCAGTGGCCTGCCTTATGATGACTACTGGACGTAGGTCTGTCACACTGATCCCGATCTTTCAACATTCTCATCCAACTCTATAAGCTAAGTCGACCACATTGGTTCTCTGTCGGATAACCTTATTTCTGGTTTCCTTCAGAGAAACGCCAAGCACATAGCTCTTTTCATAACATGCTGTAGCTACTTATTTTCAAAGACTCTCAGATTTCTGAAATAACTTAGTAAAAAATAAAACATGTTACAGGATATTACCAGAAACGGGCGAGAGACAAAAATGAAGTACTCCCCTGACAACGACGGCATTTTTGTGGTCGAAGTTCAGCAGTCATCCGCTTACCGCCCCAAGCCGCCTGTCTCTCCCCCCCGCGACCCTGAGATAGCCTCCAACCAGGCGCTCATACATCGCGTGCCAGAAGAAGACAGTGATACCAGCCGGTTCGAGCGAGACAAGGCTCTCGCTCTCTCCAGCACCGGACTCTCCATATCAGACCTGAGCATGTCATCCATCGGCTCTCATAACGTAAGCTACTCGTACAGCAGCCAGATGGGCTACGAACAAGGGCCATTCGGCTACCCGGTCTACGCGGGATACGAGATCAATAAAGACAACCTTCCAGACGGAATCACAACAGACAGTTCTCAAGAACCCCTGATATGTAAAACGCCCGCTGATCCTGATAAGCCAGTGGTGACAGCTGCGATTTTCAAACAAGACTCTATCATTGGTTCCGATGCGTTGCAAGGCCCGGGGTACTGCATTGAAGGGTCTACAGATGGGCCGCTGCTCTCTGATGTCCAAGCTAGAGAATACAGCTTGCACCATCTGCAAGAACAAAAGAAAATCGAGAACGGTATCGCCGTACCTATACCAGATAAAATCGAGAGTCCGAAGAAAACTTTGAATCGCGCTGATAGCTTGCCGGTTCGGTTAGAGGAAGAAAAGCCAGTTGGAGTGGAAAAGCCAGTAATGGAAACGATAAAGGAAGATGATCACCCGACCAAAGATATGTTGAAAGGGAAAAGGACGTCACTGCCGATTATCAGAACAGAAATGTACGAGTCTGTAAAAGACACGATCATATCGAGCTCTCCTAAGTTCGAGAAGTATTTCAACGACTCATCCCCAGCGGAAGGTACCTACGATTCCCCGCCCATGATCACAATCACTGAGGAAAGCGAGTCCAGCAAATCGGAAAGTACCAGTTAATTATTAATGTTCGCTGTAAATAACGTTCGTTAATATATTTGGTTGCACACTGAGCGGACTATTAAAGAGGCAGTGACAGCGGATTTTTACAAAAAATGTTATTCCTTCATACCTCTCTAATTGCACAGAAATTCACAACTTACTACAGGACTTGAACTCACCCGAGTGTGCATACGCTTAAAAATTAAAATAAAAAATTGTTCCTGGAATATATAATTATTTTTGAGGCGTAGACAATCATATTTTAATTATATTTTTTTTTAAATCATAACGATAGCTTCAACATGGTCATAATGATTTCGAAATAGTTATAAGCTTAGATAGTTTCTCATCTATTAACACTAACATTGATATTAGTGGTACGATTTGTAAATATAATGCACGATAACTAATCACTTTGAGAGTCAAAAACAGGCAAAGTAGTGAAAATGTTGCTTAGCTGATATAACTCTGATATTAGTTTAAATAATATTTAAGTACGTAATTCCAGAATTTAATTAAAGAAATTTGATAAATTTTAATTTCGTAATTGAAAATCTATTAAAAACTTTACTTATTTTATAAATGTTGTGTTAATTAAGTTATAACATTTAAATTGATTAATATTATAAATTATAATATAAAATAAATTATAAAAGCAAACACAACGGATATAGATCATATTTAACGTTATGTTTTTACGAACACTACTATTAATACTTTTAAGGGTATACCTCTGAGTCTTTATTAAAAAAAAGTAGGTATTCCCACTAGCTGCATTCGTCTTTCGATAGGCTTTTGGATTACTTTCATTAAAATAAGATAATTACACCCATTGTACATTTTTCTATGTAAGTTATCCATTTATTAAACTGTAGGATAAATATTTTTGATTAATTAATTATTTGTAAAGCTTATTAGGTTACAAACTTACCATGGTCACATTGATTATGCCATTATTTAAACAGGTTTATTTTGTCACGTTGGATTTTAGCTATTGGGGCTATATAAAATCTGAAATTAAGTCGTATCCTTGTAAATTTTAGATTTAGCGCCGTCCGTGTTGCAAACGAAATATTTTTATGTGCCAAGCAAATGAAAATTCTAAATTTATTTAAATATAAGTTATTGTTTTGCGAAATTGTTCAGATGTTAGCATATGTTAAGGACATCAATAAAAATATATGAATTCTGTCAAATTTGTTCAGAATAATGACATCACTGGGAACACAAAGCGGACAAATTGAATTCTCTAAACTAATGCAATAGAAAAACCCTTAAAAAGGTTTTGTTTTTTCAGAATCACATCCACGAGCTAGGAGAGGATTCAATTTGTAAAATATTAGGGCATTTGGCCAATTCCATCTTTCCCCTCTGAGGCTTAGCCTACGATGAGGGACAGATGGGATATACTTTATAGTTCATATATGAATATTATCTATGTAGATACCGATGTCAAAGCGAGCCCAGCTCTTGAGTAAAACTTTTTTATTTGTATCAAAATTCTCACACGACAAAATTCTTTCTAGTAGTCAGACCAGAAAATCGGAAATTTCAAATTTCAAGTTTTATTTTTTGTTTACTAATCAGTAGTTTAGTTGTTTAAGTTTTCGTTTTTGCCTAAACTAAAACTTGCTCGGAATAATTTCTTAAACTTCTCGAACATCTAATCTAACATCGTCGCCTCGTTTTCATAATGTTATGTATGTATAAAGTCTGTTAGGACCTCGCTTATTATTAAATTACAAGAAAAAAACCACAAAGAAAAATGTAGTTCGATGTCTATAGACAAAAATATTGATTGAAGTGTTTCATATTTTTTTAGAAAACCTAGGTAGGAACCTCGTTTAATCCTAAATACAGATGTTAAGATCATTAGCTACTCTGTAAGTGGTAAACATTATTATTGTTTGTGTTTGCTTAATTTAATGAAATAATTTAATTATGTTACTTTTATAAAATAAATTTTACGTAATTTGCGAATTGTTATTTTATTTTATATGACTCAGCTTTTCATTCCTTTTCTAGTCTTACAATCTTTATGTTAAGAAAGTACTTCGGAGATCAATAATTAATAAAAATCATTATGTCAGAGCCCTTTTTAACTATAATTAAAATGGTTCTACAGAACAATATTTAGCATGCCTTGTTAAAGTTAAAATGAAGGAGGAATGCAACGAGCTACAATTTTTAAGGGTTCGATCACCAGGGGGAGTACAATATTGTGCTTGCTTTAGTTGGTGGCTAACTGGCTAGCTACCACCACACTCCCACCATCGTACCTAACTCTGTCACAGTGACAACAACTCTTTTAAAACTATATTTTACATGTAAAGCATTTGACTGCTATAAAAAATAAAAATCGTTTATTTCGAGCAATTTTAAGCTCATATAGAGATAATGTACATACAAGAAAATACACAACACACAAAATTAAAATAAAAAATCAATGAATTAAAATACAAACAATAAAATAAAATTACAGCTGCTATCTTGCCTGATGTTGCAATGATACAGCCTACGATGGATCAAGTTTGCCTAGAAGGTACCTATTCACTCTTGACTAGAAACCCCCATGTTGTAGTGTTCGGGAAACACAGACTTGGGTAGGTAGGAAAGCGTTCTAGTCCTAGGCAATGCGCATAAATGAGGAAGAAAACCGCTTAGTGCGCGAGGTAGGTATATCCACCATGTACTTGTGTTTTTAAGGCGTTTGGTTGTCCGCGAAAAAAATGGGGTTTTCCCCGAAATGTGCCGGATTAGTTTGCGACCTTGTGACGACGAA
The DNA here is from genome assembly GCA_951394065.1 of Venusia cambrica. Classification (NCBI taxonomy): domain Eukaryota; kingdom Metazoa; phylum Arthropoda; class Insecta; order Lepidoptera; family Geometridae; genus Venusia; species Venusia cambrica. Next base: position 9,609,786 of record OX596058.1, on the reverse strand, counting down.
CGAGGCTTAGAAGCCTTGCCTTGACGACCTCGTCATAGCAAATTATTCTCTTGGCTCTCCTCTCAGTTGTTTCCAGAGCCTCAAGCTGGTACGGCGCGGATCCATCCCAAAGTTGAGAACAGTATTTCATACAAGAGCGGACTTGTGCTTGGTATAGGTTGAGCAGCTGTCCCGGCGTAAACATTCCGGCATTTAGATAAACCGTTCCTCAGACCTCAGGATTCCAGGAGATGTGCGGCTCCACCTTATCATAAGTTGTAAAACCAGGTTTTTTTTATTGTACGTCGGGTAAGCACTTCGCATTCATCTTACCTGGTTATAAGTTGAGATAAGGCCGATGGTGGAGGCGCACTTCACCCGGAATCCTCAACAAACTGAGGAACTCTTACCTCTAAATGCCGGAACACAACAATTTTAGAATTGTTATTATGGCGACAAAATGGTGAGATGAAATCCAAGCGCTTCCCCGTACAATTTATAAAAAGAACTCATTTTTAATATGTTGTAACTAGCTTTAAGCTACCCCTAGGAACATATTTCAGAACTTAGAAAACTTGGATACTCAATATTAGGCAGCCCGTAAAATTAATAAGGACCATTTTTTTTTTTATTAATGTTGCTTTACAACAACTTAACGCTTCCACGAAATGAGGTATTTATATAAGGTATTGGAAAAGAATGCATAGGCATTTTTAATATTAGGCAGCATAGAAAATGTTTGTGTATTCCCTACATTATTATTGCTCGCGATGATTTTACTTCGTGAAAATTCCAACAGATGACGTTAGTTGTGGCTCCCTTGCATTGCCATCTATCGGGTGGCGAATAAATCATACATAATCCGAGTTTTCATTCCTCTCATATGTGAATAATATTATTCAGTAAAATATTTTGCAGATTATTGGTTTAATTCCACATGAAATTGTTAGATGGCGTTGGGAACATTCATTGCTTTGTAATAGACTCGGCGGATTGACTATCAGGTTTCTTATTATATTACTAGCTTTTACTCGCGACTTCGTCCACATATTGGTTTTAGGCTTTTTGAAGTCTTAGTGCCGGTCCGACTCACGTTTGGCCAGATTTTATTATTCATTTATTTATTTACCACAAAGTAAGCTCACACCAACTTTTATTATACAAGTCGAAAATAACAATTTATAAAAACGTTTCATGTATTCCCATACATGAAACGTTTTTTGGCCCCCTTTTTTTTGTTTCTTATTAGTCAGGTCTGAATATTGGATTGGAAGGGTGAGGTACCCTTTATTTATTAAAATGATTAAGCCCACATACTAATTTTCAAGTGCCTATCATTTGTGGTTTCAGGGACATGCAATATTTTACTCCGAACTTTGAACCCCATTTGGAACCGAATTGAATTTGGGATTTGGGTGTGAACTTTCAAAATTCCTTTCTTAGCAGGCATTTACACACCAAGACAAACATGCCCTTGAAATTTCAAGTCTGTACGCCCAGCGGCTTAGGCTGTGCGTTGTATCTAGTTGAATCAGTCAGTCAGTCACTCAGGACTTGTGTACTGATACTGTGTATCAAGTAGTCAAGTTACATTAGTCAAGGGTCGTAAATACAGTCACGTCAATAGCCCATTTATGTAGTGGTTTATTGAATATTGGACAGAGCCTTTGCCATAATCACCACACTTGACAGGCGGGTTGGTGATCACAGTAAAGGTGTTATGTAACATACAGCAGGAAGCTGCCACTTCCTCTAGTGAGATCCTTTAAATTGGCTTTTATTGACTATCTTACCTCTGAATGCCGGAACACAACAATTTTAGAATTGTTATTATGGCGACAGAAGTAGGTAAGATTGTGGTAGCTAGCCAGGTGGACTTCAACAAAGTCCTACCACCAACCAAACCAAGCACAATATATTGTACTCCCCATAGGTATCGAACCCGGGACCTCTGGATCTGAAATCGGTGGGTTGAACCACTAGACCACAGAGGCGGTTATACCGATTTCAAAAAGTATAAGCTCGACTATTCTACCATGCATTATTCAGGAGTTCCGCTGGCACCATTGTAAGATCCTGGTTTACATGATTCGTAGAAGAGTATCACACATACAATCATTCAAAATGCGCAACGCTATTAATATGTATTACTGTTATTTAGTGGAAAAACCCTTTTATATTGATTTCACTCCATCATCAGATCTTGGTAGTTTTGACATTCATCCATTGCATAAAGAGCACACTAAATACACCAGTCTATTATAGAAACCACGTGTACATCGCGTTTTATCTGTGAAATTACAATGTTTTTTGATTTTTTTCTAATAAAAGGCCTGCCCTTCAATTATTAAAAAAACAAAAAACCATGAATCACGTTCTTATTTATTTTATATGAGGAATCTTTAATGATCATTTGATCTTTTATCATGTACGGTTTCAGAGTTAGGGCATACTTTTAATGAAAACTTTCAACCCCTTTTTGAACCCTTTAGGGTACGAATTTTCAAAATCCCCTTCATAGCATTCATTTTTGCATCAAGACGAACATACCCTCCTAATTTCATGTCTCTACAATTAGCCGTTTAGGCTGTGCGCTGTTATCAGTGAGTCAGTTAGAATTTTATATTGGTATAAGATTATTTCCATGTTTTTAGTGTGAATGGTGAAGTCGGGAGGTGAAGACCTCGGCGGACGTTCTCTGATCAAATTAGAGATGTTCTTGAGAAAGGCCAGGCCAAAAGTACACTAAACCGACGAGCATGTATGAAGAAAGTGATTGGAGTAAATGAGGCAAAAGAGGTGTGAAAAAAGCGTTGTAAATGGAAATCCGTTGTATCTGCCTACCCTTTTGGGAAACCTGCGTGAGTCTTTGTATGTTTTGCGTGAGATAGACCTACGTTCACCTGATGAGAAACAATACGATAAAGACCTACGATGGAGCACGCTAGAAATCACCTATTTACTTTCAATTAAAAGAGGCCCATGATGTAATTTCAGGAAAAAGAGACGCAGGAAACCTTCTTTAAGTTTTCTAGATAAAAACCGTAAATTAAATTCAATGGAATAAAATTAAGTTCTTATTCGACCATGTTTACATCCTAATTAAACTTATGCGCTAATCGTCCACCATATGATTTGAGTCTTCTTCAACTTGAGGGTTTCAAATCTCCACGCTTAATCAGTTGGTTGAAGAATTAAGAAAACGTGTTTGAAAATGGTGAGATTTCTCCCATCGCCTGGTGAGTATGAGTATCCTCAGAGATATTTTAAGAAATCCGAGGGCATTGTTAGAGAGATCTAGTCAAGTCATCGGTTGAGACCATTATTCACATGGTCAGATATGTACCTATAACAAAATAATAAAGAATGTCACCATTTTTTATTGTTCAATAATAAGGGTTAGCTCTTGGTTTAGACAAGCCTCTAGGTTTGTCTAGCTCTAGGCTAGAGCAAGGATGAGGTCTATGATTCAGCGTAGACTTCAAGCTAGCTTTCCCTTAAAGCACTAGATCTCCCGAACACTGATGGAACACGGCAAACCTTTTGGCGCTGGACTTTGGCAGAGGAGTGGTCTATAGCTAGTTATGATCATTCAGCCATAACCGCTTGCAAGAACTAGCAATTTCGTTGCCCCATCTAGTTGGGGTAGACCACTGGAAGGTAGATCACACCAACAATTTTAATTCGTTAATAGGTACGAACCGTTTTCTAACCATATAAAGAGGGAATAAAAATAAACTTGTAACAAATGTTTTTATCGAATCTCGCGAGATCTGGTTTTTGTTAGGTAAAAACGGAAATTATCACACAAAAATAAGGTTACTAACAATATATATCTCAAAAGTAATTCTTGGATCTCATTGACACCCTCGGCATGAAAATCCTAAAAAAACAAAAAAATAATAGACCAGTTTTAATAAGAAGCTTGATGGTTTTTTATTAATAAAATAAAAAAAAACTCTTAAAAACTACCCTGTTTAAAAAATGTTTAACAAATTTATGAGCAGGTATAGCTGCAATCTCTGTTAATAAAAAAAAATAGAGTCAATCGGACTAACCAATCAAAAGATATGAGCGAAATATTGTATTAATTTCTACCCCAATATCTCAAAAACTACGCCAGTTATCAAAAATCCGCCGCAAAAATCAATTGATATTTACGTAATATTTTATCATTTTAAATTTCATTAAAATAGTACCTAACTAGTAGTTCGAACGTACCTAATGAACAAACGATAAAAGTATGCTTTCAATACACACCTTACTTACCTTAAGTGTTCGAGGCTCTCTCTTGCTGCTAACATTAAATAATATCTTTACTAACATGAAACAAAGGTTGATGACGTTTTGAAGGTGCTTTCAAAACCGTTGCCTTAGAAGTCGTGGTTTAAAAAACTACCCCTCCAGCCGACGGATGCCGTAAAGTCAACCGAAAAGCTTCTTTCTGTGTGTTAACAAAACTTTAACTGTGAACACCAATCTGTCTGCCAAGCGTGATGACTATGGTGAAACCTTACAGTTATAGAGAAAGTTCTTTTCGCAACGTGGTAGACAGTAATTTACTGTTGCTATGGAATATGCGCAGTCGAAACACTTGCATGACATCCCAAAAGTAATTCTTGGATTTTATCGACAACCTTCCCTATTGAGTGATTCATAAAAAATATATAGACCAGTTTTACTGAGATTTCAGTTACCCTTTCTTATCTAAGAAGACCTGATGATCATCCTTTGCCCCCTTCATCTTAGAAACCACCCTTAATAAGGGCAAAAATAAACGAATTTTGAAATCTGCAGTCTCATCCCCTATTACATATGATATTTCATGTTTTTACACGTTTTCAAGACTTCAATCTTATTTATCCCTTTTGAAACCCTTAATTTAAAAACAGGGGTGGTTTCAGAAAATCAAAAGAAAGTTAACTGTTAAGTCAACCCCCTTTAACAGTCTAACGTACAAGACATACCGAGCGTTTTAACCCTTTAATGCATTCCTTTGTTACGAAAACCACCCCTATTTAAAAGTAAAATATATATTTCAGGAATGCCGACACCTCTTTCAAATGACACCTACAAACCAATAATCTTCTTGTCTCACTTAACACCGATATATCTCAAAAACTACCCTAGTGTCAAAAAAATCCTTGTAATGATCGATAAGTATTATCATAATCTCTGCATTTTCATAATTTTGAATTGATTGTATCAGCCATTCAAAATATATGGGTGAAAAATAGTTTTTAATTTCACCCGAATATCTCAAAAACTACCCCACATAACAAAATCCCCCGTGACATTCAAATTCTATTTAAGTTATCTCATTTCAGTTTTAATTTCATCAAAATCGGATAATTCGTTCGAGAGTTATGCCGTCACAAACATTGCCACATATGTATGTGTTTTTAATTTTGATCTCTACATGTGTATTTGTATGTAAAAATACAGATAAAAAGATTCAGTGTCGGATTTCTCAAAATAATTCGGAGACACAAACATGTGTACTCAAAATATTATCATTATTGAGTAATCTCTAGATATAGGGGTCAGCCAAATTGCTATTTTTAAACCAGTATCATGTCTAATGGGTGTAGATTATTAATTGCAAGTATGAGAGAGTCTATGATGCCATAGATAAAAGATATACACTAGACTCAATTTTTTTAAATAAAAAAACTGATAAACCAAAATGCCCTCTAGATTAGAAAGAAGCCTAGATATCTGTGAAAAGAAATGACTGCTAGATATTTTATTATCCGGCTTTTGAATGACTTACTTAACGATGATAGAAACAGCATAACAAAGAAAAACATTGAGCCAAAACTAATAAAGTTATTATTTCTAAGTAGTATTGAAAATTATATAGTTACATAGTTAAAATTTGTCTAATTTCTAAAGTACCTACCGTGTTAAAGTTTATTTTATTTTATTACTATTATTTGCATAATTTATTTCATATATAACTTGTTACGTACCTGTTTGTATCATATTTACTACTTACCTACATTTTTTTTTTTTTTGCGACCATTGTATTGTAAAACTGACGCAGATTATGTGTAGCTTTGCTCATACCTTCGTGGTTTATTTAAGCTATAGTTTATAATTTTTTTTTTTTAAGAGTTGATACAATTAATAAAAATTAAAAAAATGATCGCATAAAGCAGGAAGACTATGCATGAAAAGAGGTATAGCATAGTAATTAAAATAAAATAAATGTAGTAGTATATTCAACAGTAGACACAAAGGAACAAATAAAAACCTCATTACTTATGTAATACAAGGAAATACAATAGGCAGCATTATCGCTGAAAGCGATCTTTTCCAAACCCATTACGAACAATGAAACAGATGAAGGTGCCCGGAAAGAGAAACAGTTTGTTTTCCCAGTTGCCACAGTAGGTAAAATCTAATTTTTCAATGAGCTCTATCCCGGAAGCGGTATGTAGGTCACCTCACAGCCTCCGCTGAGCGCCTCGCTCCAAGGACCGAACAAACGCGGAAAATTCCCCCAAAAAAATTAAAACAGATAAAAAGGCATTACTCGCGTCACAAACATCGCAACTACCCTCATCTCGCCGCTATTGATTCACTGCGGATAATTGAGTACACGCGTGTCACCCCTCGAGAACCCCATTACCCCCGCACCCCTCACACACGGGAGGGACCTCATTTGATTACAACGGAAAAAGCGTCGAAAAATCGAGTAGATGTGATGCAGTAATCGGCCCGTCGCCATAGCAACCGATATTAACGCGAGGGGGTACATCACATAAATAGATTCGCACATAATACGTCCGATTCCACACACGGGCCTCCACCCACCCCCATTTTTGTACAGTGTTAAAATGCCTAAAACCACCCTCGAGTTTAAACAGCCTCCCGGGCATGCAGATTAGCTAAAACTACGTATTTTTTACTTGGCTCGGGATCTTTTTTCTCTTTTTACCCGCTCGCTAACTACCGAAATGTGGGTCCGGAGGGTCGCGGTACGGAAAACTTTGTGTTTTAAATATGTCCGAAGGCACGCATTACAACGGTTTACGGAATACAAATCGTTGGTGTACCCCTCGGTCGTCACAGATGTGGCTGTAGCGCCCTTGTGACCCTGAGGTGACCGGAGGTCGTTAACAAATATTAGCAATTTGTACTTTGCTCCACATTATCGTTAGATTTTGTATTCACTTTCAGGTCAAAGAGAAAATTGTAAAGGTTTGAGAGAGCTTGGTACGATTTTGTATTTTGCGTTAACGGGGTTCATTTTCAGATAGATATCGTAATCGAGACTAGACTAACCTCGTTTTTTCGATAATGTGGGATTTTTCAAACTAAGCTATCTGGAAATGAACATCTCTTAAGTGATGATTGTCGTGGCAGTATAGAATATGAGCCCTTCCTTAACCCCTATGAATTTCGTAAGATGTGATTACAGGACTGCAATAGGAAAGGGACAGTAGCATCCACCTGGTAGGTATATATACTTTTTCTAGGTGGGAGGCCTGCAGTGGACTGTCAACATGTTTTGTGGGTTCATATTAAAATTCTATAGGATATTCAATATATTTTTTTTTTATGAATTATCAAATCTACAGATCAGTTTATGTTATTTTTGATAAGAAAGCGACCCTTCAAGATTGCTTTCTTGGTGACACAATAAGCTAACATATATTGTTGTTATGTGAAACACTTGCCTAGAATTTAGCAATACATTACTGCAAAGGTACCATCCGATAGTCATACACATCAAGAGCCAATTAGTGTCTGCTGCTAGACAGAGCCTCCTTCAAATCTAGAGGGTATTTGCCATAATCACCACGCTTGGCAGGCAGACTAGTGATCACAGTAAAGGTGTATATAATACACAGAAGGAAGCTGCTACCATTATTCTGGTGATATCCGGTTAGTCAGCTTTTATGACATGGCATGGGCTGAGTTGGTGGGGTCGATTCTTAAGCCGCGCCCGCCACGGCAGCTACCTACCTAATGTTTTACATCTATCGAGCTTCATAGAACCATTTTTTATCAAGCTGAAAAAATCCATCATTATAAAGTAATATAACCTGTATATATCTAGAATTGGCATGTTTCCTTGCCACACCTTTTATTTGAAACCCATATTGTTGTAATACACATGAGCTGTATGGCCAATTGAGAGTATGGACTGCCTTCAGATCCTGAGGTTGTGGGTTCAAATCCAATCGTGCTTTAATGGACTTTTTGGTTTTTGGCATTTCAACATGCTCTAACGGTGAAGGTCGTGAGGTACCCGCCTTGTCCCTAGGGCCAAAAAGCCGAACGGCATGTGTCTTTTCAGCTAAGCGGCGATGGGCTTGCAACCTGTCACATATTGAATACTTGCAAGCCATGGGCATGGGCATGTACCGAACGTAAGTTCGGGAATGCCTCACTAAATAGTTTTTCATAAAAATTTTCATAAATTCATAAAATACTCTCGACTAACATAACCTTCCATTTGAGGCAGTTGGGCACAATATAAATAGTAGTTCGCCCCTAGAAAAATAGTAGGTCACGGAGTATATTTCTCATTAATAAAGTTATTTGCACTACGGTAAAAGTGTGCTGTAATTACACCTTAAGGCAAGTACTTACTTAAGGATACTTTTTATCAAAAGCTCTTTATTTAATAATATATTAATCTAGCATACTATAAAATATTGTTTGAACATAATACCCTATTCGAGGCACACAGAGTATTTTTGCAAACTCTCATTCTATGAGAGTTTGCAAAAATCATCATTCAATGCCAGTATGAGAGCAAAGCATCAAAGCACCGACCGTTCGTTACAATAAGCGGGTAGAATACAATAAGTGAAAATGTCCTCAATCAAAAAGCGGCAGCTTCTTTCTGTGTATAAAAAAACTTTAAATGTGAACACCAATTTGTCTGCCAAGCGTGGCGATTATGGCCAAAGCTTATAATTTTGGAGGATGTTCTTGCCACATTGTGGTGGTCAATAATGTGCTGTTGTAATGTGGGATGTGCACAGTCAAACCCTTTGGCTTGGCAACCCGAAACAAAAATACATAGACCATTTTTAATTTATGTACGAAGCCAAATACACCACATCACTAGCTTGCAAGACTTTTGCAACTATTTATCATGAAAACTAACGCTATTAAAGACTAACTTTGAAATCGGCTGCCTGAGCCCTTTCATTACATTTCACAAGACTTTAATCTTGTTTATCCCTTTGCAACCCTTGATATCAATATAGGGGTGGTTTCAGTAAATGCAAAAACTAAAAGAAAATTATGAAATGAACCCCCACTGTAACATTTTTTCTTACAAGACATACCATACCGCGTTACCCTCTTAACGCGAGGGCATGTTACGAGGATAAAACGCATGGTGTTGTTAAAAAAAACCACCCCTATTAAAAAGTTCTATTCGAAAATAGCTCTATTCGAAATGTGAGTCGATACTCTTTTAAATGACACTCCACAATACATAAATGTTCTTGACTCACTAAACACCCCCAAAAATGCATAATATAGATTGGTTGAGGTAGAAGTTTTATCTCTGCATAAAAAAAAACTGAATTGATTGAATCAACCATTCAAAAGATATGGAGGAAATGTTGTATTTCTTTTCACCCCAATATCTCAAAAACTACCCCGTCTATCAAAAATCCCCTGCGCCAACCAATTTCTATTTAAGTCATCACTTTATAGTTTCAATTTCATTAAAATCAATCATTTATGCCGTCACAAACATTGCCACATACATACAGTACCGGATTTCCCAACTTAACTCTGAGATCTCGTTCACTTACACAATAATAAGTCAAATCGATGCTCTGTAAGGTACGTCTACTGTAACAATACAAGCTGTTTCAGTGAACCATACATCTAGTAGCACAAACAATGTGTTATGAGAAGCCCGGGCCGAAAAAAGGCTTCAGGGTCCTCATTATTTAGTAATTTATTAGTTGAAGGCCGTGGGGTAATTCCTGTAGGAGCGCTCTATGCGTGTTTTATTTAGAAACGATTTTAGATAGGGTTCGGTGCGTTGTTTGGAACCGGCTGTAAGCGGAAGCGGGAACACTAGGGCATTGTTTAAGGGTTCCTCTGGATTGATTACGAGCGATATGGATTCTGGTAAATTGTAGGTTGCAAACCTCGTGGATTCAAAAAAGTAAATTTTGTAGTTGAATAGAAATAATAACCATATTTTTGTAATTTGATGTTTAAATTTTTCTATTTGGTTCAGTAAGCTAAGAATCAGTCAAAACTGTAAAACGCGTAACTAAAGCTGAGGATCAACCTTAATGACCGTTATCAATGACCAACTTACCAGTTTATTAAATGAAATGTACAATTAAACTAACTATGTACAAATAGCAATGCAGCCAGTGTTTTGGGCACGCTTCCGCTACCCGCTAGTCTGGAACAGTTGAGTTACCTATAGGCCGTTTGTATCTGACTGATTCCTTTATACATAGTTAGTTTACTAGTGTACATTCGATTGAATAAAAAAAAATAGTATTAAATAAACAGATTTTATATATATATATAAATTATTTTATAATTATCATTTAATCAACATGTATATATACAATCATCACAGTCCACTGCAGGGCATGAGCCCCCTAAGAGTCAATGTTCACTCAGGTGGATGCCGGTTGTCTCTTTCCTAGTATAATCTAATTCGCTAACGCCTATGCCTTGTGAGGCATGTTAACGAGTACGTGGCGCAATATGTAGAGGATCGATGTCGCCCCGAGGCATCGTTTCAAACGCCAATAATGTTTTTGTACAGGATTCCATTATATACGAGCATCTCTAAGTCAATTTAGTTGAAATCTACCTACTGAACGATTTTTCCCCTATTTCCCAGTAAAACTTCCCAAGAATTGCGTTATTATTCAGGATGTATGTAATAGTTTTTGTGGGTCGTAAATCTTTGTGATGTTTACAAAATATTCCTATGGTAAGACAACGCAGTTAGGTTTTGTAGCAACAAAAATTTTTATACTGAGCTATAGAACATTCTTTTTAGTTTGTACCTATGAAATATATATAAAACAACTTATTCAAAAACAATATAAGATAAGATTAACTTGATTAAAGCTCTTAATGAGATAATATTACATTTAAACAGGATTACTTATAAAAATAATATTTCATAGATAACGTAGTCGATTGATTGTTTTCAATATCAGATGGTAAAGATGCTAGAATTATTTTATATATACAACCAAGACATGATAACAATAGGTTGTTTTTGATATGTGATTGAGTTGCGAGTTTACAATAGCCTGGTTATTATTGACATTTATACTATTTTTAATTAATTTAGTAACTAATTGAATCAAAATAAAATGTATGAAATGAGTCGTTACGTGGTTGATGGTTGAACACGAACTGACGAGAGAAATGTGAATCGCAGTAAAACTGGCGAAGTGAGTGCTTGCAAAGCATTATGCGGTTTGCTGCGTGTTCAAATATAGTAGTTTTGCTTAATAATATATTAAGTTAAACCGGTAAAACTACCAAATTTCAAGTTAAACAATAGGGTTACCCGTGGATCGTTGTACCCGGTCTATGAGTATTTCAACTGATCTAGATAGTACCAGATAGAAGCGTATCAAGACTATTATCATTTTGACAAATGAAAGGGTCACCACTTGACCTCTTGTAATTCTTGTAATTCTTTATTGTTCTCATAAATATGATTTAAACATGTCATTGGAAAACATATGCACAGAGGCGAGCATAATCCTTAAAGAGTTTTCAATCAGCAAACCAAACAACCTCTAGGCTTGTCTAACTCTAGGCTAGAGTCAGGATGAGGTGTACGATGGAGCAAGTTTTCCCAGAAGGCATTGGCTCTCACGTACGGGATTACGGGAATGTAACGGCATGGCAAACACTTTGTTCAAAATTTATATATTATATCATTTTGAAACGTCAAATCTACCGCCTGTAAGGAGTAAGGCAAGAAACTTGTCATCTTTTGCACCTGAATTTGGTAGGATAGTTCGGTAGCCAGGTGGTCCTTTACAGGTTCTACAACCAGGTGTCATTCAAACGTAACCAAAATCCAGCGATTCCGTTGCCCGGGGAAGACTACTTGGAGATACATCCACATTGTTGCATTGTCTCACTGAAGAAGTAATTCGTTTCTACTTCCGAAAACATAGTTTTAGAGCTGTTATCATCATATTTTTTTGCCATCCAGCCTTTCCCCAAGCCACGACACACTACAAGTAGCGACTTAAGTGGCCTCCATCCCACGGCCAATGCCGTCGGTAAAAGATGGGAATCGATTCCTCAATGTATGTCTGTGGATCTCGGATTTTTAAACCAAGTAATCTAAACAAAATCCTTTTTCTATTAAATTTGAATCGCAATAACATAAACAAACTGCCCGTAATCCTACTAAATTGTAAACAGCACACATAGTATAGAAATGAAATTAGCGACCTCTGGTCCACTTTCGCGTATTTATTCAGGCCTCATTCCACCTCCCCTTGGGTTAGGGGGAGGGGGAGGTCCATCGAAAAAACCCTTTAAAGTGAAAAGTTAGAAAACCGCGACCCAAAACTCTACCTATTTGGATTATAGGCACTGAAATGGGGTTTCACTGATTATTTTATTTTATTCTTTGGGAATGGCCGATTACGTTGCCTGATTCTGAGGAAATATTTTCAAGGCGTCAAAATAAATATATATAGAACTTACAAGAGCAAATTGATATGTATTCTATCCGTAATCTAGTTCTTTGCTTCGTTCGGAGCGAGATAGCGCTGTGTGAAGCTAATGTCCTGTTGTATTAATTAATTAACAAAAAAATTACCGTGAAACTTGCCTTCCCAAATTTTGGGCAGTAATGAAGTCTAAGATGAAGTGAGTTTTGTGCAGAAGATGCTTGAACTGAGCAGTAATTAGTTCCACTGTACCAGTAATAACGATTTGAGAGTGTCGGTGTAACACAGAATGTTAAGTTGAGCTTGCTAGAACTATGAGTACTTTATAAAACCTAAGTTCAGAAAATGTTTGATTGAGCCGACGCATGTTCCAAGAACTGGCTCTTATTTAGGCCAGCAAATTTGCATTTCTATTCAGCGTGACAATGCAGCTAGTGTTTTGGACATGCACCAATTGGTATTGGTCTGGATCAGTTGATTTACCTAGTATTTGTAGCTTGTCTTAGCTTGTAAAGAGTTTTATTTGTTTAATTGTATGTTTATATATTGTTTGAATAAATTATAAAGAGAATATTATGACAAAGTAACAAAGTAATTGCTAGTAAATGCTAGCTCTGACACTAGGGTTGTACTAGGTAACAAATTACTTATTAGTTCTTGTAAGTGGTGAAAAGCTCTTACCAAACATTTTTTTATAATTGCCTATGTCACACTTCAGCTGACTGCTATATCCTGAACTTGTAATAATATATGACGACACCTAAATCACCTGCAAAAGATGTCATAAAGCCAATGATGTTGATGATTCTTAGGAGTTCTGCCATTGCTTTTAATTAGAACTGTTTTTTTTATAAGAAATTTTTCATTCTTTGTATTCCCCAAAATGTTGCCGATGGAATAGTCTCTAATATAAGCCGCCGTAGGCCCCTCCCAGGCCCGAGCCCTACGCGGCGGGGTCATTGTCCTAGGCCCCGAATTTCGAAAGTACTAAAAACATGGCCGCGGGACCTGTTACTATAACATTATTCTATGGCAGAAGCGCCCAACCTTTGGGAGCTCACGCACTAGACGACAATCTTCAACAGCTCATTTATGCATGTCCAATGCTGGACAGAGTCTCTCCTCTACAATGTGTTTTTTACCATAATCACCACGTTTTTTAGGCGTATTGGTTTGCGGTAAAGGTTAGATGATACACAAAAGTAAACTGTAAATAAGCTGCTCCTTTTTCTGGTTAGATACTTTAGTCAGCTTTTATTGGTGATAGTCGTGTAGGTATTAGTAGAAATGCGTATGTGAAGTGTTATTGTTCTGTTGTTTAGTAAATATCACAGCTCAAGGTGTTCGTAATGCCAACTTTGGTTCTAGCGGAAGACCAGAGCTGCGGTCTTTGGAGCCACGGCATCTAGACCTGGACGACAAATAGCTGCAGCGTAAGCCTGATAGCCTCCTATACCGTCTTTACCTTCCTAAGGATATCTGACGTCAGATTTATCATCCACACGTGGTTAACATTCCGTTAACATTTAGTTCAACACGCACCATCATTTTACGAAAGTATTTTTTTTTTACTGCTGAACTTTAAAGGCATGCAAAATTAACACAATTATTCATTAATTGTGTTCTTTCTAATTAAAGTCATGTGGTTTAATTATCTGGATAGCTTTAGTAACTTTACATTAAGCACAAGTTTGATCTTAATCGGAGTAATGCAGCCTTTGGATGTAAACATACTTAACCACCCGGCCAAACGCAAATGTAATGATAATGATAACCATGTCGCGTCCGTACGTATGTAATGTAGGTCTACGACCATTATTTCGATCCCTTTTACTTTTTACACTGATTCTAAGGGCTGTTTCGTGTTTGGCCGGGTAATGTCTGTTAGATATATGTTTGATTATTCAAGGAGGAAGTTATGTTATTAATGAAATTTATGTTTACTTTTGTAATTATGTTTTCGAGGAACCTGGGCCACGAAATGTTTTTTTAACATTTCCGGAGTTATTTTGGTAAATTATAACATTGTATTGTATTGTTAGCAAAGGTTCTACCATCACAGATTTGAAGGATTTCAGTGAATATGGTACGACCTCGGAAGACTCTCGGAAAAATTGTCGACAAGAGGCAAGAGAGAGGCAAGAGTTTGTTTTTTCATTGTCATTTCAGATTCGTTTGGACGCTTTTATGCTGTGAATAATATGGTTTTGATATCAACAATACAGACAGACCGTTGTTATGTGAAGTACAGTGCCTTGAATGGTATACGTAAACAAGAACGGATGAATGTAAGTAGTCTATCATATTGCTACGGCACCTCATTTTATATTTTAATTGGAAGTTTGTAGTGTTCATCTCACATGAAACCAGAAACCCCGGAATAATGCTATAAATATCTGGTTTAAGTATAGAGCTTTAAGCAGTTTTATAAAATAATATTCTCCTATTCATCCTTTTTTTTAGCAAAAAGCCTTACAGTGCAGTTGACTCTGCCTTCTGCACCGTAGGTAATAGATTCGATTCCCATCGGGACAAACATCATCACACAATGATGAATGAAAAATGTTTGTTCGGTATTTGGGTGTTTTACTGAATGAAAAGTATGTCCGTTATCTTGTTCCCATATTGCCAGCTTTACTTAGTTTGGGGCTTTGGTGTTTTGTATGTGTAATTAATGTGCTGTAATAATTATGTATTTATTTCTGTAGGAAAAATCGTCAGAGGCAAGCCAAATGCTAATACCATCAAGGAGTTCAAAGTTTATTGCTCCGACCCCCAACTTTATAGGACTTCTGTAATCTAAAACGACTTGAACCCATATTTTACCAAACTTCTAGCCAAATGCCACTGTTTGAGTGTTTCGAGAACATAGGCATCCATTATTTTTTTAGAAATTTGTGTATTCAAATTTGCCACTGCTTAGAGAATATGTATTTTATAAATTCAATGTTCTGATATATTGTATCGGTTCAGTTTTTCAGTTAGGGATAACGGACAAACTTTACTCGGAAAGATTTTGTCAGTAAGGGAACGAAATCATTATCTCTTCATGCATTGCATCTAACTTACCCCAGAGGTACCTAGGTATTGTAGCAACAATACCTAGGTACCTCTGGGGTAAGTTAGATACAGCAGTAAGAAGTCACTGAAACTTAAAAAAGTTCTTAGCAGCAATAAGTTAATATGTAGTGTAAAAAGTGCTTGTGCTGTTAAGTTGGTTTTGACATTTGTTTGTTTTGACATTTGTCACAATTTTGTCATGCGTGAAACGTGACAAAGATCATTAAGCTTTGTCACGTTTCAGCAAATGACAAAATAAACATTAATTGGATTCGTCAAAAAAAATATAAGCCCAAACTCCATCTCCTGGCTCCATCATCAGATCAGGCCCAAGAAATGTGTAATGTTAGCCAAATTCTTTTTACGGATATGGCATAAATATTTTCTAGCTTAAACTTTAATGGCATAATTACTAAAGACTACGATAAGACCAATACTTAATTATGCCTAATATTGTTATGTCAAAAGATTATTATGCCGTACATGATATGCCACAGAAATGTATGCTCAATTTAGAGCAACCCATGATACTAAATTATAGTTTTGTCATCCGAACTACATACAAATTCATTTAGATACTACAATTTAAAGCAGATTAAAATTTACTTGTAAGATTTTATTACATTGTATGTTACAAGTGAAGCTAATATAAAAATGTGCTAAAATATACTGTAGAAAAAATGCTCTAAGTAGCCAAATGTTGTCGACCTCATACCCGAATCTACTCCTTAGAACAAGTTGCGTTTCACACACACACACACATATATGCGCACACCGATACGCCGCATATTTCTGCATGCACTAATATGCACCTGTGGAAATTTCAGGACTAGACTGGTCCTAACCGGATTGAGGCTGTTCAAATCAGTTTTGAGTACACGAATTTTGTAAAGTTTATGTTAGTTGAAAATTAGGAAGTTTATGTGTGTATTCGACACATGCACATGCTGAAGGTCACATGGTAATGAAATCTCCAGCTGTCCCTTCGACCAAAGGCATGTCTTTTTTTTTTTTTAAACTACTAAAAGACGGGACAAGCAAGTATCCCACCTGGTGTAAAGTGCATCTCTTGCCTATGACAAAGCCTTTCTGCATAGGTCACATCCACAAAGAACATAGCCCACACGGCACTGCATTGCTCCCGTCAACTAGAGGCCGAGGTGTTAAGCCTCACGTACCAGTAATTTCACCGGCAACCATACCCTTCAAACCGAAACACAGCAATGCTGCTTGGCGGCCGGAATAGGAATGGTGGTAGTAATTCTCCGGGCGAGCCCTTTCACAAGGGGCTTCTACTACTCTTAAATCGTGTTGGCGTTGTCTCCGACTAGTAGCAAAGCGGCGATTTCTACCTGTAACTTATTGAATTCTAGCTATTTGCAAGCCGTGGGTATGTACCGAACGTAAGTTTGGACGTGCCTCTGACCACCCCCTAGTAGGTGATTAGTGAGCCTGTTTTTTAAGGTTTGCCGTGTTCCGTTGGCTTTTCGCCGGAGATCAAGTATGCTTTCAGGGAAATCTAGCTTCATCGAAGATCCCATTCTTACTCTGGCCTAGAGGTCAAGAGCGTGAAAACTGTTCTAACATCACACATTTTTTTTCAAGAATGTTTTGTCTGAATGTGTCTCCTCTCAGTTAAATATTTTATATAGTATAGATATATGAAAATCCGAAAAGTTAAACTCGGTATAAACCCTTCAAAGTCACCCTTCATTTCAGATCTCTAATCATTGGAAACGCATTTGAGCTAATACATGAATGAAATATGTCTTGTTTTTTTTTATAGTTTGGAGGGGAAGTTCTTGGCCTTCATAATACCTGGTGTCAAGTTATGATAAGGCCAAAGGTGGAAGCGCATCACACCCGGAGCCCTCAACAGACAGGGGCCCAAGCCCCTAAATGTTCCAGACACAGCAATTAAAATTGTAGTTATAGCGTCATACTTAGGTATTGTATGGCCGACGTCCGCTGGGCGCTGTTACCAGTGGACGAACCACTAGACCACAGAGGCGGTTAAATGAAACTAATAGCTTTCACTGACTGCTACGGGAGCTCGTAGCACTGTCTACGAAATAGAAAACTCGTTACAATTCGTAGTCTACGAGTAGTTATAAGATCAAACGTTCTAAGCTCCTGTCCAATTTTCGCGGTCCATTCTATTTCGCGGTGTGTAATTCTTTTTCAATATGATTTACTATGGACAGTCAAAAAAGTCTGAAATACTATTCAAGCGAGCTTGAATTTGCTAGCGTTTATAGTTTTTGGTTACGACGGAAGATCAGCGTTGTATCGTGACCATTTATTTAGGCAACAAATGCTGAGTCGGACGCCA
This sequence comes from Venusia cambrica, assembly GCA_951394065.1. NCBI lineage: Eukaryota > Metazoa > Arthropoda > Insecta > Lepidoptera > Geometridae > Venusia > Venusia cambrica. The sequence goes on along the minus strand of OX596058.1, from coordinate 9,591,750 downwards.
ATTTGTGGCATCAAACTTGCGAATGGAGACACCTACCAATTTGTTACTAGGTCTACTAGGCCTATTGAATTTTTAACTGTCTTGATTGTTTTGTAATTTTGCTGTTAAGGTTACCTTCATTCACTTATTTTTTTATAAATTCTGCAAATAAAGTTTTTTCTATTTATACATCAATTTATATATTTCATGCGTTTTTACGCTCGTATTTACGAAACCAAACAGTTTTCAATCGATGTTTTAGTTGACTTGATGCAAGTAACTGACTTCTAACACCAGCACTAGCTTCGTGTGCACGAATCATTTACGTCCCAAGCCCCTTGCCTATGAAAGGGGATATGTTTTGGGATGAACAACCCTTATTTTTAGGCGAAATGGTTCAATCATTAGAAAATATTCCTCTATACTTACATTTGAATCATAAATTTGTGACGTAGCATGGACAAAGGTTTTTTTAAATATCACTTGCCTAAATTTAGAATTGATATAAAAGAAAGAAGTTATGAAAACCTTTAGATAGATAGGTAGAAAATACTTTATTGCGACAGATCGAAAATCAGAAATATGGTCGTATTTATGAAGGCCGAACACAAACCTGATGCAGACATTGATTAGACGTTCTAGCCTATTAAGTTGGTTTTCAGTGGCGACACAATAATTATAGAGATTGATGGACTTAACGAACCGTACTTAAATAATTTTATTGTTATAAGAAGATGATCAGTTCCTAAATAAGTAATAGAAAACTTTCTAGCTTTAAACGAGTAGTATATATTTTTTGCATTATAATACAATCGTATGATAGGAGTTAACGCCACAACCAGAACAAGTTAGCGTTATCATCACACTATCGTTAGTCCCGGATGGGAATCGAACCCAGAATCAACAGCGCATAAATCAGAGCTACAAGTAAAGTGTTACTATGAGGCCGGATATCTTTGAAAATATAACTGCACTTTTTAAGAAGATAACTTTATACTTACGAAGACATAGATAACGTTTCAGTGAAACCATAACCGCAGGAAATAAAGTTGGAACCCTATAAAGTAGTATTATAAACTTTAGATAACCTACCTCCATTGTTTTCGCTTTATTTTACTAGGCATGATATTAAAAATAAATGTTGTCCACCATTTTTCTACGCACTTTCCAGTACCCACACATACGTTAAACCACGAATACTGACGTTACCACAACGCAACACATGCGAACAGCCAATAAATAGATTGAACTAAACGGTGAAATTTAAAAAGGTACAAAACGAACGAACCGCTCACCCACACATTCGAATATAATGCAAACCGATCATTATCCGTAACTTTTCCATTTGCAATTTTATTCTTTATATGAATAAGTTCAGAATAGTTTGGCTGCATCTTATTTGCAGCTAGCATGTCAACATGCACACATGCGTGGGAATGACGCTATCGACACACACGCGCGATATTTGACTATAGGAACACCAAAATTTTCCGATAGTGTGCGTGTCGGACATCGTTGTGTGTAAAAACGAATGCACTTTTATTGTGTTTGTGTAGCCCCGATGACGCTAATGTGCTGTGTTTATGGGTATATGTGTGTAATTTTGCTGTTGATGAATTTGCGTTTGTATTAGTGTTGTTTTTTTGACGTTTTTACACAGCACACAGGCGAGTAAGCAGTGAAAAATAATTTTAACTGGCACACTGTATAAAAGCGTGTTTAATTTTCGTGCTCTCTGTCCTGCGCGAAATGGAACGTCATTACGTTTTAAATTACAAATGGCGGTTGTTTTTCTTTTTTATTTATTCGGTTTTTAATTTGGATTGTTTGCTTAATTTCTGCACGGATTGTAGGCTGCACTGCACATCTCGTTAACATTGTATTTATTTAGCGAGCTGGAATTAAACATTCCGTGTGAGTTTACGTAAATACTTGCAGATCCTGCTATCCCTACAGCTTGAATCCCTATGACTGCTAAGAGAAAAGTCCTGAATTTTTACTAAACAGGTGGCATGTTTTGCATTGCAACTTTTTAAGCAGATCACTTGAATTTACTTATTTAAATTCATTTCAGTTTTTTTACTTTAAGTGATAATAATTATACTTATACAATTATAATAATTATACAATCGAAATGTAGGTTATTGAATGTAAAAAACATTTATAATGAGAACGGGTTCCACGATTCTAATTAGTACAGGTACCTACCTGAGTTATTACTCAATAAAATCATATAAAATCCGCTAGATAGAAGTAATAATAATAAGTACGTATACAGTACCATGTCTGTCGTTTTTGTTATGTTTCTATTTATTACTGGACTTTTCCCGCGTCATCGCACCCGTGATCCTACTGGGACTAGCATTAACTATGGTTAAAAGTCTTTGTCACTTTTCATCTCTAAACTATTGTCCAATAAACTAAGCAAAGTTTAGTAATTCGGCAACTGGAAGGCGGAGAAAATTAATACTTCTATATTTATCTCCTTTTTTTCTAAATAGGAACCATACGATACATTATAATACCCAACCACAAACATACACACAACACACTAACAAACAAACTGAGCTGAGGTTAGTTAAAAGTAACTAACCTCAGCTTACTAACTGACTAACTAACCAAAATCTAAATATTTGCATCCATATCAATGGGTGGAGATACTTTGAAACCTCATCAAGCTATCTGCTAGCTTAATAAGGCTGGTTTCAAAATAAAACCACCTTTATCCATTGATCGTTGGTTGATACCCAGACGGAGCAACGCACGCTACAAGGTCGCTACAGCCTACCGCTTAGAACATAACAATGCACAAATGTCTACGTTACACGTGAACGTACCTTATGTATGTACGGCTTGTTGTGGGTTTACAATATAACCCTAATTTGCTGCTGATTTCACTTCTATTTGCATGCTACTACTGACAACAAGTCAGTAGCATGGTACTGACCATGCTACTCACTCTTTAGTAACAAGTAGTCTATAGTTAAATCACATACTGAAGCACACGAACATGCGTTAATTAGTTAGTAAGAAAATAAGGCTCATCATAAGGTATTAGCATCCTGAAGTCATATATAATTTTAACAGATAATTAAATGATAGGGTTACACGGACTAATTTCGTTGCCTATCCCTCTGGAAAACAGGCACGAGTCTGTATGAATGTAAGTTTGTATATTTCTCGACTTGTCAGTCAATTTGCGTTTTTTACGGTTTTGTTAATAGTTTTCGTGGACTTTAAACGAGATCCAGCATTAAACCATTTCTGCTGTTCCAGTGATCTTTTCACCTTTTACCTTTGTACGTAGACAGTGCTGCGGCAGCGTCAGCTGCATATGTGTATTGAAAAACGCAGAAATAAAGCATTGGTTATGAATTGCTTACATATTTTTTGAAAGTACCACAGGAAGGCTCTCCCCGCACAAGATTTGGTAACCTGTATTTTTCTGAATGATGCAGGGCACTCGCCAAATGGACTTCTAGTTCTAAATAAGTTATTTTTGAAAAAAAAAATGGCACAGACCACTAAAACCTTTAAAATAACTCTAAGGGTAAGTTCAGTGAAGTAGGTGCTCACCCTTAGAGTTATTTTTAAGTCTTTAGTGGTGAATCGGTTCCATTTTTTTTTGTCAAAAATAACTTATTTTAGCTTTTATCGTTGTATAACCTGACGTAGGGTATACAACGATAAAATCTAAAAAAAAAACACCACAATGTCTACGACACCGTTTAAACTCTTACATTTTAAGACTTAACTACTCAATGATGGGAACGAAGATAAATACAGATGACCTAAACAAATGTTAAGAATCGGTTCCTACTATGGTGCAGTGTTGGGGTGCACTACGTCAGGATAATGGGAACGATTGTTCGTTTTTTTATTTAAAAGCCAAACTACTAGACTAATTTTGATAAAATTTCTATGACTAATCTGGAATTATATTCTTTCAAACAAAAAATGATTTTCAAATCGGTTGAGAAATGACGGAGTTCTGAGGAAACAACCATAAAAAAAAATCTCCTTTTCTTGAAGTCGGTTAATGAATTAGTTGAATGTATCTTAGATTGGTACAAATATAACATCTCTCTGTTTTGAGGAATAATATAAGATAGTCGATAACATTGTTGGTAAACCAGTTTGACGTAGAAGAACCAAATTATTGAGCATAGAATTTGAACAATATATTTCACCCCAACCTGTTAAATCGCTTTCCGAACGGAAGCACAGAAACTATTTTCCTTAGGTCACGCACGCACACACACTACTATGCGTGTGTGGGGTGAATAGAGAATTGTGCCGAGGGACGGATAGCAAGTAAATATATTGCTAACCAATTTTGTATGTATATCAACTAACTATGGTACCTACCTAATACTAATTCATTTGGTTTTTGAAATGAATGTCGTTGTGTAATCAAAATAAGATTTAAACTGTACCCAGAAATCTATGCTACTTGAGCCAAATATCAGTAGCTCGTTTACACCCAGCACGTAGCTAGCTTATTTTATTCTGAATATTTGGTTGGTGGTAGGACTTTGTTTAAGTCCACTTGGCTAGCTACCACCATCGTAACTAAGTCTGTCGCCTTAACAACTCTAAATTGTTGTGTTCCAGCATTTAGAGCTAAGATAGCCAGTTAGTGTGAAGTGTGAAGATTCTGTGTGAAGTGCGCGTCCACCTTCGGCCCAATCTTAACTTGTAACCAGGGGAGATGACGGCCAAGCGCTTCCCTACTGTACAATAAAAAAATGGATTCAAATTAACCGTTCCTCTAAAAGAACATTAAACTGGCCAGTGTTTTTACGTCATGCTATTTCTTTTTCACAACTTATCGACAGCTAAAGTGGCGCAATAGCGATACGTTTGCTTCTGAATCACAAGGTCAATCGGTCTTGCAATCGATTCCCGACCAAAACTGTTTAGTGTCTAACCGCTTACGCATTTTTAGAGTTCCGTTAAATGACCGATAGGTGCGAATTGCATTTTTAAACTTAATTTTTTTTGGAAATTTTCACTCAGGCAAATCGATTATTGCTCAGGCGTATAATTTATATTTTTTTTATGCCAATTTTTACTCAGCACCGTGTAGAAATTGATAAGTTAATAATAAAATAAATAATAATTAATGCAATTTTTAATGTATAATATACCAACAATTAAGGTACCTAATAGGTATTACCTATTAGGTACCTTAATTGGTGTAATTTGGTGTAATACAGTCAAAATCTTTCAAATCAATCAACGAAAACAATAGCTTTCGTAATAATAATAAGAAAATATATGTTTATTTTCTCAAACAAAGGTACATAAGTATATATAATTATAAAATAAAAATTGCTAAAAAATCTAATTGTAATTGTAGGTTGAATTAATATTGAGTGTCTGTGATTTTAAAGTATCTTTGCGTATATTTTATGTATTGGTCACCACAAGTCGTTGCAAATAACTGCGGTCTTTGTGATGGCGATGACTATGCACATGTCCTCTTTCTTCACAGATATTTCCGAGAACTGCAACCGAACCATTGCATTTTGGGTTTCACTTATTAGCACTGCGCAGTTATGTCAAGTGGTAGGTACCTTGGATTCTTTGTTTGCATTTTAAAAAGAAAAAATTATGTTCGTTTGTCAGTTGGATTTGACCTGTTACGCCTCTGGTTGGTTCGTTGTAACTAATAGTTAATGCGCATTCAAAATCTAGGCCAGTTTTCAGTACATATAACGGAAAAGGATGAGTCTTCATTTTGTAAGAGAAAGGATATGAATGTTATGATCTTATTATTTTTATAAGCGTTAGTTAGGTTGTAAAATCACATGGTTTAATCAAATAAACTGTTATTGTGACAAGATTTAACAAGAGTTATTATTATCAACTGCTCATTAATGTCCAGTGTTGAAACAAGCCTTATTAAAAGTTAGAGAGTTTTGCCATTATCATTACATTAGACAGGCGGATTAGTGAATAAAAATTATGTGTTTAGGTTTAATTAAAAAGCAATGTAATAATATCTATAATTTAAACAAAGCTACAATGAATATTTTTTTTAAGTTTATTAAACTTTAAGCGTAGAAACAATAATGGCAACGTGGTTTTCCTTGGCCTAAGCCAGTAATAAACTAATTCATTTTTTAACTATTAAACAGGGTGTGTTCTTTTCCAGGGCCACTGAGGCCAAGTCTGAAACCGTGAGAGTTATCGAAAAGTCATGTTAAGAGTTACGTGCTCGATTAAAAAAATAATAAGTTCTGCATTAAAGAACACCTGATTTTTTTATATTTTTTCTGGAAAAGTGAATTTTTGAACATTTTTTTTTTGCTTTCTGTGTTCTTTGTTTAATAATAAAAAAAAATGTATGATGACTATGTGCCCAAATTTATTGGAACGCTTTCAAAATTATAAATTTAGAAATTCAACTTTATGCATTTAGTAAAGGTTATACGTTCACACTATGCGTAAGTTAAACTAGTAAAACCTCTTTTGCTGTATTTTCTGTTCGTGATGAGCTTAAATTGAATCGTCATCGGATTAAAAAACGTTAGCTTTTTCGTGGTAACGCAGCTGATGACATGGCACGGACACCCTAATGGCTGAACATTTTAAATATTGTCGTACCCACCGTACAGTTGCAGATAGAAAAAATAAATAAAAAAAAATCTTAAAATTTTCAGTTTTGATTATTGTCCAGTTATGACTTTTCGATAACTCTCACGGTTCCTGACTTGGCCCTGGAAAAAAAATCACCCGTATATAAAAAACTACATATTTATGATTACTATACATAAAGCTCTATTCCATCTAAACCCACAAGCAGACATCTAATGATTCTTAATATGATTTAAAACTGATCAAGTTACACTAGTTCAGCTGACATTAATGTATGCTCTCAAGCACACGTTACACCTTGTAGCTCAAATAGTATTCACCTCTGAGATGTGATCCAAAACTATCACAAACTACTTTCTTTGCTATCCTTACTATTCATCAGTGTGCGTACTAGACGTCGCCTAGACGCTGACCCACTGGCCGGCGACCTTGCATTTCTTATGTTATCTTGCCGTCTCCCTCACTCCACTGCCTAGACTCTCCCCGTCTCTGTCATGCGTGTCTATTGATAGTAAGACAGGACTGCTCAAGGCTTCCTATGGGACACGGTCAAGGGGAAACGATATGTGTAGGTAAGCTATAGCTCTACGGGTTATCAGATTGTTCGTTCGGAAACTATTTGGGTTGTGGTAACAAATTATTGTGAATTCTTGTGAATACTTAGATTTGATTACATTTTATGCTTCATGGTGAAGTTATTTGTTTTACATTTAGAACTAGCAAACGCTAGTTCTAAATATTCCCGTAGTATCCCGTGAGAATTTTTCTGTGCGGATCCCTCATTCTATTTCAAAAATAAAATTTGTAAAAATCAGCTGTCTGCCATTAAAAGACCTGTTAAAATTGGCTCAGCCGTTTTGAAGATTAGCCGTAACAAACAAACAGACAGACAAAAAAAATGTTTAACATAAATCTAAAATAACGAGAGAAAGAGACAGACAGAGAGATCATTATATACCATTCGGAAACATTGCGGATGAATGAATGATTAAAAAGAACGATGATCATGATATTGTCGGTTTTCAAATATGCAAATTCATTTACATTTCCGTCAATCTCAAAAAATCGCAAATTTCCAAAAACCCTGTTTTGTTATTTTCATCCTTCTTGCGAAAGTGTAGGGGTGCACTGGCCTTATACGAAAGGAAGGAAGTTCTCTTGAAATTTCATACCTCTTGTTCTAATGGCTTAGTGTGCCTACCACAAGATCATAGTTGTTTACTATACGTAGGACAGTTAACTTCACTGACTTTGTACTGCCATATTTAGACGCATTATAAAATATAAATATACCTACAGCTCTACCTAGTAGATATAGTATAGCTATTTTTTATGTACGACGGGGAAGCCCTAAGCTTTCATCTCATCTGGTGTAAAGTTATGATAAGACCGCAGCGCACTTCACCCGGAATCCTTAACAGACTGAACACAACAATTCAGAACTGTTCTTATGGCGACAGACTTAGGTAGTGACAGACTTAGGTGGTGGTAGCTAGCCAGGCGGTCTTGAGACCACCAAGCCATATTTACCCTAGAGGTGATGTTAGGTTATAAAAATAAAAAAAAATAAAAAAAAATATTACAGGACACTAATTTCACACAGCGCCACCTAGTCCCAAACTAAGCATAACTTGTAATATGGGAACTAGATTACGGATAGAATACATAAATACTTTTTTTTTTGTAAATACATACTTATCATACAATACAACACCCAAACACAGAACAAACATCTACATTCATCACATAAATGTTTGTCCTGGGTGGGAATCGAACCCACAGCCTACAGCGCAGAAGGCAGAGCTACTACCAACTGAGCTGTGAGGCTTGTTATGTTTTCGTTATGATGTTTTCGTACATTTTCTCGCTAGCAACTGTAGTTGCATAAACAATACAATACAATACAATATTCTTTATTGAACACCAAATGTATATAAAATTATGAACTAATTCATCTTACAAAAAAATAAAAATGCACAATGGGCGGTCTTATCGCTAAAAGCGATCTCTTCCAGACAACCTTTGCATGGACAGAACCAGGAGGATGTAAATATGAACATATAGGCGCACAATAAAATATTTGGAAAAAGAAATACGCAGTATACTAAAAACTAACATCCGCAGATAATAATAATAAAAATCCAATACAATATGCATAAACATACCTAGATAACATATAAAATAGAATACATACCTATTTAATAAGCATAAATACATATGATAAAAATATATACTGTAAATATTTTATAACAATACCAACTTAAGTAGTTACATACGAAAGATAAAAATAATAAATAAACACATTGTGATTTAAGATGATGATAAATAATGCTGAGTAACCAAACTTTTCAATATAGGCAGACTTTGCAAAGCGTATTGATACCGGTAGATAGCCGAGTAGCTTCTACTGTAACTGCCATAGAAAGTGGAAGAGCGATAAACCTGTGATAGCTACACTGGCTGTACGTTGAATGTTAGTCAGTCAAACAACTACCCAACGACATTAATCATGTAGGTCTAAGATTTTACTTCGATTACCTATTCTATAAGACTTTAACATTGGGTAATAAGATTTTTATTGAACGTTGGGCTAGCGTTTGGCCTGAATAAGGCGCTTGGCCTTACCTTCCTCGTGTCAAATTATGATAAGCCTGAAGGTGGAAGGGTACTTCACCCAGTATCTTCAACAGACTGAAGAACCGGCACATAAATTTGTGCCCCCTAGGGATCGAACCCGGTATCTCTAGGTACCGTATGATACCAGTTGAAGAACCAGTAGACAACAAAGGCAGTTTGTTTTTCTCGTTTCCTAAAACATTAGTCCATGTTCTACAAAAATATATTAAACTATTCAATGCATCTCTATTCAAGATCGACTAATAAAGGGTCTTTACTCAACGCGAAACAATATTCTCACCCTATTACCTCTCACAGACCCTTATTATCATCCCTACGGTATTATTATTTATTCTGTGCCTAAGGGTCAATAGTTTGGACACACAAACCAGTGTTTTATTGTGTAGATAACTTGAATATTATTCATTTAAGCAAAACAATGATTGCTACATATTAACCTAAGGGTCTATGGAGTTATGTTAAAGTTGACCCTTACACTTTTAGACACCCTTGACAACTTTATTTTACATCTCTTCTTCTTTAGAGAGTGGCGTGATCGAGTGGATGGACGCCAACCGTCCGATCCGGAGGTCTTGGGCTCATATCCAGTCCTGCACCAATAATTTAATGAAATAAATAAATAATGAAATAAATAAATATTACAGGACACTAATTTCACACAGGGCCATCTAGCCCTAACTAAGCATAGTTTGTAATATGGGAACTAGATTACGGAAAGAATACTTAAATACTTTTTTTTGTAAATACATACTTACCACACAATACAACACCCAAACACAGGACAAACATCTATATTTATCACACAAATGTTTGTCCTGGGAATCGAACCCACAACCTACAGCGCAGAAGGCAGAGTTACTACCAACTGAGCTATGAGGCTAGTTGAACCAATGGATGTTCTGGTTCACGAAAACTTTATGCACGCATTTGACACGTGCACATGCTTTGACGTGTG